>OV050032.1:169012220-169612220 GCA_920105625.2 Clusia tigrina
TAGTGCTGTAAACATGTCACGGAACGTTGGCCATGCAGCATAACTCCCTTCAAAGGCAGGGATATCACAAGGGGGTACGTGGATGCTGTGCGCCAATGATAAAAATGGCTCCCCTGTAGTAGGAACGGGAGTTGCCTGCTCTAAACGTTGTCTCACTTCCGCGATCAAAATACGACCCCGCTTAAAAGTATCAAAACTTGACTCGAACCGCTGTCCGATTGACTCTAACAGTGATTCACCGTCTTTCATGACCCGCGCCTCGGACATGGCAGTTATTTTTGCCGTTTTAAGCGAAGCCCACCGAGCATCCAATTCTGCTTCATCAAGTTGAAGTGATATAATGGAGTGACGTTCAAAACGACTTATGAACATCAGAAGTTCATCTGCCGCCGAAATATACGAGTCCACCATTTTGCGGAACTTATGCGCCTGCGAACGCAGCTCAATATTGGCTTATATGCACCTCCGAACGCAACCGCACTGAAACCACGCCCAACACTTATCGTTTAAACGCACTGCGACAGAAGGGCCCACAATGTTCAGGAAACCAATTTCTACCCGTAACCGGCCCTGCTTCACAAAAGAAATAGAGACAGCAGCTGATCGCACGAGCCACTGACCTACTTTTCTTATTCTGCTTTCTGCATTAGCCACCAGTACCTAAAAACGGCGATAATGCAGCGAAGACAACAACAGCGCAATGGTTTTAATAGTCAGCAGCGCCGACAGAGCACAAACACCCGAACGCACGGCAAACCCAACCGAAACACAAAAAATAATCAATTTGTGTATAAATCAAATTTAAATTATTATTAATTTATAATAATAATATTTTTAATTCGATTAAAACAATCGACACTTACCAAAAACCGGATTCTTATCCGGCTCGAAGGACCAAAGTGTTGTGCTCAGAATGAATAATTTATTTTTTAAGATTTTTAACATATATAACGTATTTTAAATATTAACTATTTGTTGCCGATCCGCACTTGCCGCAACTCCAGAACAGACTGAATACGGCACAAAGAGAGCAGCTGCCGCTGCTTCGTAGCCCCGCGCCAAAATATACCAACAGTTAAAGATGGCTTCCGCACAAATACGATATGCACCTGCCTCGACTGTTCTCTCGCTCTCCACCGCACAACACGTGCTTTCGCACCGTACCGAACGATGGAACGCAGAGATAGGCCGACAACATGGCGCCCCAGGTACCAGGCGGAAGCCACCTGAACGTTAGGATTCGGAGTGAACAATATATATATATATACTCGTATATATATATTTATTTTTTTATTTTATTTATTTTTTTAAATATATTTATATGACGGTATGGTCAACTTTTTTCCATACCGTTAAATATATCTTTAGCCTGGACCTTAAAACGGAACCAGTTATAAATCGGGACAAAGGACATTCCTACCTTTCATAATACAACTTTCGATTCTCCACATTAAATTACCTTAGCTATATATAAAAAACAATTAAATTTAATAATAAAATTTGGTCAGAATTTGTATTGGTTCGTTACTAGTGTCAATATAAAAACTGGGCAGCACACTTTTGCTGCTATGCCCACAATTCACACGTATTTATAACAAGGTCCCTATATAAGATCAATTAATATATATTCATAATTTGGCCCCTACATAAGAGTTATCGACGAAGTTACACAATATGGATCTCAATACCAGTATAAAACACTAAACCAAAAATGAACCAGTACCACGCCCACTATATACGTATATGCATAACTCGATATCAATGCAAGATTTATAAACAAAAATTTCTATAGTGGTACAAAGCTTAGTGTCATAATGATAATTCATTGCCACGCCCACATTCATGTCGAATTTAACAATATGAAAACTATTCCTATAAAAAGTAATATTAAATATTGAATTATATAGATCCAATCTCGCCACGGTTTCACTCTAACGCCGCAGAATCTAGCTAGAATAGGAGTAGCATAAGAAGCTCCGTTTTCTGATCTTCAAAAGTTACTTCATCCACAAGTACTCATGCTTGTGACAGGAGTTTCAGTGGCTCAGACATTTTAAGTTGTGATGAGAATACTTAAGTTGCAAATACCCAAATGAGATTGTGTTTCTTGTATTCTGGCATTCTTTGATAGTGGGATTCTGTTGACTTCTGTGGTAGAACTCTTCCAGCTGTCTTCGATTTTGGGATGCTAAAAGTTTCAGAAAATCGTATATAACTGCAGACCCATGCAGTGATCTATATTCAGATCAATTTCCAACAACAATCACAATCAATTCCACTATTTTTTCCATACACATATATACATACATAAGTGGCACCGCATATCGGTTTTGGCCGAGACCAGAAAAACGCGCCAGCTGGTTCTGTCCTGTGCTCGCTGGCGCCAGTTAGAGATGCCCAAGGTTGACAGGTCCTGCATAACTTGGTCTCTCCAACGGAGATGTGGTCTTCCTCTTCCTCGCCTTCCACCCTGGGGTGCCGTCTCGTAGGTCTGCCTTGCCGGAGCTTCTTCGTTCATACGCGAAACATGTCCAAGCCAGCGCAACCGCTGTATTTTTATCCGCTTCACTATGTCCATGTCCTTGTATAGCTCATACAGCTCTCTGTTCCAACGAATACGGTACTCATCGCCCACGCGAAGAGGACCGAAGATCTTACGGAGTACTTTTTTCTCGAACGTCTTCAATGCATTCTCATCACTATTCGTCAACGTCCAAGATTCTGCGCCATACATCAGGACGGGGATGATGAGTGCCCTGTAGAGCGTAAGTTTGGTCTGTCGAGAGGGGGCCCTGCTTTTCAATTGCCTACTGAGCCCATAGTAGCACCTGTTGGCAAGAGTGATTCTCCGTTTGATCTCCAGGCTCACGTCGTTTTTGGCGTTGATGCTGGTACCAAGATAAACAAAGTCCTTCACCACTTCAAATGTGCGGTCGCCAACAGTGACGTTTTGTCCAAGACGCGAGGACTCTTTGTTTGTTGACAGAGGATACTTTGTCTTGCCCTCGATCACCGCAAGACCAATTTTGGCTGCTTCTCTCTCTAGACTGGAGTATGCCGAACATATGGCACGGGTGTTGTGGCCAACGATGTCGATGTCGTCGGCGTATGCCAGCAACACGACACTTTTGTAGAAAATAGTGCCTTGACGGTTCAATTCGGCGGCTCGTATAATTTTTTCCAGTAGGAGGTTGAAGAAATCGCAGGGTAGTGAATCACCCTGTCTGAAACCTCGTTTGGTATCGAACGGCTCGGAGAGGTCCTTCCCAATTCTGACGGAGCTGGTGGTAGCGCTCAACGTCATACTACATAGCCGTATTAGTTTAGCGGGGACTCCAAATTCGGACATAGCGGCGTAGAGGCAATTCCTATCGGTGCTATCAAAAGCAGCCTTGAAATCGACGAATAGGTGGTGTGTGTCGATATTCTTTTCGGGGGTCTTCTCCAGGATTTGCCGTATTGTGAAGATCTGGTCAATGGTGGACTTACCAGGTCTGAAGCCACACTGATAGGGTCCAATCAGCTTGTTGACGATGGGCTTCAGTCTCTCACACAATACGTTTGATAGGACCTTGTATGCAATGTTAATCAGGCTGATCCCGCGGTAGTTTGCGCAAATCGCAGCATCACCCTTTTTATGAATTAGGCAGAGCACGCTAGGTTCCAGTCGCTTGGCATGCATATTCACACTTAATTCTACCTAATTAATTTACCAACTGGAAAAACTATAAAAAGTTCGTAAGTACACACCTGACGCATACGAGGTCTGTTCAAAAAGTATCGCGAATTTTGAATTTTCGCGGGCTACGGATGTTCGATTTTTGATCTTTTGTTGACAATCTCGGCCATTTTGAATGTTCAGTCATTTTTTGACAGCTATTGTGCGTGGACGTGTTTTAGCTTGTCTTGTGAATGTTACGTGAGCGCATTTGGCTTCATTAACCTTGAGCCGCCAACGGCTTAACCAGCTTTCCATAAAGCCTAGGTGTTGTTGCAATTGGGTAGAGGCCGCTTCATTATTTTGGTGTAAACTCAAAACAGCTGTGTCGTCAGCTAACATAAATATTTGTGTACTTTGCGATTATGGCATGTCGAAAGTGTAAAAGAGCTGGGTTAAGAACACTTCTCTGAGGAATGCCTGCCGCAATTCCATACGGGTTTGAAATTAGGTTCCCTTGTTGAACGACGAAACATCGGTTCGGCAAGTCACTTTCTTAAGTATCATGGAATCGAGTCAGAGTAAGTCTTTTGATTTTGTATGTCAGACCTTCATGCCATACTTTGTCAAAGGCCTGGATGATGTCTAAAAACACCGCTGAACAGTATAATTTATATTCGAAGGCGTACAATATATCAGTGACTCTGAAGCCGAACTGGTGTGATGTGGTATGACCTCAGCAGCTGCCAAGGATGGCAACAAGCTGATATAGAGATTTCTTTTATAGGACTGAGTTAAAAAATGTGTTGGTATTATCTCGAAAGCAGCTGCAAAAAATAAAAATAAATGCGTCGTGACGGGATATCCAATTGTCCTTTGAATGTTATAAATGTAAGTGAAACCTACTGAAATGTTATAAAGCAAGTAGAGTGAATAATGAACTATTACTTAAGTTAATTAGTGTTAAATTAAAGTTATTTAAACTATTATATACTGTAAGGAACCTTCCTCCCTATGATTTGTGCTGAGGTAACGCTCGTCGTTGTCCAGGGTTCCTACAATATTTGTTTGTTTTTAGAGGTGGATTATAATCGCTTGTATTGAACAATAAATTAACCTATCTAACACTTTTTAATACTTAATTCTATTAGAATATTGTTTATTATTTTTCTGAAGTACGGCCGTGGTTCACAATATCTTACCAGACCGTATCTTCTATAATTCTATATTAATTTATTATAATTACGTTCTGTGGTGAGGAATCCCACGTTGCGGTGAATTGATCAACGATATTGATTTCTCTTTATAGTCCCTGCTGTGAATTATGTCACGAGCGTATGGTAGGTTAGCACTGAGAAAGGCAGACTATTCCTGAAGTTCTCAATCCCACAAAAAGGCAGAATTTCAAGCGTGTATTCTATGTCCAGGTTAGCACTGAGAAAGGCAGACGAATCCCGGAATTCTCAGTGTAACTAAAGCGTCAAAGTTCTAGAATAATTACCTGTTCCGAACTGGTGTTGTCACTCCGCTGGCTCCCCGAAAAGAATAATGATGACTTATGCGCAGGACGCGTTTATATAGTGATGATCAGATGTATGTAGAGTGCGGTGTTCGTGGAAATTACCGTATGGGCGCTATATGTGCTGCGTTCGAGCTAGTGCCGATTGTTCGTAGCACTAGTGGTCGCTAGATGGCGGTGCTATGGCCAAGCGTGGGCAACTCGCATGTGTGTACGTGCCCTTGTTTGTAAGCCAAAATGCGAAGGCAGTTTGGTTTTTCACAGTCCCCACTTACTTCGGGGTGGGAAAAGCGCGCACTGATTATGCCCGTGTTGACATTGACCCTATATGGGAGTCGTACAAAACGCAATCGTATCCGAGTGCCTGGGGTTTCAGCTTTATGAATTCGCTCGCGATGTGTCGTACTAGATGTTGTGTGAGACACTGACCTTTGGGTCCCATAAGTTCCAGTACATTGTGAACCTGGAGGTATTCTTCTCGTGGGGCAGTCGGGTGTGCAGTAGTCCCGCGTTTCCAGGCTGTTCCTCCTTGGATAACACTGCAGTAACCGCCGTTTCAGAAGCTGCTACTACTGCTTATATTTTTCCTGCTACTGCTACTGTGTCTGCTACTGCTATTGTTGTTGTTTCTGCTGCTGCTGCTCCTGCGGTCGTCTGAAATGTGATTATTTGGCGACAGAGATACCCTGCTCTGTTCCCCTTGCTGCTGTTTTTGGAGCGATTTAAGCAGTTGTGCTATCTCTGTTCGCTTTTGCGCTGGTGCCTCTGCGTGAAACCAATCGCTTAGACCCGTGATTGAGAGTCGCAATGGGTGTATCGGCTTGGCAAGGAAACAACGTATAAGTTTTAAAAGCCACTTAAGTTTTTCAATTAAAATATTTATTTATTTTGCAACTTAAAAACTTAGAACTGAACTTAATACTTTTTAAAAACTTAAATGTAATCTCGGTTGCCTGCAAATCCGTTGGGGGTTGAGCATGCAGTACAATTTTATCGCACAAACAGATTGGACTTTTATTATTTCCGAGATGTGAGGAACCAAAATGCTTAACATCCTCGTATTTTAGTCTCACAACATGGGCACGCACGCGCGCATGTGAGTTGCCCACACCTAAATAATATCACCGCCATCTAGCGGCCACCAGTGCTACACATAATGGCAACTTCGAACTTAGCACACTTGGTGGCCATATGGTAACGCGCCCGAACACCTCACACCACAAACAGCTGAGAAGGGACTATAATATAGTCACTATATAAACGCGTACAGAACGTAACTCAGCCCATCTTCTTCGGCGAGTCAGCAGAGTGATAACACCAGTACAGATAACTATCCTAGGACACTGACGCATAGTTACACTGAGAATTTCAGGATTCATCTGTTTTTCTCAGTGCTAACCTAGACATAGGATACTCGCTTGAGATTCTGACTTTTTGTGGGACTGAGAATTTCAGGAATCCTCTGCCTTTCTCAGCTCTTGTTCAAAGCAGCACCTAGCGATATTCACGGAACACTGACGCTTTCGTTACACTGAGAATTCCGGGATTCGTTTGCATTTCTCAGTGTTAACCAGGACATAGGATACTCGCTTGAGACTCTGGTTTTTTGCGAGACTGAGAATTTCGGGATTCGTCTACCTTTCACAGATCTTGTTCAAAGCAGCGCCTAGCGATATTCACGGACATTTTGATGCTTTAGTTTCACCGAGAATTCCGGGATTCGTCTGCCTATCTCGGTGTTAACTGCCATACGCTCGTGACCTAATGTACAGGAGATAAGTCAACACCACGGACGATTTCACCGCAACGTGGGATTCCTCGCCACCGCACGTAAATATAGTAAAATATTATATCATTGTAAAATCTAAGGTCTGGTAAGATCTTGTGAACCACGGCCGTACTTCAGAAAATCACATTGTAATAGAATTAAGTATGTATCAATGATAGATAGGTTAAGTTTTCTAATAATAAAATAATAATTATAAATCAACCCTGCAAATAAATAAATTTTGTAAGAGCCCTGGACAACGACGAGCGTCACCTCAGCACAAGCGTAGACAGGATGGTTCCTTACAGAGATAATCAGGGGGCGAATCGCGGCATTCGTGATCTAGCAAAGCGTATCGAAATTTTGGATCATCGCAAACGAAAGCGAGTTCCCATTCGAATGCAAATATTCGAAACGGCATTCGATACATCTGGGGCTATCGAAATAATTACTAAATCGTTTTTATTCGTTTTTCTAAGTTTTCTCATAATGTAATGACATTTAAAACAATGCATTTTGTAAAAAAAAACTAAAAAAGTTGTGCACCATTTATTCATGAATGATTCCTTACAGTTTGTGGAGTTTTCGGGTAAAAATTGAATGAGCTTGGAGCTTGGAAATTATTTTAAATACCTGAGCTTTGACACATTCCAAGTAGATAATCATTGCCAACTTAGTGCTGATAGTTGCCAAACGGCCAATAAGGAAAGTGTTGTTGCTAATTGGAGAGCTGGGAGCACTGACGTCGACATGTGACCTTTGAACTGCAGTTCCGAGAGCAAATAATTATATGTCTCTTTAGTGACCCTAAAACGCGTGTTTAATCTGTAAATATTCATATATAAATAATAATAAATAGTGTGAAAATCGTATTCATAAAATTCTTACGCTGCTGCCGGCAATGACCAAGGATTGCTTTCGTCCCGAATTTGTCTCCGCACGTACAAGTCACTCCTTTCTTCTTCTGAATCCGAAGAACTTAAACAACGCCTTCAGTTAAATAAGTAAAGAACAAAATTTGTTTCAAATGGAATTTTGGCTACAACTAAAAGGAATTAAGCCTTACCTCATCGAATTTTTTGAATCACTCATTTTTAATAATAATCATAATAAATGGCCAGCACAAATGTTACTTTCTTCTTTTGAACACAAGCAAATTAAGTTTAAGGCGCATGTATTCGTGCAAAATAAAAGAAGTACGGCCTAAAATAGAAAAATGTATAGAAATGGAATAGGTATATTGCAAGAAAAAATCTTAGCAATATTTGGATAAAGTTCTTGTTAAGTAGCAAAAAATACAATGTTGGATAAAAGCAGCAAAACAGCAACGCTGCTCGTGACAGTTCCTAGACTGTGGACCCGTATTTCCTGCGAGATGTATGCAATTCTAATTTGTTTTGTTAATTCCAGATCTATCACCCAACATTTAATTCAGGCTGCTTCAAATGTCCCGCTTTCCTTCTGTTTCGAATTCACTTTCACCAAATTTGTGCTGTATTATTTCCTTCCGGTATCACAAAATGCACACAAACAGGGCATAATCGTTTAACAGTAACTAAAGACTGTACAACAATAACATGTTTTGCTGTTGTCAAATGAGTTCATACTGTTAAACAAATGGTCTTTCAACAACAAATCTTCCTGTTAAACAAATGGTCTTCCAACAACAAATCTTCCTGTTAAACAAATGGTCTTCCAACAAAAAATCTTCCTGTTAAACAAATGGTCTTATGCTGTGTCTCCACCGACTGTTAAACCGCAGTCAAGAGCTCTGTTAAATGTAAAAAATGTCAAATGTTGCCACCGGAATTGAGTTAACTCAAACAGGTGTTTTTTGTTTATATTACTAACTGAGTTTGTTATAATTCGCAATTGTTAGATTTCTGAAGCAATGGATTCAATAGAGCCTCATTTTTGTATTTTGCTGGTCATACAGTATTATGACCTGCAAAAACATGGCTGCTAATGGCTGCGCAGACAGCTCTGCTGAAGTTCAAATGCTTTTACACATGCTTGCAGCTTTTTTGGACATGGCCCGCATTTTGATTTCCGTTCGAAAATAATGTAAAGCACAAAGGAATAGGCCACTTGTTAGGGAAAAGGCTAGTATATGTTAGGTTAGGTTAGGTTAACTTGGCTGGCATAAAGACACGCATAGACCGATAGGTCCCTAGCGATACCAGATGGGGTCTGACCTTTATGCAGATTTCCAGTAGACATCTCGTAGGATGTCAACGCTTTTTGCGAATTTAAGCAGTGCTGTCAGCTGAGATGTCTTCCAATCTCCCAAATTGTGGGGCTCCTAAGCATTTTAAGCGCGTTTTTGATAACGCAGGACATATAAAAAGAAGATGTTCTAGAGTTTCCCTTACTCCAACCTCCCTAAATTTTCTACATTCGTCATTGTCCGTAATTCCTATCTTGTGTGCATGTGCCGCAAGTAAATTATGGCCTGTCATTGTATAATAGCGTGAGAGCGCGAGTATAAATCGCGTTTGTTTCCTATGATTGACCTTACCCATAACTTTTGCAATTTTGCAGGTGTTTAAACTGTGCCACCTTGCTTTCACCTGCCTACTCATGTGTCCGTCCGTTTCTTTGAATAGTTCTTTAAGAGGTTTCTATAAGTCGTTTTCTTGTTCAAGTGGTAAATAGACAGCGTTCTTTGCAATCTCATCTGCTATTTCATTCCCTTCTATGCCCTTATGAACAGGCACCCAATAGATATGCAGTCTTCTATTTGCGACTAGCTTTTCTATGGCTTCCCTGCTCTGTAGGACATTTTTGGATTTTATACTATATGAGTTAATCGCCTTAATCGCTGCCTGGCTGTCCACTTACATGTTTATTTGTGAGTCTTTTCCTATATTGGTGTAGGCTAGCTCTGCGGCTTTCCTAACAGCGAAGACTTCCGCTTTGAAAGATACTGCTCTGGTCAGACAGCTTTATAGGCTGCCTAATTCCCAACTCTGAGCAGTAGATGCCCGCATCATCCATCGTTTTGGAGCCGTCTGTGTAAAAGTTAAAGGTCCTTCGACTGGGCCTCATGCCCTTACGCCACCCCTCCTCTTCTATTGTAGTTCGATACCCTTTTCCCAAATTAAAACGTGGAGTCATGTCATCAGTGTTGCACAAACTCTTTTTGTCTATAGAGCTGGTATAACTAATATGACAATATAATTTTAATTATTCCAACGTTTTCTTTTATGAACGCACGAGTCCATTCTGGGAAAAACAGTGCCGAAGTTTTATCGCATTGGATTTCAAAAATTGTTTTCGTATGGAGAGACGTTGTTTCGTTGAACTATACGATAATTTGAAACATTTGGAAAAGGGGGATACCAAGTACCGGAAAGCTATTCCTCTTGAAAAGCGTGTCGCATTTGCTCTATGTGCCTTTGGTTCCTCAGAAGAGTACCGAACAGTTGCGGATTTATTTAGCGTGTCCAAATCTAGCGTAGGCAGAATTGTTAGAGTTTTGCACTGCTGTTTGGGATGTTTTGAAACCAATAAATTGAATTGATTTTCCATTAACTGAGCCGAGAATTCAAAGTACTGTGAAGGACTTTCAAGAAAATTCCGACGCATTGGAAAGGGGATGGATAACCGTATCGACAATACGAATGCTATGAATCAATGCCTGCTGCGTACTTTATAATTTCTTGATTGTTAAGTGATGAAATTTCCGACACATGACTTCGCGACTGGCACTGCACAGCAAAGTACACCTATGGCAACAGAATGAAAGAAGATCTAACCTGGGAGACACTTATCGGAATGCTCTATGTCAGCACTTTGCTTTACAGTAATTATTAATTTTTATTTAAAAATTCCATAATTTTTATTGCAAGCTGTTGCAGTCGTTTCGTCGTTTTTTACGAACTCTTTCATCATATTTTCCATAGCATTGCAACACTTATTGATGCAGTTAGCAATTTTTTCTAAATTTCTTGCAGTGCTGGCTTGTTGCCGTCCCGATCGTGATTCCGTCGAATGCCGCTCGGTATCTTGCTGATCCGACGGAAAAAATTTATCCGAAGATGCTGGTGTTGTAGCCGGGAAAGCAGCGGTACCTGTGTATCCACTATATTGAAAGGTGATTGCATACTTTTAGGATCCCATCTGGAGTTTTGTATTTAAGCCAAGACACAATCCATGCAGATAAAAACTTCTTTCGAGGTGTAGATAATGGTGTAGAGAATGTTCTCGAAAATAAAAGCTTACTCAAGAACCCTCTTTCGAGGTGTATCTAAGATTCTAGAATGATCCAGAAACTTCTTTATTAGTGTAGAGAATAATCAAGAATTTTCTACTTCAACCATTTGAAAGCTATATAAGCCACAACACTATTAAAGTGAGAGGCAGTTGAAGAGCAATCGTAGCAGTGTGTACATCCTGTATTTCAACCGAAATAGTAACAGTATTAAGAAGTAATAAAGTGATTAAATTAATTATGAAAGTGCAAAATTGTATTAAAGTAAACTTTAAGCCAAAAATTAAGTGTGTAAATTGCAATAATTAAATAAAGTTAATTATTTTGAAGTAACCAGCGATTGTTTGATTACTACACAATCCAGTGGTACGAATCCGAGTACAGAGAGTTAGAGTAAATTGTCAGGAGGGCAATTTCGTAACAGAATGAATTGTCAGGAGGGCAATTTCGTAACAATATATAAATAAATAAAAAAATTAAATATATTGTTACGAAATTGCCCTCTTGAGAATTTATTCTGTTACGAAATTGCCCTCCTGACAATTTACTCTAACTCTCTGTACTCGGATTCGTACCAATGGATCGTGTAGTAATCAACCAATCGCTGGTTAAATTAAAGTAACTAACTTTATTTAATTATTGCTATTTACACATTTAATATTAGGCTTAAAGTTTACTTAGTTATTATTTGCACTTTATTTCACAAACCATTAGTCAGTTTATTTAATAAGTAATTTCATCACTTTATTTAATAATGAATTTCATCACTTTACAAAATAACAATTACAACTGCTTCTCTTACAATGCTCGATGTACACACTGTTACGATCTCTGCTTAACTGTGTTCGACTTTGCACAGTCTTGTGCTTTTTGTAGCTTCGAATGGTTGAGGTAGAAACTTTTACAATACTCTAAAATTTTCTGGATCTTTCTAGAATTTTATATACACCTCAAAGGGAGTTCTTACTTTACACCACTATCTCTACAACGAAAGAAGCTTTTATTCGAATAGATAGTGTCTTGACTAATAAACACACAATGTGGTGCACTCATTCTCAAACTCCAGATGGTGCCATCCTGGCACCGATGCTCCGGAAGGTTCCATTTCTGCCTCCACCTTCCTACATATGCACAAGCAAACCATTAAAGATTTCTGCTTATTAAAATATATTCCTTTTATATCAATTTACTTGTACTTGGCCCTGGAGACCATGTTCTGTATTTTAACTTTTGATTCTTGCGAAGACACAGCTATCCCCATGGTTGACAATTCCGCTGCCATTTTCTTATATATATGGCTGTGTTTCTGGCGATTCTTAAGTCGTGTGCTTTGCTTTCCCAACAATCCAAGAAGGGTTGCTGATCCGCACGGCCCCACTAAATGGCTGTGCATTAACTCCACATATTTATTATATTGAAGTTGCCCAGAAAGTCAAAAGACAACTAGTTCAAATAACTTTCAAGCACTTCGTTCAATGTCCGTCATCGAGTTCTTAACAAGTGGATCTTTCATTAATTGTCATATTTGGAGACCAACAAGAATACCAGCTTTGAGCACTTCGAAGCTTATTCCCGCCATTTTTCTGCCTACGTATGCAAAAAAGTGTCCTTCCTTTTTAGCGCCTTTACAAATTGTTTTATCAACCCAAGTTTAATATGCAATGGTGGAAGTAGGATCTTATCTCTTTCAACTAAGGGCTCGCGAATCACATTTTTAACCCCAACTACTATTGCATCTCTTACAGGCTAGTCTAGGTTGGCTCTGCTCTCCCAAAAGCATAACAAGCAAGGGACTTTTGTGTACCCACTTTGGTGGCCGAGGAGAAAATTAACCATTTTTAAGTCCAAGCAAATTGCCCATTGGTGTTCATAATACTATATTTTTTCATCACTAGTTTGGTTGAATGGGCGATTGGTATTGCCGTATATTCTTTACCATTATGCTTACTAATGCATTTTGAGCTCCTCTTAGTGCTGTCTATAAATAACCGCCAATCTCTTGATTGATATATGGAAATGCCCATTTCAGTCACAATTCCATTTGTATTATGACAAAATACAAGGTTTTCTTCTTGAGGAGGAAAAGGATGTGAATTTTTCTCTCTCGATCGGTAGTACGTTACTTTTGTTCCTGGATGCAGAAGGTTTTTGTCTTTCAATCTAGAAGCAAATATTTCACCAGCATTCTTTAGTAAAACAATCTGAATGGGGGAACAGGGCGTCTTGCTGAAATCAGGATACTTCCACTTGTTTCGGTTATTTCTATTTATGCCAGAGTGGTTGACTCTGCAAAAGTAGCAACCATCTAGGTGATTTGTAGCTCCTACCCAAACCATTGGAATTCCGAATTCCAAACATTTATGTTTACCATTGGTTCACTGACGTAAATGTTCGATGCAAATCTTACAGACAATATGCGGAGCCGATTCTTGCTATTTTTTATTCAATAGTGATGAAAAAATTTATATATTTCTTATATTTATACATATACAGTAGAGTCTCGATAAAGACCGACTCTACGACAACACAACCGACAAGGCCAAAACTTTAAAGAGAGCGTTATTTCCTTCACCACCGCCTTAAATAATTTTTTTTTTCGTTTTCAAATCCCCGATTTTTCCTTTTTTTGTTACCTTCGGACCAGCGGTCAAGCCGGGCAATCCTCCTATTTCAAATTTAGACTAGTCTGAGGCAGCGCCATCTATACCTCAGAACTGTACCTAAGCCTTGACTGGGTGCATTCAGTAGAACAGCTGACAGATAACAACAAGAAACAGAAATGGAGTAGCAAAACCCAAACAGGAAAAAAATAGAGACGGCAGCAAAATATACGATCGTAACATCCTTCACAATTGTTGCGCACTTTATAGCATAGGGCCGTAACTTAAACGTCAGATTTTTTTACCGTATGAAAAAAAACATACACACTATATGTGAGTTCACCTCGAAAAAACGAGTGCCATTGTACTAAAAATTTCATATTACGAAATTGTAGTAGGAAAAGAAACAAAGGAACAATCAGAATAATAGAGTTTATCACTTTGTAGTATTTTTTATTAGTAAAATGGAATAATAATAGACTACAGAATAATAATAATAAGAAAAATTTGTAGGCAACAATATTTAAATTATTTTTTTGTCCAGTTCCATATATATATTAATACAAAGTTAGCTTTTTTTATACATTACATATCTAAACATAGATCCATTGATTTTAGTAAATATATTGCATTGTTGGTATACAATATCGTGTTAAATTTAATGTTCTTATATCAGTATCGTGCTAATTAAATATTTTATAAAATTGTAATAAAAGTACACAAATTTCGAAACACAAATGCACCTTTCACGAAAAATAACAGCTGGAAAAATATAAATTGTTTATAAACTGGTATCTTCAATTGAAAAAGCAGTTAAAGTAAGTATAAAATCGGTTATTGTATAAATAATTTCCAGTTATTAGTTTCAGATACCTACATGAGGTAATTAAGTTTGTTTTGAAGAAGATCTGTTGCACTGATGGCACTGTGTTGAGGCGATGTCGGAGATCTTTGGAAGTTGACGAAACAGCAACGTTGCTTAGGAAAACATTGAGATAAGGAGTTTTTTTTTAATTAAGGACATCAAGAATAGTTACAGATGGAAAAGTTTAGATATACAATGAAATTATTAATATAAATTTTTATTGCTGTGTTGCTGAAACGGAACATTCCCTTGGCATTTCTTTATGTTCAGTGACATGTCCGATGTAAAGGAGTAAGCTCGTTTGGAAAACTTGGTGGAAATAGTGAATGTAAATGAATAGTGAATGAGCATGTTTAGTTTGGGATATTCCACAGTATTTTCAGATCATGTAATTTGTTGATCTATAAAAGTTTAAATGTTAAATCTATAAAGTATAATATGTTGCGATGTGAAAAGTAATCATATTTATTTAAATCATATAGTATTTATAATTGTGTAGCATTTTCCACACCACCTTTGAGGTATGCTAGTTGGCGCGTATCCGATTTTTTAAGGTGTTCGGTTTATAGTTCAATATTTTTATTTAAAGTTTTAAAATATTAAGTTAAATAGCGTTATATAATTCAAATAATCCAAAAGATATCTTAAAACATAAAATAATTAAATAAATTAACAAACAATAATAAAAAATTGAGAACAGTAATAAATAAATAATAAAAAAGTTGTATACAATTTATTTAAAGAGAACAATTTAAATCATATGTAGATTATTTGGTTCGGTTAGTATATTATAACATTAGTGCTATAAATAAATAATATTCATATTGCGTATCCATATTGCACCCACTGAGTGATTGGCACTAAAAATTATCTATTACATGATAAAATATTCACAAGTGTGAAATACAAAGAATCTTATTTTTAAAATTAGGTTCAGTTGCATCTCTATTCAAAAATTTTAGGACAAAGTAAATTCGAATTCTAATAAAAAGAGCTAACATTTGCTCAAAAACTAATTGACTAACTCCATTTCTATGGCAAACCTCATTAAAATGTGTGGGAAATTGTTCCTCTAATTTATCTATGTATGCAATGAATGCTGGTGGAGGCTTCACAAGGTTACAATTATCAATTTGCTTTTCTACTGTGAAGAGGAACTCGTCTGAAACTTCTTCATCTCCAAAAAAAGGTAGGGGCTCTAAGCAATTGTGGGATTTGTACAGCTTTATATAAAGGTACCCACAAACATAAGCGAAAGCATTTCTATGCATAAAGATTGATTCATTAATGTTGTCATCAAACTGAACGGAGTTAAAACTAATATCCTGAATGTTCGGAATATCTTGGGAACTTTGCCAAGATAAGTCTTGACTTAAGTTTTGATGACACACATTTTGTAAAGCGGAAAAACCATTGGATCATTATTAAAATCTGAAACTGGCTCACAATTGCCCTTCACCACTATATTTAGATATTGTAGACCCCAACGCTTTTGAAATATGCCTAAAAATGCATGAGGCGTAATTCTAACAGAATTCCCTCCCCCTCTCCTAATATCATCAAACAAGTTCTCCAACTTATCTTGACACAGTTTTCTGGTCATAATATATTCAAAGCCTTTTTGTGAAATAAATTTCCACAGTCTAATTAAGCTTTTAATATTTAATAAGCAACCCTTAATGAAAGAAAAATTATTTTTCATATTTTTACCTGTCTGATCCTCAATTTTCATTTCATTTAGAATTCTCTCAGATTCCCTGAGCAAATCTATTTGCTCTATTGATCCATTAAAAACTTTTTTGGATGCTACCACTACATTTAGATTGTAGCTATTAAATATATTAAAAATCCTATAAAAAACAAGATGAATTCAACAGTATTAGGAGTTGTTGGTGCCTTTGAGGTATCTATCACACCCGAACTATATAAAGCATTCATCCCTGATGCAACTTGGGAAGCGAGACATACTTTAATTTTTTGAAATGAATTGGGATAAACATGGGCTTTGGTAAGTTTGAGAGCTACGCGTAATGGCGACTTCGAATCAACATTATAAAAATGGACAAAGTCTAACCAGCTAACTCTATTATTATTAAACGTAATTGTATTTTTCATATTTGAAATACAATTACGGGTACTCTTTAAAAGATGTGGAGGATCAAAGAAATACATGATCTCGAAACCTTCACACGTAAAGTATGGCTTTTCTGTACTAATACCTAGCAATTTTGCGAAGCTAACAAAGTTGGAGCCTTGATCACAAACAAACTGACATGGGCAAAGATTAATACTTTCTAATTGGCGTATAACTAAATATCCTCAAAACGACATGATCTCATACGGGTGACACTGATAACAAACTCCTTGTACTCGTTCAATTCCTCTAAATTTTTTTCGTGATCTAGTTTCACCCTTTTACACTCCTCATCTTTCTCCACTAACTGTCTTTTCAAATCTATAACTTCTTGTAACAATCTCAATTTTCTAGGAGAATTATCACTTAGACTTTGTGCGGTTTGCACCATCTTATCTACACCTATCCTACCTAGTTTGGATGTAGAGGGTACTTCCACTTCCAAACTATTCTTAAAATTGGTGCATTCTACAACCCCAGAGTCTACGTCTGTATCACATGAATGCAATATGGGTGTTAGTATTTTTGTGTCAGCATTAGTATTTTTAGGTAAATTTTTGTCCGGCAAAGCAAATCTTTTTAGGTAGCTCTTACACCTCATATTATCTGAAAAATGTTTATCGCATAAATAAATTATTTTTCCGGAAAAACCGCACCCAAAATCTCCATCCATTTGGCCCTCCTATTTGAAAATAAGGAAATATCTTAATTTGTATTAATCTGCCTATATAAATCAATATTAATCTGCCTGTAAATCAATAGTTTACTGCGAAAACTTTAATATATGTATAAGCTAAATGCAGCACTATAATACAAGACATTTTAACAAACAAAAAACATATATTTTAATATTACCTTCCATCCGGACCTTCCTTAGGAAATTTGAAGCACTTTTCCCGCCCAGTGCATCGAAGGACACACTTCTGCTGTTCAGACATCTAATTATTTGCTCTGTAATAATAAGTTTATCTTCAATTACAAATTTATAAACAATTTATAATTTTTACTCACTGCTTCTGAAATTTCACTTTTTAATTTTGTATTTAATCACAAGCCGATAGCCCTGGCAGATAGTGCTTTTGTTTAGTTATAATTTTAATTGTAATTAGATTATTAATAAAAAAATATTTAATCTATCTTAATCACTACCATAGATTAAAATAGATACGCAACTCTTCTTCTTCCTCATCAGCTGTTGAAAAATATCCATTTTTTTCCCTATCCGTGTGAAACAATAACAACACAATGTATAGCGGCCATGCTATGGTGAGAAAATAAAATTTGCTACAGCTGACGCTAAACATGGGAGTAGAATTTAGAGTTTCGTGGCGTAACAATTAAAAAGTACTTTGAATTTGAAAGCGGTTAGATACATATTATTTTGTAGGGTATTCTTATGTTTCATAAGTATGTTATATTTACATATGTTGCGAAATAAATTCTAATCCTAATAAATAAAGCTAACGGTATATTGGGATCACGTTTTTCCCAGTAAGAAGATATGGAGGTCTTCTGAAAAATCCGCTATCTGCTCGCAGTTACCTTTGTAATGCGCGTATAGTGTGTGCGAGAATATATACATATATATATATATGGCAAATACCACAATATAGATATGTTAGAGCGTTCAATGGCAAGACGCCATTGAGCAATAACTAACTGTGAGCCAGAGAAAGGCGAAGAAAGGCTGATTGCAAGAAAAATGCAGTTGGTTTGAGTTGCCAACTGGAAACTGATTTGTTTAATTCCCGAGCAGGGTTTTTATATAATTTGTTTGAGTTACAAATTCGATAACAATTCTCGATTATTCTAATTTGTTTATGTCTAATCCCTTTCGCTTAAGATTAACTCAAATTCCACTCAAAATACAAAAAAAAAAACTGATTCACCAATGGCTGCACGCTAGGATTCTAATTACGTTGCACATGTCAAGTGTCATAGTATCGCAGTGCAGCGGATGGGTGTGTCTTATGTATTGGTATGGTTTGGATGTGTAGAGTTTGCGTAGGTAGCTTTTGTACTATCTGAATAAAGTTTCCTAGTCATTATGTGTGGAAAGCCTTTTTGTGACAAAAGCTGCCACAATTCCCTTAAACCTTCTATTTAAAATCCAACCTTTTAGAAAATTAAGTCTTTGTCAGATCATAATTCCTGACATCTTTTATAGTAATGGACTTTCAAAAACGCTAGTTGATTCGAAGATCCAGTAAACATGGAAATATAATTATTGCTATTAAAAATATTATTATTATTAAGTGTTCATTTAAGTCGATGTAAAATCCGAAGTAATATGAAGGCTTGTAAATGTTGCTACTCTGAACGCTTAAGAATCAACTGTTTTCAGAATAAAACACTTCGTTGCAAGTACCAATAAGATAGAACTTGACCAGGAAACACTAACAAGGTAAAAGCCTTTTGATTCACAATTTTTCTTTAGTAAAAAGTTTCCATTTTAAGGAAAAAATAACGTAGCTGTTTTATTCAACCTTAGTTTTTGCCATTATTGCCAAATTTTTAATTAAATACATCTTAATGCTATTACCCTCTTGGTGTATCTTGGCTTTGGCTGCTTATATGGAAATTCCAGTTTGTTTTTTAAAATGCGGCAATTTATAACCAATCAATGTTAGTGGTGAATACTTACAATTATTCAGCGTTGGAAAATTCACAAACAAAAATGGATGAAATAATTTTTATAACTATGAGCTTGTGTGTAATAAATAAAATTTATTTCTTAAATAAACTTTATTAGCGTATTTATATTTCGAATTAAATAAAATATAACTAAAGTGAAAATTATTAGTGAAATAGTGTGTGGTCTGTTATTTATATTTACGAGAATTCAAAAGCGATTCAGATAATATTGCAATAGATGAAGCTAAAAGAAGACTAGCAACTAAGGCCTTCGACTCAAAGAGAAAAAGATTTACAAAAGAAGCATTTCGCATGAGGTCGTGACTGTGAGACAAAATTTTTTTATTTTAAAACATGTTTCTTTATCACTCGTCCTTAACGCTTTCTATATATTGTCTGAGATAATAAAAAAACAATAATAAAATTTAAAATTTTATCTGCCTCAAGACGCATTTTAGCTACGTAAAGTCAATTTGAGATAAAATCACATATCCTTCGCTTACAATTAATTTAAATTAGATATAAAAGTGTAACTGCAACATTTATTTAATATTTCGCAATATAAACGAACACCTTCAACACAGTTATAAATTAACAGTAACAAAAAAGGTTCTTAAAATTTTGTTTTCTTCACATGGAAGTTCTTTCGCAACCATAAAATAGTTTTAATTGAATTGCAGTACTGAGTTCATTTAATGTTATATTTTTTCATTAATATTTCAGTATATTGATAATAATATGAATTTACAACCTACTACAAAATTATGTACTTCGGTAACACTCTTTTGTAAAAGGACTAAAAATGGTGTATAAGTAGTTTATTCACCGAGGCCACTTGTGCTAACAGACCTCGGTGAAAAATGAGATTCTCGCATACTATTGCAAATCCATTTTGCTTTGATTTTGTTGTTGGATTCGGCAAGCTGCGTATCTATTGGTAATCTATGTCACTACTTCACTCTACTAATTATTAAATGTGAATGATGCAGTGTGGTGGCCACGGCTAGCTCACCGCAATGGTCGTGGTCCTTAACCCGCCACACTGCATCGGGTGGGACAACACTACAAAAAAAATTTCAACTCACATTTTTGCCTAGCATCCTCCTCTACGACGACAAGCGAGCCCGCCCCATATTGTCCGCCTTAGCCTAACATTTTCAACATAAAATTAAACACACTAAACATTCTACTTGTGCTTAAATAAATAACATATATATGTATACGCGTATACTTAATAATACCTACATACACGTGAATACTTAATAATACCTATGTATACACGCGTATACTTAACAAATATATACTTATCTCTAGGGGGCGGGCGGCAGCCTCCTTTTCCTCCGATGCTCGAATGGGGTGGGCCGAACAATCAGTTATCCCTCTTATGGGATGGGACGGAAACAAGCGGTTATGGATCTATTCAGCACACTCAATAATCAAGGTAAACTTTCTAACGCCAACTCTTTAAACTAAACTAACACTTTAAATTGATTCAAAATTTTAACGTTTATTTTCTACACATGTACATTGTAATTGAAATCAAAAATTTTTTTTGGAATCTTTTACACGTTAAATATATCCGAATAAATAACAGGACCACGGACGAGACGAGAGACTATCCATACAAAATCCGACACGAAAAATCTTAATTTTCTCGGTCCAAAAAAAATCCTCCACAGTAAAACACAAAATTGAAACGCGCGCGGCAACCAAAAATTTTCGACACAACTTCCTCAACACTTAACACTCTATCTCCCCGTTTTTTCTCTACCACTGCCTTATATGATTTTTTTTTCTCTCTCCTGAAACCGTATCTTTTTCATTTCCTCGGCCTCTTCCGCTATTCCATCAGTGACCGCTCCAGCGGTCGAGGCGGTCAGTCACCTTTCTTTAGAATTTCTACTATTCTGAGGCAGCGCCATCTGTACCTCAGAATCGTCTGGTAGGTTTCAGCCTGGCCGCATTCACCAGCAAAGCGGACAAGTGGAAGGAACAAAAGAAGGAGAGGAGCAAAACAAACATACAGACGGTAGACGCCAAAACAACGATCGCAACATGTGTTTAGTTTCCGTTTAAGGCACTGGACGCCAGAATAGAAAATGGTGAACTTTTTCTCGGAGCTCGACCTGGGTTGCCCATTACGATTATTTTTCTTAATTGGTTGTTAAGGATATTTTTATTGTGATATTCAATTGTTTGATTTTTATATAGTTTTTTGATAAATTCTGAAGCAATATTTAACTAAAAGAAGTCAACGTATTTAATTAAATGTTTCTTGCAAGACTATAGTAATAAAATTACACTATATTATAGTATTGCTTTCATACACGGCACTGAGCGATTCATTAAATTGTATGCATTTTGACAACGTGTTGAGTAATTCCATGTAGATAAGATTTTGTACGCTACATGGTATTTGTTTTTTGTTATTTGTAATTTAGCTAATTGGGTGTTTGTGAAATGAATTCTCAATAATAATAAATAAAATAACGTAATTATATAAACTATCAAATTTATTTATATGAAAGTAATTGATTAGTAATTGAAATAGTACTGAATACATTGTTAAATGCAGACATGCTTTCGCAGAAGCATTATATATATATTTTCATTTACAATACTCCGCAGAATTCATATATTTAAATACTGCTTTCTGCTTTGGTATTTCATAATTTGATTAATACATTTTAATTTGCCTGGCATATATTTTATATTCATTAGACTTTTAGCTATGAATTGAAATTAAAATGACCTCAAAAATAGTTGTTTCAAAACAAAAACAAAGTATATAACATTTATTTAATTAAATATGCGTACAGAATTGTGTTGCTTTTTTCTCTTATATTTATTACTAAGCATTTAAAGTAAGTTTAACAACATAGTTTAAAGATAATAGATAAATATTTTCTTTTAATAGCTAAATATTTTCTTTAATGTTTTGTACTTTTGTTGGCATTAAGTTCATTAAAAACAAAAAAATTATAAATTAATATAAGAATTAAATAATAGTTTTAATAAATTTATTTTAGCATATAGAGTAGTGTACCTAATGTAATGATCAAAATTATTAATCAGAAAAATTATTCACTAAATTGAATTTGGTACTTTTTGGATTGAGAATAGTATTAAAATCTTAACGAATGACAACCCCAAATAGTGTTTTTTCCAAAACTCACCAGTTTGTTTACATCCAGTGGGAAATGAAAAATTGGTTTGTTTCAAGGTGAATTTGCTTACATGGTGGCTGCAAGAACAAATTTTTTTTAATCAATTTTCCCTTAGTAGTTGTCAAAATTGAATTGATGAAAAAATACGATCCAAACAAATATGCAAACAATTGCAAATAGAGTTTTGATTTGAGTGAATAAGAGTTTTTTAATCGTTTTTTTTTGGAAAGTTTGAACATTATCAAGAAATTATGAGTCTATTTAACTATTAAATATATTTTATATAAATTGTGTACCACTTTAAGCAGCTCTTATGACTTCTCAATTTCTCTCAATTTCGTTTATTTTGATTGCATATTGCTTATGTTTGACAATTCTGGAGGTACGAAACTCACATTGCAGCCACCATGTAAATAAATTCACCTTGGTTTGTTTACATCCAGAGGGGAAAAGTGTATTCTGTGTATAAGCAGAGAATATGAGAAATGAAACTTACTTATACATACATTCACAGAATACACTTGTATTGCCGGCAATTTTTTCGCCACTGGATGTAAACAAAGCAATTTTTCATTCCCCACTGGATGTAAACATTGGGGTGAGTTTCGGAAAAAACACTATTTGGGGTTGTCGTTCGTTAATATTTTAATACTATTCTCATTCCAAAAAGTACCAAATTCAATTTAGTGAATACTATTTCTGATTAATAACTTTAATCATTACTAATATTAAGTACACTACTCTATATGTTAAAATAAATTTATTAAAACTATTATTTTATTCTTATATTAATTTATAATTTGTTTGGCTTGTTTATTCTTTTTAATGAACTTAATGCCAACAAAAGTACAAAAAATTAAAGAAAATATTTATCTATAATCATAAAACTATGTTGTTAAACTTACTTTAAATGTTTAGTAATAAATATAAGAGAAAAAAGCAACACATTTCTGTACGTATATTTAATTAAATAAATGTTATATAATTTGTTTTTGTTTTGACTATTAACTATTTTTGAGGGCATTCTAATATCAATTCAAAGCTAAAAATCGAATGAATACACAATATATTCTAGGCAAATTACAATATATTAGCCAAATTATGAAATACCAAAGCAGAAAGCAGCATATAAATATATGAATTCTGCGGAATTTTGTAAATGAAAATATATATATAATCCTTCTGCGAAAGCATGTCTATATTTAACAGTGTATTCAGTATTATTTTAAATACTAATTTGCATCTAAATAGATTTGATAGTTTATATAATTACGTTATTTTGTTTATTATTATTGATTTTGGGTGCAGGTTTTCCGGGAAAAATAATTTTTCTTATTATTATTATTCTGTATTATATTTTTATTCCGTTTAACTAATAAAAAAAAATACTATAAAGTGATAAACTCTTTTATTCTGATTGTTCCTTTTTTTCTTTTTCTACTACAATTTCGTAATATGAAATTTTTAGTACAATGGCACCCGTTTTTTCGAGGTGAACTCACATATAGTGTGTATGTTTTTTTTTCATACGGTAAAAAAATCCGACGTTTAAGTTACGGCCCTATGGTATAAGTAAGTTTCATTTCTCATTTTCTCTGCTTTATATCTTTCAAAATGCCGTTGCGGTCTCTTGGCTCACTTCCATGAAAATTAGATGCCAAAAGAATTGTTGTCCATCCACTTGTAGAAACTAATGTCACTACAGGACACTCTGAAGTCCCAATCTCCTCTTCATATTCTTATAAATATTTAAATTTTTAACCTTTTTTTTATTAGTGCGAATAGTGCCGCATGCTCATTCTGTTTTTCGTTTTTCAAGAAGCCGAACTGATGTAAACCATTTTATTTTTCCCCACTCGTTTTCAGTCATTGACAAAACTCCTCTTTCTCCAAGACCAAACCTGCAAATTTTTCCTTTAAAGCTTATAGATATGTACATTGAAAATTTTCGGGTGTAGCTGTTCTAGTCAGACTAGCATCAAACTTTTATTGGCTTCATTGGACAATACTGCTTCATGACAATCCGTCCTTGGAACAATATGATCGAATCGTCTACGGAAAGCTGTCGAGTGTATGGTAAAGTTGTTGAAACTTGTTATTCAACCTAACGATCATAGGCTGGAGTTTCAAGAGGCGATCCTTGTTGTCTTTCGGAATCTTGGAGTTGTCATTCACATGAAGGTTTCCCAAAATCTGATCAAATCTATTGCGGCTCATAGTTTTCCCCAACTATCGGCAAACAGGAATCCTCGCTCGTGCTCCAGTAATCCCTCCCACTTGGAAGTTCATGATTCACCATGAAAAAGTTTATTCCGATTAAAAAAAACCATGAAATTTTCTTCTATTCAAGTTTAAATTCTTCTGCCTATAGGCAATAATTCTGTTATATCGGCAATAAACGAAAGAAAATATTCCATCCTCCTACAAATCATTCTGGCAAGGAGAATTCGGAAATACCTCTTTCATGGTACTTCAACTCCCAGTGGCGATTAAAACTTGAATCGATTCTGAGTTCTAGAACTAGTATCGATGCATAGAAAGTGGTCGATGAACTCCAGTGAGGTCTGCAAACAAATGTGTCCTCATATACACATCATTATTATTCCGTCCACCAAATCAAATCAAGACTACAGAGGAATTGAGACATCTAATTTTAAAACTACGAGTATATAGAAGCGATTATTTATTAATTTTCCAATAGAATTAATCCAGAGATGACGGATAATCAGAATAATCATTAAAATAAGTTTACACATGCAACGCGTTTTCCTTTGAATGGATAGAAATACTCTTCATTAGTTATAAAATTTCAATATCTGCCCCCTTATTCATAATCAACTTGCAGTTCTCACAGTGGTGGACAATGGGGGTATGCATGCATTCGGTTACGAACACAGGAGAACTACCAAACTGGATTATGAGTACGGGGGACAGCATTTTCTGGAGTTTAATTTTATTTCATCATACAAAGAACGGCGCAGCAGCGCTGTAGTACAAATAATTCTTTTTAATTTATGCGAAAAAAGAAATAAAATAAATAAATAAACATATATATAAATATCCATGAATATTGCAGATAATTAAATGCGCAATTGACAGCAAATCAAATACAACACTTTATATAATCGCTTAAAAATGAATTCAGATTACTACGGTTTAAACGGATTAGATTAGAGTTGTGGGCGCGCAGGCCCAAAAAGCAGGTTGATTAACCGAACACATTGAACATTTGGTCAAAGTTTAACGTAAATACAAGCAAAATTTGTATATGTATAAAAACTGTAGAAAAATATTTTAGCTTCTTTGTTGATTATTGAATTTGTTTGTATTTTTATTATTGCCTTGTAAGTGCAGCTTAAATGGTTTCGACTTCCCATACTTTGGTGTTGCAATCCTGACCAGTTGAGATCACAGTATTGTTGTCCAACCACACCAAACGAGTAATTTGCGATTGGGGATGGGCATCTGTAATGATGATAATGAAATTAGTCCAATTAATTTACAAATATTGTGTACTAGAGGGGTAAAAAGCATAAAATTGAGTTACAATTCGTACGCACTTTTAATGATTGTATGCTTAGCTGGATTAGTTACAGACCAAATTATAATGGTGGTGTCTAGAGAGCCACTGGCCACCAATAAACCATTTGGTGACCAAGCGACTGTATTGACGCGTGCATTATGGAAGCCCCATTCCTTGTTGTGAGCAGGCTGAAAATGGTGTACGAGTTAGAAAGGATAAACAAATACCCATTCTATCAAAAATACTTACTTTATACTCCTCGACCGTATACAAAACCACCTTGCGATGTGCATCACAAGCAACTAAATATTTATTATCTGGGGAATAAGCGCAATCGGTAACGGCGCCTAAATGATCCACCTCGGCCTTCAGTTCCAGGGTAGTGCCCTGCAGCGAGTAGATGCGTAACTTTTGATCATCTCCACCAACAGCCACTTCGAGCGTCTCAGCATTAGCAGAGATTGAGCTGGCTTCGTACTTAATAGGAAGCGAGAAAACTTTCTTGTTGTCCTGCACCAGTGTCAGCTCTTTCACACACGCCAAAGCGATGATGTTCTCTTTTCGGAAAATAGCCAGACCACGTGGTTGACAGTTCAACTTAACCACGTAATCTGTATACGTATTGGATTCAATGCTAATCTGGCGTAAACTGTCATCAATGCCGCAGGTGTAGATGAAGTCACCCCAGGCCGCAATGCCGTTTATCTAATAAGGGGAAATCAGAGACTGATTAACCAATCTTTAGAAATCTGTTAGCAATAGTAACGCACCTGATTGCCATGTCCAGTGCCACCGATTCGATCATTAACACCACTGCCGGAATTCCAGTTAGTCACAACACCATCATGACTACCCGTATAAATAGTGCTGCGGTCATCACTCAAACCGAGCACCGTGATCGGCTTATTGTGACCCTTGACCACACGGATCGGCTTCGTGGGATCACTAACATTCAAGTAGCTAATATTGCCCGAAAGGGAGACAGTGAGCATGTTATCACCCTGCCATAAACACGACACTTGCTGATCATCAACCGTGGTGCCCATGATAAATTCCGTATTCAACTCACGCGTCTCGACATTCCATAGTCGACACGTCTTGTCGCCGGAACATGTGAGTAATTGTGTACCATCAGGCTTCCAAGCAACAGCATAAACACCGCCCTTATGTGCCGGATTGCCGAATTCACCAATCAAGTCTGAGGTGGCACCATCGTACAGGAAAACCTTACCATCAAACCCGGCCGAAGCAAAGAATTTGCCATCGGGTGAGTAGCGTACCGCCTGCACAAAGCGCGAGTGTTCCGTCTTAGTCATTTTGAATTTAAAGGGTGGACCCTCGAAAACACCAATGGTGTTATCTTCACTACCTGAAACGGGGTAAGGGAACACTTAATTTACATCTCCATCAAGTTTAAATCAGTAGCTCCCTTACCAGTCACAATTCGGAACGGCCGGGCTGGGCGAAAATCGCACGAATTGATCGGTTTCGATTGACCGCTAATTTCACCAACGGATGTACCAGTCTCGGCCATAAAAACATGACCGAAACGTTCACGTCCCTCACCGACAATGACAATACGTTGATTATCCTGAGACCAGGCAATATCCTTAATGGGGCCGCCAATAGGTTGGAACTCATTCTTCAAAATGTGCTCCTTATTCACCGTGTCCCAGATGCGTATCTTGCCCGATTGATCTGTGAGAGGGCGAAAATCGAACGTATTATATTCATACGAAGTCCATGAAAGGTCAAATAAAAATAAAAAACCACGAAAAGGAAGCAACAATTATAGAGAGTTGTCGTCGTTAAAGACAGTGCCTCGAGCTAATATTACATTCATAAAGTGCGACGAAAGGAAACTGAAATTATTAATGAGATCAAGTGTAATAAAATATTAAGTCAATAAAGAAACAAGTAAGGGAGAGTGGAGTAGTTTATGCAATGCATAACTGCAAGTTAGAGAGCTGGTGGCGTGCACGAGACCGACATAAGGGAGTCTAATTCTTCAAGTTTTACGGCTCATCATCAGGATAATTTATCAGGCGGCAATTGGTTCAAAATTTTCAAACGGTCAAAGCTCCTATCCGACCACCACCAATCAATCAAATCCCAATAGCTTGGCACGATGACCTCAAATTCATTGGACATAGTTTTGAAATAGTCGTTGCAATATTCAATATAAAACATGAATCGAAATTACATTCCAACTAAATCTAGTAATTAAAATGCTGTTACCATTGCTACGAGTACATCGCCTTCGCCAAAGCCATAACTAAATAATAATGTTGTCTCTTTCGCGCTCACCATGAGGCATAATCTCTGAGTTAGTAACAATGCTTTCTCTTTTACACTAATGAACAACAGTAATGTATTTAAATGATCTCTAACAGCCACACAATGAGTAATGGCAATCAACAGTTCAGTTGTGAATTGAAAGAAGCAAATATTTCTGTTCCGAGATATAGAAACTACATATAGAGGAAACTACTACATCCGTTTCGATACAGACAAACAAACTTTTCCTGAAACTTTAAATACTGTGTGGAAAATGTTTCTGGGCCAAGAAAAGAGTTGAAAAACTATGCTGAAAGCGAATAGCTAGTTCTTCGATAATCAAAAGACGCTTTATCATTCACTCAAAAGTCTTAGCTTGCAAGAAATTTCCAGAATGCTTTGAACGTAACTTCATGCCTTTCTAGGAAATTATACTGCTTATTTGAAAAATGATCCGAAGTTCTATCAATGTCAGCATTGCGATGTCCTATTTGTCACAGCTTCTCTGCCTCAAGTGCTGAGTGTGACACCCCTTAAATGTGTGCATTACTAATCACATTACCACCAACTAACGATGAAGCTCTGCAACTTATGATGCAAAGAAAATGTACCTATGTACCAAAGATTTAGAAAAAATATTTAGATTAGTGAAGGATAGATGGCCAAATGGTGGAGTACGTAAGTACTTATTATAGCAATATAATAATAATGAGTTTAATTAAATTGATAATAATGAGTTTAATTAAACTGAGCCTCGTGGAAAGGTATAATCAAAGAGTATACATACATAGAGCTCGCATGACGAACGAAGTTATTGTCGCACAAATTTTTTTCGAGGGGTTTTCTAGTAAACCCACCCGAACTTAAATACATTACATCTCGCTTCCTCCTTGCTGCTCACCGTTTTTTTTTTTCAATCGCTCTCACTTCCATTACACAAAACTTTGAGCGGTTCAATCTCTATGACGGTATACTCTTTGGTACAATCTTTAAAAATAGTTTTAATGTCCACAGAGTGGTCACGTGCCGCTGCACAGACCCAATCTGAGCAAACGCAGCCCAGTCAGTGCCTGACTGAGTCATTTAGCAACCTTGTACATAGACTGCACAAATGTGCTGCACTGAAAACGCAGTCACTCTACAAGCAAGTCTATAACTCCATGCTGCACAGTATAAAAATGTTCCTTTTTGAAAGCGTATCGCAAGATCCCAATGAAAAAATGAACTGCATATAAAAAGAAAATTAAATTTTATCTTGATTGGGGTACGCGTTGCAAAAAATAGATAACTAAATCCATCCATGGGCGTCTGTCTAACTAAAGTGTGCATAAGTCGCACATAAAAAAATAAATATGAAAAATACTGCGAAAAAAAGAATTTTCGAAACTGGAATTGGAGAGTGTGGCTGCGGTTGGTGGGCATCAAAACAGACAGACAGGAAAATGGAGGGGCTCAAAAGAGAGGCAAAAATGATCGTTGTTGTTACCTGTGCGGTTAGAGAATCTACACAAATTAATAAACTAAAGATATAATGTGCAAAAAGGGGAAGCCGCGGCAATAAACGTTAAGCAAGCATTTTATGAACGCGCCGACTACAACGACAGTTACTGTGGCTATGACTGTGACTGAGTATACGGATGCCATGAGTCATCACCCATTCATGCCGTGCTGATACTTCCATTTATGGTCTTAACACTGTTTTATGCTGGTCAAGCAGTCGCACTCGCAATTGCAGCCATGTGTAACAGACCCACACCGGCAACTAACTGAAGAAAGGGCATATGCTCAAAGGTATATACTACATGTCTGCATGTACATCGGATATGAGAGCGCTCACATACACAGGCACGAGTATTAAATGAGCTTAAGATAAGAAATGCAAAAATAGTAAAAATTATGAATAATGGACAAGTGCTAAGAAGTCAACAAGTGGAGCGATAATAAAATAAACTACTCGTTGAATAACAGAGTACAACAACAGCAGCGGAGTGATGAAAATCTGGCGTAGAGTGGTCGACTACAATATAACACACATATGTGTATGAAATACTAAAAAAATTTATATTTTAACAAATTCATTTAATTAACTTGTAAACTCATTACATTTTGTATACCAGTATTCTCGTCTGTGTTGGCATCTGACTGCCGGTTTCAGAGTTTCATAGCGAAATTAGATGGGGCTCGTTCGTTAATTGCACTGAGGCAGTGCACACTAATTGAGGAAAGCACTAACAAAAGTGGGAAGGAAACACAGAAGAAGCTCTGCAAATTAGAGTGTAAGGCACAAGATTGGCCTGATAACAAAGTGTTGCGTTTTATTTACGACATTGCAGGGCACACAAGGCACAAACAGCCTGAGTGACCACCTTAAATACTCAAATAGTAATTAACAAGATTAGCAGTCAACAACATGCAGAATATTTGTCGCCTCAACAAAGCCACCGGCGTGTCAAGAACTGCTGCACGGTGAATAAACTCGCATCCTTTCAAACAGACTAAGCCACCATGAACCTTAGCCATTTGTTCGAACACCAAAATGTCCTCTCTTAAATGGTTCACATAGTTATGAAGACGACACTACCTACATAGTAGTTAAGAACAGTTAGGTTCGCAACTTTTAGTGACCAATGTGTAAAATGAACTTCACACACTAAATGGAAAAACTTGGAAATATGAAGAAACGGCCAAATATAGAAGCAGAGATGAAAATTTGTATCTTGGCTCCTGCTTATGAACCCTTTGGAAAACAGACACTTGATTAGTTCTATATCACTTGATTAGTTCTATATCATATAAACCTTTCCAAATTAAAAGCACAAACTCCATTAGCATAAATCAATGATCCCCCCATAAGGCGACTGTTCTTTAGAACTATCTATACTGCTGCTGATAACGCTATATCGAAGTGCTGTGTTGTGAAAAGTTCAGTTTTTTCATTAGGAAATATGCAAGCTAATTTTATTTTCAGTATATAATTTTCAAATTCCTTCGAGGTGTGGTTTCTGTTTATGTAATTTTGCTCAGATTTCATTGTTTATTTTTAATTTATGAGCACAATATTTATTGATGGTAAAAACACATGCCGGTGCAAACCAAACAATAGGCACATGGCATAAATTATAAATCAAATTTCATATAAACTCATCTACCAGGAAAAAACTTAGACTAAAAGAAAGTATCAATTCTCAGTGAATCAACATAGCAAACAACTTCCAAAGTACATCGGCAAGAAAACAGAAACCACTCCACAGCTGAATTGCGCCAATAATTCAAATCACAACTGATGAGTCCAGAAAAAAAGTTAAATAAACTATCGACTATGTGGTTAATCAGGTGATGTAGTCACATCTTAGAAGGAGTATTTACTAAGTACACGATATAAACTTACCGCCAGAAGCAATGTAAAATCCACTTGGTGAGTATTTGGCTACATTGACAGCGCATGAATGCTCAGTGTAGACATCGGCGATGGCTGGATTCTGTAACAACATCAATGTTGGAGATAAAATTAAATGCAGCAAATCGTGTCGCATTTGATACAAATTTTTTAATGCGGACAGTATTTATTTTTAAATTTGTTTTCATTTAGCCAAAACAGCGGCGACAGAATGAGTACAGACGGTACAGCACAAGGAATCAGCATTAGAATCGAATGTATTAGCAATAGTAACATGGAAGTATAAAGACAAAAAACAATTTATATTTGTAATGTAATTAAATTTCTATTAAAATAATATATTTAATTAAATTGTTTTAGTTAGTAGTAGTTAAGTTTAACAATATAATATATTCAAATAACAATTTAAAATACAATTTTTATTCTGAATCAATTGCAAATATATGACATTTGACCAATTTCCAAAATTTTCCAATATATGCATATCATGAATGTGTATATTTTGTATAAACGGGCACATAGTAGACCAAAACCATCCCATCATAACATATTTTAATGCCAAAGGCGTAATCGGCGTGTGTTTGTCTGTCCCATGCGTGGGCTTTCAAGAGGAATGAATACATTTTCATAAAGAGCACACCAAAAAGCAAACAATTTTATTTGAAAAAAGCTCAAATCAAAATAGCACGTAAATACCGCAACGCAGCGCTTAATAAATTTTCTTCTCAATGCAGCAGCTGCTGGTGCCAAAAATAAAATATTAGATATTAGAGACGGAACGCAGAGATGAATGTATGGAGGGAGGACTGTGTTCGCTGCCATTGTTAATGGTTGGGATCGTTTGGAAAGGCCAATTGCCATGGATGTGGTCTTTGATTGATATTACTCTTATATATAAATCCGTACCTCTATGTTCCGTATAATCACTGAATTTCCATTGGTGTACAGGAAATTCTTGCCCTTGGGATCTGCTCCAAATACAATAGGTTGACCGCGTTGAGTGCGAGGCAGGGTGGCATAAATGAATTCTGCAAAACAGGTAAAAACAAGGTAAAATAAATTAATAACAACTGTAACAAAGTGCGACTGCATGAGATATTGCTTGGCACAGGAAATGGTTGTTAACGGCGCAACCACTTATTCACATAAGTGCAGTTGCTGGAAGGGAACAGGGTGGGGCATGAACAGCCACAGCGCCGTAGTCATATAAAAATGCCGGTAGGCATCCGAATGATAAGCTGCGAAGGCTTTTTTACTTTCAATGTGTATTTTCTCCATATAAGCACATGTGGTGCTTCACTTCATTTTGTTACAACACTTCATGCCCCTTCTTTCACTGATCCAAAAATTATTGACTCATATATGCTAAAAATGGAAAAAAAAACTATACTGCAAATCGTGGCTGTGTGGAACTCACTGTTCTGATACGGTGGCTGCTGCTGTTGTGGTTGCGACATTTTAATGCTCTGGTGTGTCTGAGTCAACTTGCACTTTTAACTTAATACTTTCTACACTGAAGAACAGAAATTTCTTTGTGAAAATTTTATTTGAAAATATAAAAAATTTCAAACAAAAAATGCGTAAACTCAATGCACTATCAATGAACCGAAAGCAAACAATTTGTGTGCACCACACTCAATAACGCCGACTTGAATACTGTTTTCTTTGAAGAATGATAAAATTGAAGTTTACCCCAATGCTGGTACGAAAATTGCCTCTCTCTGCGCATGTCGTCATAAGGCACACACACAATGAGAGAACAGCCAAAATGCTTACATTATGTGTGAGAAATGTGATCATTTGTGTTTAATATTAAAAATTGTAATATTTCTCGCATTTTATGATATTATTTAAACAAATAAATGCGAAATCAAATATTTCAATCGATTTGGCATGAACATTTTTGTTTTATTCAGTAATTTCTTGGTTAAATCTGCGCCGAGAAAGTTGTTATTTAGTGTTTTGGTGCGACAATGAGAATATAAAAGAAAATAAATATGGGAAGTGAAGTAAAAAACACATGTACATACAAATGTATGTATGTGCCTATTTTATAATTTTAGTTGTTTTATTAATATATTTATGTGCATACATAGTTATACATACAGATATGCAGGCCTACATACATACATATGTATGTATGTAGTTATAAATACAAAAAAATTGTTTGAATTTTTAAAGATATTTACAATAGATAAATAAAGATTTTTAATTCCAAAAGTTTGCTATTTTATTAAGCTACATAAATTAAATACAAAATATTTCAGTTAACTGTTTTATTAAGTTATCGTTCTAAATAGGGTGTACCGACCTCTTTTAAGTAAGCACTGGTTGACTAAGATCCTTAATTATACCTCAACGTTAATACAGACTATAATATAAATTTCACATTAAATTGTTTTTTAAATCGGTGAATATCATTTTTAACGCATTGTTCGGCTGAATGATGTCTTTTCAAAAACAATAACAGAATTATTATTATTATAAACTTGAAAATATAATACAATTACAAAATTTACTCTTTTGAAATGGTAGCATGTTTCCTTTGTCAATGCATTTGTTAACTTATATATAATTCCAAATAATTAAATTTATTTTAATACGTATCTCCAAATATTTTAAAGTAACTTATGACGTCATGGCCGATCAGCTGTGTTATGTTTTTGTTGAGAGAGGAATAGCGGACATGTTCCAGAGAAGAAGGAGAACCGAAACGTCAAACAGCAGCATAATAAAGGCCCAAATACAATAACGAAGACCGCGAGGTGAGAGCGAGTCACGCACGACATTTCGTTTCGCATTGTCTCGAATTCTAATATATAATAACCCAAGTGCCAGCCATATTTATACAAAAGCAAAAGTGCTAAATGATTTAAAACTAAATGTTTTGAAATTTTGTGTTAAATAAAAGAAACGGGCAGCCACAAATAGCAAAACAGAAATAAACAAATCCGCATTACGGAATAGTTGATTACATTGACAAATTGTCATCGAACGGGAGCGCGAGGAATTTCTAATTTTTTAGAAATGCCTCTCCTCGTACTATCGCATGACGTATTATTGTATATTGCCACACACTGTCCTTTTGTACAAATTCTTTTTAACATTTCATCCGAGACTCGCGCCTTGGCGTGACGTGTGTATATGAGTTCACCATATATTCTCAGCAGGAAATGTGACTAAATTAATTGTGAAAATATAAAATTTATTTTGTAAAACAAAAAATCTCATTTTATTTTTTATTTATTTTTTATTTTTAAAAAAGTTTATACACAAATAAATTTAATGCTAAACTTATTACCTAGGCAACTAACAACTAAGGTCTTCGGCCTAACTATTAATAAAATTAACTAGTATTAAACTAATAAAAGTATATACATATATATTTTATATTTATATGTCAAAGTAAATCTGACAGAGGTGGAGCAGTGAAGTTACGTCTTTTATGTTTTCTGTGGATATATTTTGTAATGCATGTGGTAACATGATTTGTTTAAAAAAATGTAGTTGTTTTTGAACCACAGTCGGGCAGCTGTTGATGAGATGGACTATTGTTAGTGTGTGGGAGTTGCAAAGTGGGCAAGTTGGTGGTAATGTTCCTTCAAATAAATATTTATGTGTGATCAATGTGTGCCCAAGACGGATCCTTATGTATTTTCGTAAGTTCAATTTGGATATGTTACTTGGGTATCTGGATGCATTCCCGTCTGGGTTAATTAGTTTATAATTGTGCGAGTATTGAGTCCAGTTTTGTTTTCGTTGTATAGAATGGTATGCATTTATTTGGTTTTTTAAGTCGCTTCTGCTGTATGTGGGATGAATTAAAAGTGGTGCACTTGTAGCATATTTTGCGGCTGCGTCGGCCAGGGTATTTCCAATAATTCCAGCGTGTCCCGGTATCCACATTATTTTTGTTTTATGGGGAAGTGTGATTAAAATATCACGAATTTTGCATATTGTTTCGTCTCCGTGTGATGGGTTTTGAACAGCTTTGATAACCGACTGTGAATCGGAGCATATAATATACTTTCCTTTTTGTATTTTGCAATATTTTAAAGCTGTATATATTGCTTCGGCTTCGGCTGTAAATATTGAGGAGTATGCAGGTAATTGGGATACTTGGAGTACTTCCATGTTAGCATTTATCACAGCAAATCCGGAACCGTTTGTTTTCTTGGAGCCGTCAGTATACATGAATTTCCATCCACATTTTAGCCAAGAATTTTGAATTTCTTTGTAGTTTTGATGGTATATGGTGGCAGTGGTTGTACTTTTTGAGAGAGCGAATAATTCACAAATTACACTTTCTTTTTTTAGTAGCCATGGTGGATGTTTCGTGTTGTATTTTTTGTGGCTTTTTATACTGATTCCAATGAGTTTTGCTGAGGATATTATTCTATGCATAGTAGAGGGCTGACGTATTATTTTTCTTTTTGCTTGGTTGGATATATTTTCAATCATTGGATTTTCTGCTGGCAAAATTATTTTTGGGATCAGCCGTGAAGTGAGCAACGCCATTCTATCAGTTAATGTTAGTAGTCCGGCTTCTGTCAGTATGTTGGTCATTGGTGTGGTCCGAAATGCACCCAGACAGTAACGGGCAGCTGCATTATAAATTGAATTTATTTTCCTCAGTTGTGATTGTGGTGCGTTTCCAAATATAGGTAGTGCGTAGTCTATTTTCGACAATAATACAGCTTTTAGTACGTTTATGTTGCAATTAGTTCACCATATATTCTCAGCAGGAAATGTGACTAAATTAATTGTGAAAATATAAAATTTATTTTGTAAAACAACAAATCTCATTACTGTCGTATTCATGTAACAAAATAAAATAAAATTAAAAATTGTTTGGTTATTTATTAGAAATAGCTGAAAAGATATATATATATATATATATATATATATATATATATATATATATATATATATATAAATATGAATATATATATATATATATATATATATATATATATATATATATATATATATATATATATATATATATATATATATATATTAATCCAAATAAGCATGTACTAATTGTATTTTACCTATCCATTAAATCACAAAATTATGGCTTGTAGATGTATTTTATCACTTTTATAAATTGATTTATTTTTTCTGCTGAAAAGCGTTAGAACAATTATCAAATTACAAAGATTGCCAAATCTCAAAATAAAGTGAGGTAGGGCATAGATCACAAAAAGGTGGGTCCACTCAAAATCGTGGTAAATTTACTCAAAATCGTAGTAAGTCCACCCAAAGTGGTGGTGTATCCGCTGAACTAAGGTGAATTTACTTACATGGTGGCTGCAAGAACAAATTTTTTTGAATCAATTTTCCCTCAGTAGCTGTCAAAATTGAAATTATAGAAAAATGCGATTAAAACAAATATGCAAACAATTGCAAATAGAGTTTTGATGAGTGAATAAGAGTTTTTTAATTGTTATTTTTGTGAATGTTGAACATTATGTAGAAATTGTGAGTCTGTTTAACTATTATATATATTTTATATAAATTGTGTGCCACTTTAAGCAGCTCTTATGTATTCCTCTATTCCTCTCAATTTCGTTGATTCTGATCGCACATTGCTTATGTTCAGTGTTGCCAATTTTTGTAGACCAAAAAAAGCTATTATGGAGGAAAAAAAAGCTAAAAAGAAGCTAAAACAAACAACGAAAAAGGCAAAAAAAAGCTGAAATATGTTGATGCATTAACAACTTATTTTTATAAAATTTATTGTAATAATAAAATTAAAATATGTGTAATTCAGTCCATGTTTTATGTTAACATATAAATCTGTTTGGCCTTGGAGGCAATAATGTTTAAAACATTAAAAAATAATAAAATAATAATCAATAAAAAAATTATACAAGGCAAATTATACTATCAACTTCAATAATATCATCGTCTTCACTGACATTACTTCGATAGGACTCATTAGTTCATATCATTTTTAAAAATTGTTCAGGTACTCTGTAATTATAACAGCACTTTTCTTGCCTGCGTAAACCATATCTGTAGAGTGAATACAGTATTAGAAATGTTCTTTGATAAATGATTTATTTATATTACTGCACCTTATACATAGAATGGAGTTGAGGGTATCTATGTTCATTCTATTCCTTAGTTTTGTTTTAACAAGGTTTACTTGACTAAAAACTCTCTCAACTTCGGCATTTGACCATGGTAAACACAACAAGGAGATCGCAAATTTAGCAAGATATAAAAACGGGTAATTTCCGCAAGCGTCTTTATATTTCAGAACTTCTGCCCAAAATTTTGTAATACTTATATCTGTAGATTCGTCCAAAAGAAGACTGAAATTTCCATCTCCAATATCGGAACGCAAGTCTTCATAGAAATGTGGTGCCAAAACATTTTTTATTATGTTGGTACATTTTGTTCTTTGAATCTTTATTTGAGCAGCACATTCGCTATTGGAAAACTTTTCGACACATACTTTCGACAAATGGTCAATTACCCCTGTTGCTGTATGCTCCGCAACAAAAAGGCAAAGAGCCGCCTCCTGCTCTGCAGCTTTATGTGATAAAGGTATAAATTGCAATTTGTTGGTTTGCACAAAACAGGTGGCTCGGCTTTGGTGTTTTTTTGTTGCTGCGTGCGCCTGTAGATCACTTAATTTGGCTGTAATACTACATTTGCAATAACTGCAATATGCACGCGATTTATCTTCAATATCTTTTCTAATCCACGGTTTAAAATCTGGCCTCAATAACCAGGCATCTCGAACTTTTTGCTTGTAATTTACTTTTGGCATTTTTGGCAACACTTTTAAGTTTAACACAGATAATTCTTTTTAAATAGAGATGACAAAAAAACAATTACCAGAGATGACAAATCATCAATTATCGAATACCGATTGCGATTGTATCAAATGACTGAAACAGTGGTGCAAACACTTTCCAGCCAAAAAAAGGCAAAACTTAAATAAAAAAAGCTAGAATTCCCGCTAATTGCAATTACATGAATTTTCCCGCTGTCGAGCACCAAAAAAAGCTAGATCTAGCGGGAAAAAGCTAAAATGGCATCACTGCTTATGTTTGACAATTCCGGAGGTACAAAATTCACCTTACAGCCACCACTTAAGTAATTCACCTTGCGCTGAACTATAGGAAAAGCACACATACTACTACACACAATTCCATATGCAAGGGCAGCGAAAGAGACATTCGTTTCTCTATCTTCTCTGATTTATTCTACTTCTTTGTTTCTATTAATTTTTGATTTCTTTCCTACTTTTGTGACCTTTAAGGTTCGTATACAATAACGCGAAAGTCCGAGACGAGAGCTAGACCGAGTCTCGGACGAGATGTCAAAAAGAATTTGTACCAAAGTATGATATGGGGCAATATACAATAATACGTGATGCGATACGGCATTCTAATAAATTAGAAATTTCTCGCATTCTCGTCCGAGACAATTTGTCAAAGCAATCAATTGTTCTGTAATACGCATTTGTTTTGTTGTTTGTGACTCCGCGTTTATTTTATTTTAAAAAAATGTATATCATATTTAGTTTTTAATATTTTTTTAGCACTTTTTTTTTTGTAGAAATATGGCTCTCACTTTGTTTATTGTATATTAGAATGCGAGAGAGTGCAAAACGAGAAGTTGTCCGAGACGCGGTCTCACTCTCGTTTTCGGCTCATTCGGTATTGTATACGGGCCTTTAGTTGCTAACAAATAATTGACAGCTGCATTTGTAGCCGATTTTATTATCGACAATGCAGTTAAAGGTAATGCAGTGCCTCAGAGCTCATTCATATTCGATAAGGCCTTTCAAACATAGAAAAAATAAAGTGGTTTGGACACATAACAGCTTGATCAGAGGATTCAGCAGAATTTGCACCAATCAAAAATACATTTACAATGTATTACATACATGCAACCATGTATTTTGATCCCAATTGAAAATTAAAAATTTGACGAGAATTGGATCAGAATTTCTAGTCTCCATAGAAGTTTGATGTTTGAAATAGAAAACTCATCCTTTTTAGCTGAAAATTACATTATTGGTTTTCAGGTCTTACCGCCTTCACCTCATAATAGTACCAATTGACTGAAGGCCCGAATACAATAATACGAGAGACCGAGTCGAGAGCGAGACCGAGTCTCGGCCGAGATGTTAAAAAGAATTTGTACCAAAGGATTGTATGTGGCAATATACAATAATGCGAGATGCGATACGGCCAGACGAGGCATTTCTAAAAAATTAGAAAATCCTCGCACTCTCGTCCGAGACAATTTCTCAAAGTAATCAATTGTTTTGTAATACGCATTTGTTTATTTCTGTTTTGCTGTATGTGGCTCCGCCTTTATTTTATTAATTAAAAAATTTCAAAACAATTGGTTTTTAATAGTTTTTTAACACTTTTGCTTTTGTGTAAATACGGCTCGCACTTTGTTGATTGTATATTAGAATGCGAGACAGTGCAAAACGAGATCTCGGCCGAGACTCGGTCTCGCTCTCGTCTCGGTCTCGCTCTCGTCTCGGTCTCTCGCATTATTGTATTCGGGCCTTGAATCCATTGAATTTGATGCGAGAGGTCTTCATTTGTAGCGCACTGGATTCAACGTTTGGCAAATGCTTGAATTGTATTATCAATTATTATTATTATTATATCTTACACCATAATTAATTATGAGTGCAAGATGTTGGGAAATGAGTACTAGCTACAGAGGCTTTCGACTCGAAGAGAAACGGTTTTTATAGAAAGAAGCATTTTGGAGACCCAGCCCGCGGCAGGTTTTGAACCTGCGACTCTCGGAGTGTGAGTCTAGCATGTTTACCACTAATCCACAGAGGGCAGCTGTATTATCAATTAATTGAGTATTAACAATTAAAAAAAGTATTATCAATTACGTTATCAATTGTGTATGAAAAAACAATATCAAAATATTTTAAACGGGTTTTCATATCTTTAGTTTAGTCAATTTAAAGATGAGTTTTACATTTTAATAATTGTGTTTTCTTTTAATTAGTTAGATAAATATGATAGTAGACATGGAAGGGAAGTGAGTGCTCACTGAGTATTATCCAGTGTCCAATTATATGTTTAACACATCCGAACTGAGCAAACCCAACTATAATATGTTGGGAAGAATTAATTTGCATCAGTATATAAAAAGAAAATCACAAATAGAAACAAAATAAAGCATTTTCCCCTATTGTTTTGCTATCAGTAGTTTTTAAACTTCGCTCTTGGCCACTCTCTTAATTTTTGAGCCGAAAGAAATGCGAAACTCTCCTTTACCTCTATAATGTAGATTGCCAAAAACCTAAAAGTTGATTATATTTAACAGCAGCGGTATTCTATATTTACAAATATTGTTCCTTTAATAGTTTATTGTTGACTTTCGCGCTTGTTTTGGGTTTGAGAAATGAAATTGACAGTTTGAATTACCATCCGAATTACCTACAAATCTTCCCCAATTTTCATCGAAAATTAATCGAAATTAGCACTAACGAGCAAAGCAAAACAAATCAAAAACTTGGCAACAAGAAAGTTTGAACAAAAACCTAATTCGATATAATAATCAAATACTTAATTTGCAGATGGATTTGGTAAAGACAATTGTGAGCAAAATTGTAATGTCAAAGAATTAATGAATTTTTCCAAATTGCTTCAAGAGACAAAAATATGCTCCGATATACTATTGCTTCTCCAGAAGAAGCATTTGCAGCTAATGGAGCAATTACAAGCACTTTACTGGCTATTTTTTCTGCAGCCACGCAGCTGGTCTATCTTATCCTCCCATATAGAAACCAAAGCCCGCTCTTTCGCTTGGTCCCATTTATTTGTACTCTTTCTTGCTGCTGCACGAAAGAAAGAATAAATAAAACATATTTTCCTTTAATTGTTTTATATTTTTCATTTTTACTCATATTTTTACATAATTCAAATAAAGCACCAAAATATTTAAACAAATCTTTCTAAGTTTACAAATTCAATGAATAAAATACAACTGTCAAAATTAATTACAAATGTGTCGTATAAACAGGATAATTCACATTCGCAGTTCACGGAGCGAATTATGTAATTCAAGTTGCCTTGGGAAAATAGAATAAGCATCGATATACTCAAAAGTTTTGCAAACATGCTATTGGCAGCGTTTACCATATTGTATCATGCTACCGATATATGGCTCAATTCCAATCGTTCCATTCTGTTGTTTGTTTTTGTGTATTCTTCAATTTTCATTTATTTTCAAAACTCAGGAATATAGTTATATAGTGATGCAAGTAAGCAATTTGAAGTTCAGAAATCCGGCTTATGGACAGCTAGTTATTGGGCCTCCAGGCTCCGGGAAAACAACTTATTGCCATCACGCTTTGAAATTCTATAAGGATCTGGGTCGGCAAATATGTGTAGTTAATTTGGACCCAGCTAACGAGAACATGGATTACAAGCCGACAGTTGATGTAATGGACTTAATAACCGTGACGGATGTAATGGATAGACTAAATTTGGGGCCTAATGGTGCCTTAATGTATTGTATAGAATATCTGCAGGAACATGTTGAAGATTGGTTGCTGATAGAGCTGCGAAAAGCAGCTGCTGAATATAATTACTTTCTGTTCGATTGTCCTGGGCAAGTGGAGTTGTACACACACCACGAGGCCATGTCAAAACTTTTCGAACGCATTACTTCCGAAGGCTATTATCTGGCCACTGTGAATCTAATCGATTCGCACTATTGCTCTGAGCCAACAAAGTTCGTGTCCACATTACTTGTATCGTTGAATATAATGATTCGCATGGCTTTACCACATGTTAATGTGCTTTCAAAGGCTGATTTATTGCGAAAATTCGAGTCAAAATTGCACTTCAGTTTGGACTTCTATACAGATGTGCTTAATTTGCAGTACTTGGTGGATGTGCTGGACGATACACCTTCGATGCGCAAGTACAGCAAACTGAATGCGGCAATTTGCTCGCTAGTGGAGCACTATTCCTTGGTAACATTTCAGCTCTTGGATGTGCACCGTGTAGATAGCATGTTGCGTCTGCGCAATCATATTGATAAAGCGAACGGATACGTTTACAAGGCAGGTGAGGAGCATGCTGTGAATTCGTTGAACGCCACTTTAGTGGGTGCGGAGTCAGAAGGCAAGCGGTATGAACAGGATATAGATCCATATTTGGAAGGAGTGGGGTCGTTAAATGAAGAAAAAGAAAATGTAATGTAATATACTTAAATTTAGAGAAAGTGATATTTTAAGCCATTGAATACTGCCAGCTTTAAAATATATTTACAATTAGTTTTTATAACTTACAATCTGGGGTCAATTGTTGTTTCGTAAATCGTTCATTGATTTTGTGTGAACGTGTGTATAGCCTAAATATAGCTGGTTCAACATAATTGTAAATTGTAATGCCCTAAACACAATGACGACCACGGACAAAATGCATTGAAGTGAGTATTACGGACAAAATAAAATACGCAAATCGAGTCATCTGTGTATGTATGGCTTTAGTAAAATTCCTCACTCTATGATACAGTTTATAAGTCGAGAGTGTAATATTGGTACGTATTTCAAAATCTTTAACTTCCTGTAGCACACTTTCTCTCTTTGTAAGAGTGGTTTTCTGTCAGTTCCAGTGGCATGAAAAAAGCCTCCATCGCCAATTTAACATTAACATTAACATTTTGTACTCGTTATCTCCAGGAAGCAATATAGTATAACAATACTTCACTACTAGTGCAATTATAGGTTTCTGAACGCAGAGGTGCATTTACTTACCCCACCTGGGTGGTGCATTGTTAATGCTATTTAACTCGTAGAATAGCTCGGCATCTTACAGTGGATTCTATCCTTAGGCAAGATCCTGAAACCACATCTACAAATTGGAGTGTGTTGTCCATTCTACACAGTTCTTTTGGGTATCCACATGCGCCTAAATTCTAATTTTTTATGGAAGTATTGTTTTTTAATTATTTAGATCTGAGTTATAAAAAAAACGCATATATAAAGTGGGTGAATTTACAGTCAGATTTCATCCTAAATTTATTCAGGGCTTCTAGGTGAGTGATCTCGACTATATACGAGTACATACATACAAAAATCGTATGATTCCATATGCTTTGCTCCTTTGACTGGGATCTTATGAAGAAGTGAGAATATTCCGACAAGGCTGCATCGAATCGGGAAGCGATTGTCCATATTTGCCAAACTTCTTGCACGCCACCGTTTGTTCGAACAGAACGTTTTCGTCATTGTGTTTCGGGCACTAATAGTGTACCACTAAATTTAAGTTGGTAAAAATAAATTTCTGAAATAGTTTAAAAAAGACTACATATTTTTTGTAAATTATATAAATCTCTACATTGCAGTGCTTAAAGGCGGCGGCAAATTTGTCAACACCTTCCAATCAAAATCCACTTTATAGCATCGGCCAATGTCATAAAAACTCCCCATATTCCCTTGGCAATGACAAGCCCAGCCGCAGCACTACGGCGCTCCGTATTTCGTGCATATGTCAGCGGTGAACTAAAAATTAACCGCGAAACAAAACCACAACAATAACAACACCAACAAAAATAAACACCCACCTGCTAATGCACGGGCATACGCTGTGGAGTGGCGGCGGCAAAGGTGTTCTGTCTTTGTTGCGGCTATCATTTTGCAATCTGGTTCGCGTTGTAATAACAATAAAACCGTTGGTATTCTTACTACAACCACCACACCAACGAGGTGAGCGGGTAGGCACACATCTATACCCCTGCTCCGAGGACACTGCACAACTGCAAAACTTGCTATCGGTGTCATATTTTTACCATATGCGATTGTGGCTTTTGGTTTGTTTAGTGAAACTTGCAAAAATCACGCAAAAAGGTTATTAAATCCTTGTTGCATATCCGCAACTTTTAGTGAGTGCTTAGGCGGCTTAAGACGACTGGCAGCACCTTTGGCACCTGTCCGGGCTGGACTGCTGCAAAGCTGCAATTCTCTGCCTAGGTTTGTGTGAGTAGTCCCTCTGGTGATTACTTGGCGTTTGCGGCTCGGTGGTACGTTATTATCGTCGTTAAGCAGTAATTTCGAATTGTTTAAGAGTCCTTCCTTGAACAATGTGCAGGCACATTTACAAGTGTGCCCTCCGGTGTACAGAGAGTGCATACAAATTAAAAATATTCGTAGTCGTAGTCGTGACCATAACGCCCCCCGCTCTACATACAAGTCAAATTACGAGTAGAATTTCCTTCACCATTTTTGGTGGGGTATTTAACAGCGACGTCATTTCAAGCGATGACGGCGAACACGAAACAGCAGCGCCGTTAGTGAGCAGCAGCGCGGAGATAGTGGCGAACGGAAGTGAATTATACAGTACGTGGAACTATACAATAAATGAGGAGCGCAGTTGCCATGAATGTGGCAAATGGCGCTGTGGTAAACAAATTTGGCAACCGATTGCAGTAGGCAGGAATGCATGGATATGAAATATTGTGCAGCTCCTCCTCTCTACATTTCTCCGCTTATAGGTGTGCCAGAATATGCTCGTCATTTGTATTGGGTTTCGCTGTTATGTTAGATGTGCTGGAATACAAGTGTGCGGTATGCTTTGGGAACATACTTTTCTCTGATTCCCTCACTGACTTTCACACAGCAAGCGGCCGGTTTGTACTGCCGCAATTTAGCTCTAATCTATTTATTATTGCACGAGTATTATTCTCACTGAATTTCTGCAGTTGCTCAGACTAGTTTGGGTGGCACTGCCTACAGTTCGAAGCCTAATCAGAATAACTTGTGTAATAACATTTGCTATTTTGCTGGCGTGTGGAGCAGGGAAACGATGCTGTATTCTAATTTATAATTAAAGAATATGTTTTGCATTCCCCAGAGGTTTTGGGCAGGTTTGTACCTTAGCATCCCTGATCGGATCATACCAGGGATATATCAAGCGCACTGTAGCCTTAACTTGGTTTCTATTATTTTTACATATTTTTGTCATTGTTTTCTAGTTGACTTGGATCCGGTTTCTGATTAAGTGGCACACAAACTATGTTGCAGTATTAATGACCCATCAAAAAAGAATAATCGAGACATTGATTTAGATCCAAAGAACAGTTCTCCGGTGAAACATGCCGGCAGCGTGTAGAGAATGTTTCGATGGCAACACTTCATACGTGTGTATGCAAACGCCGAATAAAGGCTAATAAATAAATACATTATGTTGGATATAGTGAACAGAACAACTTCGATGTAATTTTTGGCTATATCGCTGAATCCCTGAATATACTTAGAAGCAAATGGTTGTGATTTTCTTCAACTATAGCGGATTTTTTGATGTTTAGTGGATTCATCTTCATCGGATTTATACCCACCTTACTTGTAGACTGAATTTATTCTGATATTATTACTGAGATATATTTGCCTTACTTACTAGATGTAAACACTTGGGAATTCGTTTCAATCATAGTGAAAACACATAGTGACCACATTAGGTATGTATTCTATCATCCAATATCATTGGAGGTCTGCTGAAGAAGTCTACAGATGCAAAACGAAGTCAAACCTGGAAAACTCTTCCGGGATTAAGACAGTCCAAAGCTCTTCTGGGAGATTTTAATCCTAAAAAAGCTAAGTACTTAATAAATATGCCTCGGAGTAAATTAAGAATCATCACAGGCATTTTAAGCGGACATTGTAGACTCAACTACCATCTGAACAAGTTGGGTATATCTTCAGATGCCATCTGTCGATTCTGTGGAGAAAGTGACGAAACCTCACTGCACCTGATCACAGACTGCGGACCATTGGCACACAAAAGACACAGGTGTTTTGGAGAATATATTTTAGACATGAGCAAGATCCCTCAACTTGATTCTTCCAAAATATATGAATTCCTGTCGGAAATTAACCTGACAGAAGATTTATAGATGAGACTATCCTCATCTTTCAACTAAATAGGGGCATCACAATAGATCTTTCAGGTCGCAGTGTACAACACCCTTAAATATATCTATCTATCTATCTAGGTATGTATTCAATATTTCGGTATTCCTGAGTAAACATGAACATTTTTGTATCCGAATTCAAACCGTTACATTCAAATGAAGTCTAAAATATGCGACGGGCATTGCTATTGCTATCTGGTTCTCCTAATACTATTTGTAATTGGTGATAAGTCGTTGGTCAATTTATCTCTTTTTGCCATTTTTTGGGGCATGAAGGACATTGAAATCTCGTTTGCACTAATATAAGTAGACAAACATTTCGTATAGACGAGAAATTTTATAGAAAAAAAGAGTGTGACTAGAAAACTGACAACGTTAAACAACAGCCGATTAGTAGTGACTTGAAAGCAGCAGTAATAAGAATTGATGTATTCGTAAATGTGAAACTTGGAAACTGTTGTATTAAATTCAAGTTTGTTAACTATTCTTAAGTGAATTGCTTAATAACTTAATAATTACGAAATGTTTTTGTTTCATTTTATAGTACCCAGTGATTCTAATAAAAGTTATATTCGTAACGTTTGATGTCAGAAGTGGGATTCTGTTTAAGTAACCATTAGTTTTGGGCAGATAAAAGTGGACTAGCTTTGGAAGGAATTGATCATTCTATTAAGAAAACAATGATAGAGGTGCAGCTGTAGGCTCGTGCTGCAATGGGTCGCAGGACGTGTGTGATGTGTCAAATCACACCTAAGCGGATATCACCAAAACGCAATTGTTGAACTTAGTGTGCAAAATATCTAATATTAGACTGCCTGTGTGGTATGTTCCGCCATCATGTTGCAGTGGTCTTCGATGGTAAGGTAACGTTGTTGTCTTAACTAAAGACATTGTTGTCTAAACTAAGACTAGAGTCACCGTTCCAATTACAACATTACAACACACAAAACGTCACACGTTGATGATGGGTTTCCCCACATAGTCTCGCTGAGATTTAAATGCGCTTCATCGAAATATGATTTTTAGAACAAAACAAACGTCACTTTCACGCTGCATTAAAGTCCAAACAGAGAGGTGACCACGGTGGGTGGTTATTTTGCTTCAAAGGCTTAGTAAGTTGAATCATGTAACCGAGATCTTTGTGGAACATTTTCCTCAGGATATTAGAGCTAATGAGTTGCTGACATCTATTGAGAGCTTAGTTTCTCGAGTAGAGGTGTACACTTTCATTTCCATCTCGACCCTTACATACTTCCACAAAAAGTCGCTGTTTGAAGCTGTGTTTGGTGTTGCATTCAATGTTGAATGTTATCGGGACTTGATAACAAATTTTTTGGCTCGAGTTGACCAATATTGATGTGGAAGATATTTGGTTCCAACAATACGGGGTCACTAGTTACTCAGCGCGGGAAGCAATGCAGTAGTTGCACAAAAAGTTTCCTGCCCACATTCGTTTCAGCGGTCAAAATTTGCCACCTTGATCGTGCGATATCACTCTTGGATTTTTTGTTTGTGGTTCTGTGAAGCAAAATGTATGTGCCAGTCATCCTCAAAGCATCCCAGACTTAATGGACGAGATTCGACGGGTTATTTTAAAAAAAAAGTCTGAAGTCTTCAAAGCTACACCTGGCGTCCATTCGGTTTATATCAGCTTTTAAATTTAATGTCAACGTCTCATCGCTATATTGAAATAAAAATATTATTAGATGGATGGGTACAATTGGGGTAGGCAGGACAAACGCTGTAGAAGGAGGTCTTCAAGCACTCAGGCAAGTGATGTACATTATACTATAAACCTGAATGATGTAAGGTAGAGGTTGCGAGGTAGAGAGAGAGGATTTGAGAAAGGGGGAAATTACACCTTTTCAAACATCTTTGACTCCATTATAAATCCCAGAAGTCTGCAAAAAGGAATGTACATTGTTCATTCCCAATACATCTTATCCTAATATGCGCCTCCTCATTTTGGCAAAGGTAGGACAAACGCAGAGAAAATGCTCTGTGCCGTCCTATTCTTCATCTCGTTTGGTCTCTGGATGATGGCCCATGGACTGTGCCCCGTGATAAGCCCAACCAATAGGTTAGGTTCGGTTAGGTTGGAGTGGCAGCAAGAAGCACATTTAGGCACAAATAATGGCCCATTGTGATACCACGGATGGAGCGCTGCACACGCTACTTCCAGAACAGAGAGCTGTTATACGACACTGATGAGGGCGTTCGTCGCTCTGCAGTTACGGGTGGCGTCCCACAAGGATCTGTACTCGGCCCTATTCATGTATGATGGCATACTCCGCTTGGACCTACCAATGGATGTAACGCTCATCGGGTACGCAGACGACATCGCAATGGTGGCGGTTGCAAAACACATCCACACACTGCAGAACAGATGCAATGACGCAATTGGGTGTGTTATGGAATGGCTCACTAGTGCAAAGCTGGAACTGGCCGCACATAAAACAGAGGCGGTACTACTGAGTACGAGGAAACACACCGAGAGGTTCACCATCACAGTGGGAAGCCATCAGATCGCATCCCAACAACAACTTCGGTACCTGGGAGTAATTATTGACTCCAAGCTCACCTTCAAAGAGCATCTGAAAGCAGTCTTCGAAAAGGCCACGAGATTAAACGGAGCACTTACACGCATGATGCCGAATATTGGAGGCTCACGCTCAAGTCAACGGAGATTGCTATCGACGGTTACTAACTCCATCATTTTGTATGCCGCGCCAATCTGGGTGGAAGCCACTAAGGTGAAAGCCTTCATTAAATGCGTCCAGTCAGTACATAGGCTGAGCGAACTACGCGTGGCTAGCGCATTTCGCAGTGTATCGGACGAAGCAATAGGGATAATAAGTAGCAAACCACCCATTGACTTACTGGCGAAGGAGGTACACCGGCTCTACAAGCAGAGGGCGAGACCCACAAACATCGACAAAGCCGCGGAAAGAAAAAACACCATTGCGGAATGGCAACAGAGGTGGGAGCAATCCGAAAAGGGTCGATGGACCTTCATGCTGATCCCTCACATCACACCATGGGTAACAAGGACGCACGGCGAACTGAACTACTACGTCACACAGTTGCTAACTGGTCTCGGCTGCTTTAAGCAGTACCTCCATTAGAGAAAGTATGAGGAAGACCCATACTGTCCGTACTGCCCTGGGGTGCACGAGAACGCACAGCACGTGTTTTTCGACTGCCCACACTTCAAAGGCACCCGGGATGAACTGAGTGCTGTCCTCGATGAACCACCAACAATGGACAACCTCTGTGAGCACATGTGCGATACGCTCGTTAAGTGGGAAGCAGCTCGGCAGCGGCCACCATCATGAAGGCGCTGCGAATCGCAGAACGAGCGCGTAACGCTGAACGCAGCCGCCAGCGCCTCTCCGATACTGAGACACACAGGACTGACATAATGACAGACCTAATACTGACGTGTGAGCAGTAAATGCTCTTACGGCCTCCCGACGTAAAACCTAATCAGTGTCTCCGGGGGGAATCGCCGTAATGACGAGAGGAGGTTTTGGCGGAGTTAGAGTCCCGCACTGACGGGGTTCTGACTTTAGATGTTTTCCTCCTCGTTAAATATAAAAAAAACACGCACTGACCACCCAAGCCGAGTATAGTTACCGCTTATACGGTGAGCGCCTGTGCAGCACTTGAGGCAGCACGGGTCCCCCGATTAAAAAGTGTTGAACAAACCTGACAGTTTTATAAATTTGGCTACGTCCCCAATCTTACAGGCTGCGGGCTCTGTTAGGCTGGTTAAGAAAGGAGCCCCGAAGATGTGCATTCTTCGTCTGGTTAAGGATGGACACTGACACATAAGATGAACCACTGCCTCTTCTTCTCCCTCAGCGCCACACCCACGGGGGCGGAAGTCGTTAAAGGGCAAACCAAGTCTAGACGCATGCTCCCCATCATGCAATGCCCCGTCAGCACCGAAATCATAGTGCTGATGGACTCGCCTCCGAGTTGAAGTAGCTGAAGCGTACGCTTTTTGCTGAGGCTACGTCAGGTTAGCCTTAAAATACGGCAAGGACATTCCTCCGCCCATAGATTGTTGGCCTCATGGCAATACCTGCTTTTGATCGCCAGCCTGGGTGTAGCGAGAGGGATGCCAGAGAAGGGTCTACTTCGGAGAGCAGTGTGTCTGCTTTAGCAAGTTTATCTGCCACGGAGTTTCCTGCGGTGTCCCTGTGACCAGGTACTAGATGAACTGAGGAATGCGTAGAGAGTTCGTTTAGAGCTGACTGGCATTTCTGTATGAGTCTTGAGAACGTACTGGTGCCTGCAAGGGATCTAATAGCAGCTTGGCTTTTAGAGAAGAATTTGATTTTGACACCAGAAACTTCATTCCTTAGAGCCTTCACTGTATGGTAAATTGCCATTACTTCTGCTTGAAAGACACTGCAATGGTCAGGGAGTCTGAGCGAGATGCTAAGATCCAACTTGTTGGAGAAGATCCCGCTACCGACCCGGTCCCCAAATCTAGAACCGGCTGTGTAGATATCCAGAGTGTGATCGGTGATCACTCTGTTTCCGATCCAGTCGCCTCTGGTTGGGATAATAAGGTCGAACCCCATTTGAGGTTGGAATTCGGACAGACATAGTCAACAGAGCTGGGGGTAGGTCCTGATTGAGGATACTAGCAACCAATTTGGCCTGTTCTTTCACCGGAAGCTTTGAGGGTAGCCAGCATAGAAATGCAAAGAGAACCCTCGTAGGTGTGGAGCGTAGAGCTCCAGTGATCAACACAGCTGCACTCCTTCTGACTTTGTCAATTGGATTCAGGTTACAAGCCTTAACAGTAGTCGGCCACGAGAAAGCAGCTCCGTATAGGAGGATTGATTCGACCACGGCTGTGTAGAGCCAGAGCCTAATTCGAGGTTGCAGACCCCATCTAGTGCCTACTGCCCTCCTACAGCAATACAGCGTGCAAGATGCTTTACGGACCCTCTCAACTAGATTGGCCTTTGTGCCAAGTATCAGACCCAGATATTTGAGTTTATTGCTTAATCTAAGCGAAGTGCCATTAATCTTGGGCAGAATGAACGAAGGTATTTTGTACCTTCTAGTGAACAGCATGACTGCAGTCTTTGCTGGATTTAGGCTTAAGCGCAGAAACTACCAGGGACCGTCTGATTGAACTGCTACCTAGAAAAAGGGTGTCTAACAGGACTTCAAGCGTCTCGGTACATGAGCTTGTCCAGTGAGCATTGGGTCTCTGAATGCAGTCTAGTGTTTTGTGCGGAGAATTGAGAATCCGGGGGAGGATTCTATTTGTTCACAGAAGTTCCTCCACGACGCTGTTTTCGCTCTCCTAATGGAGTACTTGAGCTTTTGTTTTAAAAGGAGCCCAGTCGTTTGTGACTTTGGCTTTGTTGAACAGTTTTCTGCAAGCTACTCGTAAGTCGGCAATCTCCCATGGATGTTTTGGCTTACCCTGGGGATTGGGGGGGGGAGGATGCAAGATACTTTTATCACTTAGAAGAGGGCTGCTGTGATTATGTCGACCGCCTGGTTAGCATCAAGCAGGTTCTCGATGGGAGAAGGGGTCGGTGACAAACTAGACTCCAGGGTGGACTGGAATAAGGACTAGTTTCTGCGCTTTCTATTGATTGATTTGGCTGACCTAGCTTCAGTGGTCGCTGATTTGCTCACCAATTAAGGTGATGTCGAGAACTTCTTGCCTGTTAGGAGTCAGAAAGGTCGGTTCATCCCCCCGATTAGCAATTACGAGATTATTTATTGTATAAAATCAAAAAGAGGCTCACCCTGTTTTTTGGTATGAGAGTTGCCCCACATTTCACGATGGGCATTTGCATCCGTACTTATTTTTACAGGAATCCCCTTGAGTGCCGCATCTTTGATCAGATGCTTGAGTGAGTCCTGTGGTGGTGTGTCGTCGTGGTCGTGTGCTATGTAACAGGAGACAAGTCAGATATCCATGGTGTTGATTTCAATGGCCATGGCTACGCTGTCCCCATCGCTGTACCTAGGAAGTAAAATGGCATTAATACTATTCTTAATGATTATACAGGATCCAGGTTTACCCTGACCCTTTTCGAATATCGTACGATATTCTTTGTTACTAACTCTTCGAACCTCGTCATTATGGATCCAGAATTCTTGGACTAGTAGAAGGCCCCTTTCTCTCTGAGCCAGGTGAAGGACAAGGGCTCCCGGGGTCGTTTTTGAATGCTGAAGGTTAATTTGTATAACCTTCGGAATTCTGCGGGTAGTCGATTACGGTGACGTTCGCACTGTCCTCATCGGACATCGGCGAGACTGTGCCACCATCAGTGAAAGGGTCCCGTCGGTTAAAGAAGTCCCTAACCAGCTCTGAGTTAGAGAAATCACTATCTCCGCTACCAGAGGAGATGGAGTTGCTTCTATCAGCGGGGGCGACGCTATCTCCTTCGTCAGAGATAGCGTTGATCTCATTGGTGTCTCAGGGGACAGGTTTAGCATCGGCATCTTCCTGAGGGTGATGTCCTGCACTTTGTCTGTCACCCTTGTATACTTAGAGAGTGATCGAACTAAAACCGTAGTTGATCACTTACGAGCCTCAAGAGGCAGCTAATGATTGCTCATTGAGGATGATGGCCACTGTCTTTGGGTTCACTAATTTTGGCTACTTTAGAGTCGAAAGCGGGAAGATCCAAGTTGCTCATTTTCAGGATCTGAAGGCTCCGAAGAAACCCATACCTTAGACCTCGGTCGCAGTGAGATTTCATGGATGGGGATAGCCTTGAGCTTGGAACACTGCCAGATTTCCACCAATTTGTCAATCGCGAGCTTGTATAGATCCGCTGAGCGTTGATCCGAGCACGAGATTAGTTTGACGTGACTCTGGTACAAACCAGCATCACGACAGCAGGGTGGTAGACCACGATTAAGTACCATGAGTTCCATGTACCCTGTAAGAAGGGCTCCCTCTACCAACTTCCAGTTTGCTAGAGAGATGGTACCATCACTTTTGCCACTATCAATGACGGCCCAGGTCAAGCCTTCCTTCACAATCCGTTCAAAGGTCTGGTGGGCTGAAACCTGTGAGGAGCAGGGTTCTGACGTCTGTCAGCACGAGGGGCTTGAGTCAAGCAAGTTCAGCCGATCTTTGCCGCTTCTGAACAGGAGTTCGTGTGATGACAGAGGTTGGGCGGCAGTCTACATGCTCCTTGGCCCACTTTAAGGCCTCCGCGTCTCTGATCACTCACCAACAATAATCACAAGAAAATGCAAAATTATTCAACAAACAGGAAGTTTACAGTAAAATATAAAAGTTACACCTCGACGACCTGAAGCACCCCAGGAAAGCGTCCTCGCCCAAATTCCTTATGGGCTATATACATCTGATATGTCCGCAGATCCGAATACAACAACCTCAACATTTCCTGATGAGCAATCTTAAGCTCTCACACTAATCCAAGAGCAGAACCAGAAATCTACAAACATACATCGACACACTACTGAAATGGTTAAACAAACGGCAAATAAAAGTCAACGAGACAAAATGAGTACAAATAACACTAAGAAGAGAAACATGTCTAGCAAGAAATATAAATAATCATGCCAGTCACCAAGGGACCTGGATGACATATCTTGGTATTCACCTAGACCAGCTATTAACCTGGACTAAAAAATGGGGGAAAAGTCAAACATATAAAACTAACGATTATATAAAGCAATAATTAACTCGATTTGGACTAATGGAAGACAGATGTGGGGTAGTGAATCACCTTCCAGCAAGGAAAAACTACAGAAAATGCAGTTTAGGGTACTTCGAAAAATTACAGGAGCACCTTGGCATATGAAAAATTCAATTATTCATAATGATCTGCAAATACCAAATGCACAGGAGGAAATAGTGAGACTAATAAAGTTTACCTTCTGAAATTGGAAAACCACCCCAATGAACTAATTCGAAATTTGGTGCTTTATTGACACCCAAACGGCTAAGGAAGAAATATATTTTAGATCCGGGCTAACACACATATAAAAATTATTTTTAAAATAATGAATTAACATCTTTTTAAAAATATTTGTTGTAAGCATTGTCGAAGAAAAAGTTGGATGAACCGCCAAGCACATCTGGGGTTTCTGTGGCCATGCCCTCTGTGGTTATCGGCCCTCAGACCGTGGCTGTGATTGGACGGAGGGGAACGAATCGTAAGATGGTTGATGCAGAAATTAAACACTGCAAAAGCCTTCTTATGAAACGGTTATCGCCTCGTGTCCGGAGGCAAACGCGGGGGGCTATGAAATGAAGGACGAAACCCTATGGGTGAAGTGCTCATCTCTGGCCAACTTCGAATGGATCCGGACAGAGGTTGGAAGGATACTCGGTCTGGATAAAACTCTCTTCTTTGTATACTGGGAAGAGAATAATCCCCCAGAAAGGCGATCGGATGGTTTCAGGATTCAGACCTGAAGACAGACGATGTGCTTCCAACTCTACGTGCCCAGAACCCAAGCATTGACTCATCAGGCTGGCATATTCTGTCGCACACAAAGGGAAAGAACCGGGAAAACAAAGAAGGTTCGACTCTTGTTGTGCGATGGGACCAAAAGTCTGTGGATATTCTGGGGTCTAGGTGCGAAAACCGCCTAAACCTGTTCTTTAGGAGGATTACATTCCATGTATTCCCAAACAAATAATTTAGGTGCGTGTACTGGTGTTACTATGACACAGATTAATTTGCAGCATTCAAAAGCCGGGTATGCTCTCTTAGTAGATGGCTTTCCCGGCTGCAGACATTCACTTTTATAACAACTATTGGGGAGTAAAAGAGGGTAAATATCCTATATGGCAAGAGTTTCAGTAGGCCAAGAACCAGTCTTATAGTGTCTTCTCAGCTAGAAGTAACCGCGTTAAATCAATTTCGTTGCCAATACCTGGTAGCTGTTAGAGTGAGCTACAGAAGTAATCATGCAGGGTAGGACTTCGTGATTGCTTTTGCTTTTTTCCCCAATGACGCCCTTCTGCCACCGAACTGCATAGAGCGACTGTTTCTCGGCATGATTGGTTTGTAGCAAGAACTGTGGCGAATGAAGATGCTATTAGATATGTGATTGCATCAGTTGACAACTTCAAGTCGCCCGGTCTGGATGGCAACTATCCAGTTATGGTGAAGCAGAATATACAGTTTGTGATTAAAACATTGAGGAGAATCTTCACTTCAAGTTTGGCGCTAACATATACTCCACACTCCCGGAGATTTGTCAGAGTTTCATTAGTCCCAAAAGTGTGAAAGGATGCCAATGATAGTCCAAGGAATTACAGACCTATTAGTATGATGTATTTTTTACTAAAAGGACTGGAACGACTGGTTGAGCTTCGCGTGCGGAAATTGTCTTCATATCAACACGGATATCGAACTGGAGAATCCTGCGAGTCGGCGTTTCATAGTCTTGTAAGCAAGATTGAGCATGCCATCGAAAGGAGGCAGTATGCTGTGTGTGTTTTTGCGGACATAGAGGGAGCTTCTGATAATGCTACTCTTGACGGTATGTGCAGCCCTGCTCGTCGCCATGGTGTAGATAATGTGCTGGTTAATTGGATTCGTTCAATGCTAGCAAACAGGGTTATTGTGTTGCGTGGGGATCGGGATCTGTAGGTATCGTCGGGATTGAAGAAGGGTTGCCCTCAAGGTGGCGTGATCTCTTCACTACTCTGGTGTATGGTCATTGACCCTTGACTTGTATCACTAAATGATTCTTATATCTACGCTCAGGCATATGAACATGATGTAGCTTGCTTTGGTAAGACGTGGGGTCTGGCCCCTTCGAATGTCCTTTGGATTTATAAGGCAATGATCAGGCCCATAATATGTTACGCATCTGTGGTCTAGGGGAAAAGATTCTCTCTCAAGGGTGTTAAATCTGCTCTATCTAGACTACAGAGAACTGTGGCTATTTGTTGTACTGGAGCCTTTCCGACAACTTCTGGCCCTTCTCTTGATGCGCTATTGAATCTTCCCGCCCTAGCTGTTTTTATGCAAGGTGGGATAGCCCCTAAAGGCTATCTGTAGGTTACAGTACAATAGGCAGTGGGTGGGTGCCCGTTGGAATCTTGAAGATATTGGCACTGACATGGATATTGGTATCCCTTCTATGCCCATTGAATCGATCCCCGCGTATCCTCTAACTGAAAGGCGGTAATGTATAAACATTTTAGAGGGTCATTTATGGTCTGATCCTATGACTGAGCCCGGTAGGCAGTGCAGTCGTATTTTCACTGATGGCTGAAAAATAGATATTGGATCGGATTTCTGGTGTTTTCGCGGAACTCAACGATGTCCAGCTCCATTACGCCATGCTTTTGTCTTTCAGGCAGAAGTTTATGCCATCCTAAGGGAGATGGACTACGTGGTGGAAAGCAGATGGCGGGGCAGAAGTATTAGCAGTGACAGTCAGGCTGCACTGATAGCTTACTCACTCCCCTTGTCACTTCCAAGTTGGTGCTGTTGTACAAATCCAGATTGAAATAGGTTGGAAAGCATAATAGTATGTTGCTAACATGGATTCCAGGACATATGGGTGTTATAGGGAATGAAGTCGCGGACAAGCCAGCGAATTTGGGATCTGAGACCAGTTTTATTGGTCCGGAACCTGTTCTTCCCATACCTTTTGCTACTATTAGGGCCACTATTGGTGATTCGCGAATGGGGGGCTTTAAGAGGCAGCGGATGGGCAAAGGCTATGTTGCCTGTTATTTCCGATAATTCGTCAAGGTTACTTCTTACACTTGGTGGGAGCCTGCAGACTTCTAGTAGGACTGATGATATGTCGTTTTGCATCGGCTAAATATACACAAATGATAAGTATTGCAGACAGTGCAGTTTGCCAGGCCTGTGAAGAGGAAGATGGGACGGTTGACCACTTTCTGTGCGTATGCCCTGCTTTCGCTAGAATCAGGTTCGAGGTATTTGACACTCACATCGTAAGTAGTGCAAACTTTGACTGATTAGCGACACAGGATCTACTAAAGTGCCCACAGTTAAGTTCAGTTCATATTTATTTCAAGCAAATAATGATAATACAAAAAATAATAAAAGAGGTCGGAACAAAACAGAATTAATCAGAGTATTAGTATTACTCAAATCACATTTGAGAACATTTTTCAAATCAATTCAAATTTTTACACAAAGATAATTATAATTACAATTACAACAAATTTAAGGTATCTTTCCTCTTTAGACGCAAATTACCTTTAAACTCCAATAAGTCCCTTGCCAACGTGTTTGGGTGAAGTTCCAACTTCTGTAGATAACTTTTGCAGCATTTCTATATTTCTTCCCTTATCGTGAGTATTTTCAAATCTTTGTGTATGTTTTCGTTTCTTAAATACCATGGAGCATCCGTGATGATCCTCAAACATTTGGATTGACTGCGTTGCAGTTATTCGATGTTTGAGGGCGACGCAGTGCCCCACAATTGAATTCCGTAAGTCCATATTGATTTTATAATGGCATTGTATAGGAGGCATTTGTATTCAAGGTTTAGTTTAGAGAGTTGTCTTATTTTGATTTTCACTTGACTTTTTTTCGATTCTATATGCTTGTTCCATGTGAGCCTTCGGTCAATATGAATGCCTAAATACTTGATATTTCCAGTTTGGGGGATGGGTACTTCATTCAGCGTAAGAGAGGGGAAAGTTCCAAATCTCAAAGTGAAGTTGACGTGCGCACATTTGGATTCGTTGAGCTTGATCCTCCAGTTTACCAGCCATACCTCCAGAGGTGTATCTGGATGTTTCTTGTAGCTAATGTGTGACTGCATGTTGGTATATCTGAGGTATAGAACAAGTACAGTAGTGGTCCCAGGACACTTCCCTCCCGGCTTGGATATCACATGGGCTTGATGTGAATCCCTTATGAGATACCACAAATTTCCTCTGTGATAAATAGCTTTCAAGTAAATTATGCACGTTTCCGGGCATTCGTTTTTTAATTTTATATAACAGTCCTTCATGCCATACTTTATCAAAAGCCTGAGTTATATCCAAGAAAACAGCTGGGCAATATTCCTTACTTCCAAATGTTTTTCTAATAATGGTGACGATCCGATGAACTTGTTCTATGGTGCTATGTTGTTTTTTGACGCCGAATTGGTGTTGGGGGAGCATTTGACCATCAGCTATTATTGTGTTAATTACATTAACCAGTAATTTTTCAAAAATTTTAGAAAGCAGATGTAGAAGGCTAATTGGCCTATAGGAAGACACGTATGAGTTATTCTTACCTGGTTTCGCAATCGTTAGGATTTTGAACAACTTCCAGTCCGTTGGGTAATAGTCAATACGAAGGATAGCATTGAAAATGTGCTTCAGTTGGCTAACAGCTGACTGCGGAAGTTCCTTAATCATTCTACCTGTTATTTTGTCTGGGCCGGGAATTTTTTAATGTTTAAGTGTTCGTACACCGCTTCAAATATCGGGTTTTTCAATAAGAGCGCTACAAAAGTTTTTTTTAAATAAAACAAAACCGGTTTTAGACATCAATGAAATTCTTTATTCCTGTGAAAGTACGTTCGATGCCATTATGTATGGAATTCGATTTCTTTTGCATGGCCACCACGGGCACGCTTGCAGAAGTCCAGACGCTGAACCCAATTTTCAACGGTTTTCAAACATAAATCGGCCGATACTGCTGCAATTTCACGTTCGATTTTCGTACGAAGTTCATCAATCGTCGCTGCTTGTTGGCATAGACCATTGACTTGACGTAGCCCCACAGGAAATAATCTAACGGCGTCAAACCGCACGACCGAGGCGGCCAATCGACTGGGCCATTTCGTGAGATAACACGTTCACCAAACTTGGTTTGCAGTAAATTGATTGTGGCATTCGCTGTGTGGCTTGTGGCGCCGTCCTGTTGGAACCACATGTCCTCCAAGTCCATATATCCAATTTGGGCCAAATATATTCGGTTATCATTGAACGGTAGCGATTCGCATTCACAGTAATGTGCCGGTCTTGATCATAACGGAAGAAGTACGGCCCAATGACGCCGCCGGCCCACAAACCGCACCAAACCGTAATTTTTTCGGGATGCAATGATGACTCATGGAGTACGTGTGGATTGCTGTCTAACCAATAGCGCATATTTTGCTTATTGACGAAGCCATTCAGCCAGAAATGAGCCTCATCGCTGAAGATGATTTTCCGATGAAAATCCGAATCATTTTCAAGTTGTTGCTCAGCCCAATTCACGAACATACGACGCATATGGTGGTCAAGCGGCTTCAGTTCTTGCGTCAATTTGATCTTGTAAGGATGTAGACCAAGATCTGTTCGCAAAATTCGCCACAACGTCGTCACAGAGATGCCCAACGCTTGAGAACGACGTGTGAGAGACACATTTGGGCTTTCTTGAACTGAAGCCTCAGCGGCAGCAATATTCTCGACAGTACGGGCACTTCTTTGTCTCACTGGCACGGGAACATTTTGTACTATTCCTGTGGATTTTTCCACTAGACGCTCAATTGTTGATCTGCTAGGACAATTATGACGACCATAAATTGGACGTAGCACTCTTAAAGTTGAGGTGACTGACTCCGAATTTCGGTAGTAAATTTTAATAATTTCGACTCGTTGTTGTCTCGTATATCTTTGCGTGATGAAATGGCAAACCTTACTGAACAGAATTGTCAAAAGAGCTGGAAAAAATATGGCGTCGTTTGCTGTCACTATCGATTTACTTTTGTAGCGTTTCTTTTGAAAAACCCTTTACATGTTTTTTTTAAGTACCAACGAAAATTGACTAGATCTCGAACTCAATGTCGGAAACTGAAAGTGAACTGAAAATAGTAGGGGAAAATAGTGCTTTAAGGTGATTATCGAACAACATACCCATTTCACTGTCGGTCCTCGCCCAATTCCCATCACTTAATCGGAGAGGCGGGTCAGTAAGGACGGGTCGTAACAGATTTTTTGCTGCTCGCCACAGTGAGTTGTCATTGGATAAGGTAGGGGATAGGTTACCAAGGTACTGCTGGATTTATTTCACACTTCTTGTTTTGAGGATCCTTCGAAGTTTGCTGGAACAGCATGCCAGTTGTTTTTTTTTATGTTTGGTGATCTGAATTGTTGCCATTGCCTTCTTAGATCCCTTTTCTGCTTAACTAGTGACTCAATATCGTTCTGTGCATTTTTGAGTTTACAGTTATATTGGAGATGAGTACATATGAATTTTTTATACTTTAGCCAGTTTGTAAATTTATTGGATTGGGTTGAATGTGATTCTGTTATGGGGGAAGTATTGGATTTAATTATAATTGTTGTTGTGGCGTGATCAGAGTATAGATCATAGCATGATTCTGTAGTTAAATTTGTCCTTTTAAGTCCTTTTGTTATTCCAAAATCGATTAGATCTGGAATTTTTCGTCTGTCTGCGGGACAGTATGTTGCTTGTCCGGAAGACACTATATCCAAGCCAAGACTGCTATACGCCGACCAAAGTTTTCTACCTTTGGGTGTAATGAGGCGGGAACCCCAGTGAGTATGCTTGGCGTTCATGTCCCCTGCAACTATAAACTTCCTTCCTAGAGTTGAAAAAAGTCTTTATATTGTTGATCTGTTATATTGAATCTAGACGGGCAGTAAATCGTTGTGACTGTTAGGTTGTTTATATACTCCTCAATGCATATGGATGTAGCGTGTAAGTAGCCTTTACAGAAACTATTTAGAACATGGTGTTTTATTATGGATTTTATTATAATAGCGGTACCTCCACGAGCTTTACCTTGAGGATGATTTGTGATAGATATTGTAATGTGGAATTCTAAATGAGTCTCTGAAACAAGCATAATATATACGAGTATCTGGTGACTATATAGGAATTCTTTTAATTCCAGACGGTGTTGGCTTACGCCGTTTGCATTCCAATGACATATCTTGATCGAGCTCATGTCTTGGATAAGGGGGCTTGTAGCAGCAAAGATTGATTTCTAATCATTTCTTGTATCATGTTCTGCATCGTGACCATGAACTGGTTCATAGTTTGGATAAATGATTTCAGAGAGTCCTCTGCTGAATTTAGATCAGTGCCTTTATCCTGATAAGTTGCTGATTCAGGCTGGTGAGTATTTTTGACAATGCTTGCATAAGACGCGTGTTGAACTGGCAGATATCTCCCAGAGAGATTGAGGAGATTGGCGGTTGGACAGTACAGGATGAAGTGTGGGACTGCATATCATTGATATTTTGACCTATATTGTCAAAGAATTTTTGTTTGACTGAATTGTACATAGCGCAACATCTATAATTTGCAGTATGGTTGCCCCCGCAATTGCTGCATTTCTTCACAGATGTATCCATTTTGCTATTTGGATACTTTGATGAAAGATGTAAGTCGCCGCAGATGACACATACACTCTGTAGGGTGCAGTATGCTTTTGTGTGCCCAAATTCTTGGCAATTTGCCCACTGAACTGGTCCGTTTCTTTTATAGGGTTCTTCTACCGTTACTTTCGGTGCATAAGGTAACGTAAGTCATAGATAGGGTGAGATTCTCCCTTCTTTAATATCTTGGTCTCTGGTTCCAAATTAATCTTGTTTTTTAAGTTGAATATTGATTTAATTGTGAAGCCCGCCTCATATAGCGCCACTCTAATTTCGTCTGCGGGTACATTAGATTCAATCCCTTTAATGACTTCAGAACGATAGTAGAATGGTCCACAAAAATCCGTACCAGTCACTAGAAAGGCTTTGTTTGCCTTTACTCATCCTTCCGGTAAATCTCCCACGATGTGCTCTGTTAGCCTAGGCCGTACGTGCAAGCACCTGATGCAATTGTTAATGATGTGGCTTACTGTCTTGCGACCACCTACTGGCCAATATTGTAGACGAATTGCGGCTAATGATGCCTGCGTCCCTGCATGCAATAATTTGCGATGAAAGAATTCTATTACCGAATTTATAATGCCCTTGGGGCAATATAATTGGATGCTTCGATTCAAAGTCCAGAGTTGAATGCTGGAGGCGTCCTCTCACTCGCATTAAGCCAAAGTTGTCTAAAAATTGGGTGAGGGAGCAGATTTTGCAAGATGATGCTACGTGACTATAAGATTTCAGTATTTTGTAATCTGGGAAGTGCCTTTGTTGCACCATTCGAATCAATAAATATGTGCCTTAATGAACATCCTCAACTGTAAGTGAATCCCTGAGGTCCTTGCCTCGCGAAATAAATTTGTAAAGATAGAGTTAACAAATTTGCATTTTAGTGGTAAGTCCGACATGTTTGATATTGAAAGCAAAATATTCTTACGCTTCTCGGGTAGTTCCTTAACATAACCTGGGGAAGCTGGTCACGTATCTCGATCGCCTTGAAGAAAAGGAGGGGCATGCTTCCAAAGCTTAGATTTCAATAATTCACGTGGTGTGAAGAAATCCCCTTGACAGGATATCTGCAGGATTCATTAATGTTGGTACAAAATGCCATTTCATTCCTGCGATGAGAATTTGAATATTATTCACTCTATTTGAAACGAATACTGTAAAATTTGATGATTCATTTCGTAACCATGATAATACCACCATGGAATCTGACCAGCAGTGAACATCACATTCAAAAATTCCTAATTTTGAAATTGAGCTTACAATTTCCGATAGGAGCATAGTTGCAGATAACTCTAGTTTCGGGACTGTCAGGGTTTTTAACGGCGATACTCGTGATTTCGAATAAAGTAAATCTACCTTGATTCCATTCTTATTTTGTGATCGAATGTAAATGCACACGCCATATGCCGGCAGGCTTGCATCACAAAATGCATGAACCTCCACCTTCGAGCATGGCAGCAAAACTAAGCTACGAAATTTAGAACTCTCTACTGTTTTAAATTCTTCTAATAAATTTACCCAATCTGAATAACGTATCTGGGGTAAGCTCTCGTCCCAGTCAACCTTATCCTTCATAGTTGCTGAAGCAATATTTTGGCCTTAAAGATGGCAGGACTAATCAAGCCTAATGGGTCCTAAAATCGGGCAATGGTGGACAATACCGATACTTTTGTCACTTTACCCGGAAGTGGGTGTGGCGTGAACGAAAAGAAAAAAGAATCTGCCACGGGATCCCATACCAAGCCAAGAGTTGTCGTCACGTCGTTCCCATCACTAAATCTCAAATATTTTTCTTTCTCTTCTTCTGGAACTTGGTCTAGCAACCCAGAACACCATTTTTTTAATTTGAAATTTCCTTTATGAAGGAGCTCAGTCGTTTGACGCATAATCTCCTGAAATGAGGAATCTCTGCGAACTGTCTCTGCACCGATTGGCAGAATTCGGTCTTCATCATAAGCTAATTGATGCATGGTACGAATAGACAAAAATACCGCTGGTGTGGTACCGTATGTGACCGTATATAGCTTATATATTTGTATATTTTCTCCTGGAGAATCACGCCATAAAATGAGAAATTGAAGAAAATTGTCAGGATGCTGCATTCGCACGCACCTGTACATTTTGCATATGTCTCCTGTTAGAGCGATCTTAAAGGTTCGGAAGCGTAGTAGAATATTGAAAAGATTTCGCTGGATTGTAGGTCCAGCCATCAGCAATTCGTTAAGCGAATAGCCAGTGGAAGTTGATGCCGACGCGTCAAACACAACTCGCAATTTTCTTGTTGTGCTGTCTACCTTAAAAACGCAGTGATGAGGCAAAAAACACGTTGGGGTGCCAGAGTAACAATCGTCGGCTAGTGATATGTGATTTAAATCTCTGTGCTCCCTAATAAATAATGAGTATTGAATTCGCAATTCAGTGTTTCGAGGAAGCTTTCTTTCTAAAGACTTGAAGATTTGCTCAGTCTCAACAAAATGCTCTACCTCCCAAAATCACCTTAATAGCTGCTCTAAAGAGCCATCAGAATCGTTTTCTGCAGCACCTTTATCGACGACAGCTAAAGATATAATTTTACTACTGGAAGTTTGTCTGCCACCTCATACAATCCAGCTTACCTTTGTTTTCTGAAGGAGTGGTAAGGTTGGGTTCAATCGGATTTGGCTGACGCACATCAAATTAAAGAAGAGTCCGGCTCCCATCCAAATGTCCACACGCTGAGATTCGAAGAATGTTGGGTAGGCAAGAGTTATATTTGAAGGGATATTCCAAAATGTTGCATTTATAGATATATTGGGTTGATGGTCGGTGATGGAAGGAGTGGCAACGGCTGTGATTGAGGTATGATAACCACCATCATGAGACTGAATACAGATGTCAACAGTTTGGTCAGCAAAAAAATCCCTTTCGCCAATTCCAGACACTAGGGTTTTTGATTTGGTTGTTTTGAGTTGTAGCTGACTAGCGGCACGATTTGTTATAAAATGTAATTGTGACGCGGAATCAAGGATTGCTCTGAATGGAATCTGGTTTCCTGTTCTTGGTATCAAAAATTCAATTGCAGTAGCGAGAAAAAAATCTTCAGGCATGGCGTTTGATGTGGCAAGCTGAGAGTTCAGAAGTGACGTTGACACCAGGGCTGACTGTGAATTGTGGGCAGGAGCAGAAAGGTTAGAACAATTTGATACTACAGCTGCAGTTTCATGCGAAGCAATGCGCTCAAAATGTAATAGTCTATGATGCTTAGATGAGCACTGCTTGCAAGAGACAGATTTGCAATTTTTGATAATATGCCCACGCTTTAAACAATTAATGCAGAGCCAGAGTTCTTTAAAACGCAATGTGGGAGATCAATTTCGACAAAGCGGACAGGAACTAATTGTATGCTCCCTTACATCGCAAAATGTACAAGGTTGATTCGATTGAATGGTGACGAACGCATGCTTAGGCATAGGTTGCCCCGGTTTGCTTGGCATCTGGCTTATCAAGACTGAACTTATATTTTCCATCATTCGGCATCTTTTTTCCAGGAACTCCAGCATGGATTCCCACGACGGTATATCATGTGACGGAGCTTCTTACTCCCACTTTGTCCTGGTTCCTGAGTCGACCTTGCTGCTGACTAAGTGTATTAATAAGCTGTCTAGTAGCTCATCGCGACCGGCAATAGAGTTTAACGCTCGAAGAAGGGATTTAAATTTGTCGCACAATTGCCTTAACACAGCAGCAGAACCATCACGAATGGCCCTTGCGTTCAAAATCTCCTTTATGTGTGCCTGAAATTGGAGGCCTTTAATATCAAATCTACTCTTTAATAATGTTACCGCATTTGCACAGTTCTGATCATTTATCTCCAGTGACCGGATGGCGTCCAATGTTGTCCCACTCAAGCAGGACTTTAGATGCTGCAATTTTTCCACCCTCCTTAAGTTTGGATGACCGTCAATTATGGTCTGCAATAACGACCAAAAATCTGGCCAGACAGTAATTACACCGTTGAAGCGTGGCAACTCCAACTTCGGCAAATGCGAAACTGTACAACTCGTACTATTTGAGCACCTACCGAACGTTTCCTGCGAGTAGACGTTCCCGAATTTAGTTCCTTGGTGATGGCAGCCTTGGCTGCAGCAAAAAACTAAAAAAATCGGCATCGCGCATTACCCTCAATTTCTTCATGGTCCTCCATCTCCAATTGAGATTGCACGTCTTCGAACTGCTCTTGCAATCGATTGAGCTGCTCCAATTTGATGGAAAGCAAAAATTCATCAGATGAACTTAACACAATTTCAGTTAGTCCCTTCTGTATTAATTGCAATTGCGAGATAAACCATGCACTTTTACGCGCCAAGAACATGCAATTTTTATAAACCGTTTCCAGAACCGTTGGATTTGACACGGAATGTCGACCTTTCTTTGACCTTGTCATGGTAATATTTGCTGCAAACTAGAAATCACAATTCGATATGACGAACGAAAAGTACCGATATGGCCAAGTGTAGCGACAACGAAAGGTGAACTGAGGAATAGCGAGTACCGTTATGTCCGAAAACGTCAAAACTGTAACTTATATACCTTCACACTATATAATCTGCATATATGTATTATTGTGCACTATGAGGCTCAAAAATAAACACTCTGTAGGCAATTATTTTCTCCAGTACTTTGCTGTTACATGGGAGTAGGGAAATCCGGCGAAATTTGGACGGATTATCCGCGGGTTTATTGGGCTTAGGGATCGGAGATATAACAGCACATTTCCAACTTTTAGGAAATATACCAGAAGAAAAATGCAGTTATAGGTTATAGGTTTAATAATTTAATTTTAATAAAGTCAGGTAAGTTTTTTATAATTACATAAGTAATCCGATCATGGCCAGGAGAGGAGCCCTTGGCGTTATTAACAAAGTTGCCAAACTCTTGCATAGTGATAGGACTATCAATTTCTCTTGCTGAGCGAAAAAGATTTTTTGGGGGACAACATTTTTCATGCAATAGCCTAGACTTATGAACAGCAAAGTCATGAGGAAAATTGAAAAAAAAGTTTTTTTTTTGTCAAAAACCATTTATTTCTCAACATAGTCTCCTTTTACTTCGACACACTTAGTAAGACGATATTGCAACTTTTTTATACCATCTGAATAATACGATTTCGGGAACCCCTCAAAATACGCGTTAGTATCGTTAATCACTTCTTCGTTTGAGAATAATCTTTTTCCTGCGAGCCATTTTTTCAAGTTTGGAAACAGGAAAAAGTCACTAGGAGCTAAATCTGGACTATAAGGTGGATGATTAACCAATTCGAAGTGTATTTCACGTAATTTTAGCATCGTATCTAATGCCGTGTGAACCGGTGCGTTGTCTTGAAGAAAGACAACGCACCTCTTTAAATGTGGTCGTTTTTCCTTGATTGCATCAATCAATTGATCCAATAATGCACGATAATACTTTCCTGTGATTGTGGATCCTTTTTCAAGATAATCAATGAGCAATATTCCGTGTGCATCCCAAAATACAGAGGCCATAATCTTGCCAGCCGATTTCACTGCCTTCGCCTTCTTCGGAGCACTTCCACCAGCTTCCACCCATTGTTTCGATTGATTTTTGGTTTAAGGTGTGTAGTGGTGGACCCACGTTTCATCAACAGTTATTAATCGACGCCAAAAATCAACAGGATTACGCTTTATCATGTCCAAACACCGCTGTGAAGTGGTCTGTCGAACTCGTTTTTGTTCGACACTGAGCAAACGCGGCATCTCAACAATCTCACGCAACTTGACTCGGCGATCATTCATAACGATATCGAGGATTTTCTTGATATTTTCTTCAGTAACCACCTCTTTTGGCCTTCCTGTTGATGGTATTGTGCAGTGCTTGTTCGGCCGCGTTTAAATTCAGCACTCCAATATTTAACCATGTAATCTGACGGAGCAGACTCACCGTAATGTTTATCGAGCTTTTCTTTTGTCTCTTTCGTCGTTTTCCCTTTCAAATAATAGTGTTTAATCACTGCACGAAATTCGCTTTTTTCCATTTTTTAAGAAACACAAAAGTTGCTTACTTCAAACGACTACAACAAATAAACTAATCGATGAATTTGGGTGAAATTTTAACAGCTGACGTTTGCCAGATCACAATTTCTAAACAAAAAAGGTGTTGTGTTTGTGCTGCCATCTAGCGCTAGGTAGCTTCAATATCAATCCGCCCTCGTAGCTGCAGTCAGAATAACCTTTCTAACTAAAGCAGCTTCTTTGTTAATGTTACGGCTAGGGAGGTGGAGTCGATTTAGTTCGTCACACGACAATTTGTATTTTTCCCTGTCAGCTTTATCAGTTATGAATCTGGGGCTGTGCGCAGACTTATTTTTCCTGTCACAGTTTAGATAAAAAACGATTGGGTAGTGGTCGCTGCCACAGAGACTATCCAAAATTTTCCAAGAAAAGAGTGGACAAATACTAGTTGAAGATACCTTGATATCTACATTAGTAAATGTTTTGTGTGCGGAAAAATGCGTCGGAGATTTATCATTTAACACAGTTAAGTCTAGAGAACAAAATAGTTCTTCTATTATTTTACCCCGTTTATAATGTATGGAAGAACCTTAAAGTGGGCTCCAAGCATTGACATCTCCATAGAGAACAAGCGGCTGAGACAATGAAACCAAAATTGATTTAAATTCACGCAAATCGAAATCTTTATTAGGCGGAAAATAAACAGATACGAGGGGCAATATTTCTATTTCGGGAATAGCAAATAATAACAAACAATTTTAAATGAACAATTTTTTCAAAATAATCCCCTTGATGCACAATACACTTTTGCATTCGTTCAAACCATTTGTCATAGCAGTTTTTCCATTCCTCTTGAGACACCTCCAAAACATGGTTTTGGAACGCTACAACTGCTTCTTCGGCGCTCGTAAATCGTTGACCACGCAGTTTACCTTTGATATTCGGGAACAAGAAGCAGTCATTGGGTGCCAAATCAGGACTGTACGGAGGATGAGTCATCAATTCGATATTTTGACTGCTCAAAAATTCACCTGTTTGACGAGATGAGTGAGAGCTCGCATTGTCATGATGGAGAATGATTCGGCTTTGGCGGTTGGTTTTACGAATTTCTCCGAAGACTTCCAGCAAAAAAATTGTCGTGTACCACTCAGAATTGACCGTCCTACGTTGCTCAAGCGGAACAGTGGCCACATGACCCATTCGGCCGAAGAAACAGCCGACCATTTGCTTCGCTGTGCTTCTTCCAAGAACAACTTTTGTTGGATTGAGCTGGTCTTGGAATACCCACACGGTCGATTGTTGTTTTGTTTCCGGCTCATACGCATATATCCATGATTCGTCACCTGTCACGATTTTATACACGTCTTTTGAACCACCGCGGTCGAACTTTTTAATCATTTCCACTCCACTCCATCACTTACACCAATTGACACGAGCCTTTTTTTGGGCGATTGTCAAATTATGTGGGATCCAACGCGAACAAATCTTTTTTACATCCAAATGTTCATGCAATATTTAATGTATGGAAGTGGAAGTAATGCCCAAGGTGTCCTCTATCTCACGATATGTCACATGACGATCTTGCATTATCAGTTCACGCACTGCATCGATGTTTTGTGGCACAACAACCGATTTTGGACGACCTTCACGGAGTTCGTCGACGACCGAACTACGACCATGATTGAATTCACTATACCAGCGATATACTGTGGTTTTTGATGGTGCTTTATCGCTATACAAAGAACTGAGTTCATCGACATATTCTTGTTGACATAATCCACGCCGAAAGTTGTGGAAAATACCTTCTCTTGAAATTTCCATTTTTTGGCCAAATTGATTTTCTTAACTCACTGTAAACAGAACAAATGGCACTTGTACATCAATACGCTGTGAGTACGTGTATGCTAAAAAATGTCAAACTTCTGTTGCCAGATTTTAGCTATTGACATTAGTGTTGCCAGTTCCCTGTATATAAATAGTACCCCTCGTATCACTGTGAAAGTAATATTTGCCTTTATTTCGAAAGCAATAACATTTAAATTAGTTTGAATAGGAATTCTCTTATGGCAAATATTTTTCCTAATAAGCACTCCAGTGCCCAGTTAAAAAAAGTAAAACTGACGTGCGGTCTCTAAACGCAATTTCGGATGGGAATCCAAAATCCTCCGCACACTCTGCGGCGGCTATTGTAGCTAAGGACGATAGTGTTGCTAAACACGGAACCTAAAGGTTCTATAAAGTAAAAAGGGCTGCTCTCCGGACGGTGGAACGCTTGTCGCGGATCCCAGAGAAGGAGAGGACTGTGAAGCAGAAGGCTTCCCTCGAGTGGGCGACGAAAGCCGTGAAGGAGTCTCAAGCTCCAACACCACAGGCTACAAAACGTCAACGGTCCCTAGAAGAGACCACCCACCCGGATCCAAAGAAATTTAAGAAGCGCGGTACTGTTACCACGAAGTCCTTCAGCGAAGTGCTGAAAGGACACCAGGTCATGGCGGTCATAGATCGTAATGACCCGGATGGCAGTATCGCTCCTGAGTGCTGGAAAAAGGTAGAAGTAAGCCTTTCAAGGCTCTACCTCCAGCTTTTGAAGGAATTCCCAGGTGGATTTCCCTCTTTTCGCGACAGCGGATGGCATCAGGGCCACGTGAAGCTGATTGCCTGCGCGGATCAAAGGTCAGTCGACCTTTATAGGATTGCGATCTCCAGGATAGGGGAAGCATGGCCAGGCGCAAGGCTCGAAGTCGTACCTAGGGAGCTGATCCCTAGTAGACCTAGAGCGCGCGCGTGGATCCCAGCCAAACCGTCTGACCCTGAGGATATCTTGGAGATTTTTAGGTTGAGCAACCAGCAGCTCCCGACTAATAATTGGAAGGTTACTAAGGTAGAGGAACCAAGAGGGGATTACAGGTCAATAACCCTTGTGGTGAACGCCGAATCTCTGGCGACTCTAGCGAAATCCAATTGGGTCGTGGGCTATGGCTTCTCATCCACAAGCCTCAAGGTCTACAAAAAGGACGGGCAACCGTCTGACACGGATCAAGCGGTAGTGAATCCTTCAGGGGTAACTGCTGATCCTGCTGCTGCTGAGGACTCTGCCATGCACCCGAAACGCAGTGACTCTATGTCAACTGTGGGGGGTTTGGAGAGTCTCCTAGGGACAACCACACTTAGTGAGGAGGAAGTCCTTCTGGAGTCAGACTCGGAGTCTGAAGCTGATGTCACGGTGGTGGAGGTGACCAGCGCTACAAGTAGCAGAGATGCTACGAATAGTGCAGATTAACCTCCATCACTAGAAGGCGGCGTCTGCCAGCCTTCAGCTCCGTCTTGCAAAAGGCGGAGTAGACGTTGTCCTGATCCAAGAACCCTGGACACACGGGGGCTTGGTATGTGGTCTCAGGACTGAAAATTACAGCCTGCTGTATACCGTAAGTGAAGGAAGACCTAGGTCTTGTATCCTCATTAGGAATAATGTTAGCTCATTTATTCTCCCCAATTACAGCAACAAGGATTTAACTGCCGTCTGCCTGGAAACTGGCAGGGTAAGGTACTGGTTGGTCTCGGCCTATATGGCGCATGACCATGAGATCCTTCCAGAAGCCAACCTACAGAAGCTTGTTGTGGATGCAAATGATATTGGATGCGATGCCAATGCGCACCACGATATCTGGGGCAGCACGGATGTCAATGAACGAGGTGAGTCATTATATGAATATATTGTAACGACTAACCTTTCTGTATGCAATAAGGGGTCAGAGCCCACTTTCATTACTGCTAATAGGCAAGAAGTCCTTGACTTAACCCTTACCTCCGAATCAATTTTTGATCGGATCTCAAATTGGAGAGTACTAGAGGAACATTCCTTTTCGGATCATAGGTTAATTCAGTTTGATCTTCTAGATAGTCTACCTAGCCCTAAGGCTTTTAGAAATGTCAGGAAAGCAAACTGGGACCTCTACAAGGTGACTGTAGCTAGACTACTACCTCAGAAACCCACAAGCACAAGCACGTGTGACGAAATTGATAGGTCAGTGGAGGTTTTAACGGTTGCTCTTAATAAGGCTCTATTGGTCTCTTGCACCCTCAGTAGACCCAGGGGGAAACAAAAACCCACATGGTGGGGGGGAGGAAATTAGGGGACTCAGATAAAACTGTAGGAGACTTTTCAACAGCGCAAAGAAGTCTAGAGATAGTGCAGACTGGGCTTTATATAAGGCAGCACTCAGAGCCTTCAAAAGTAAGCTTAGGAAGGCACAGAGAAAACCGTGGAGAAACTTTTGCGGTGACGTAGAAGATACCTCTGAGACGTCCAGGTTGAGGAAGATCCTATCAACTGCTCCAATGGTACCTGATTACCTGAGGAGGGAAGATGGATCCTGGACTTCAAATAGTAATGAGACTCTAGAGCTTCTTCTGGAGACTCACTTCCCTGGTTGCTCGAGTACCATTCCGCGGAGAACGAATCCCAGCGGGAATGTAGTTGAAGTCAACTCAGACATAGTCACGAAGCCAAAATTGAAATGGGCTTTCCATAGCTTCAAACAATTTAAAGCATCTGGCCCAGATGGTGTAGCTCCAATTGAAATTCAGCAGTCAGAGAATCTAATAATAGAGTGGCTGTTAAAGATCTATAATATATGTCTTGAATTTGCGTATATTCCAGGTTCATGGAAGCATGTGAGGGTAATTTTTATACCCAAGGCCGGCAAAAGTTCGCATACAGCTCCAAGGGACTTAAGACCCATTAGTCTGTCCTCCATCTGTCTAAAAATCCTGGAAAGGTTGTTAGAGATTCATCTGAGGCTCACTAAAGACAGACAGAAGCTGGCAGTCTCTCAGCATGCCTACTTCAAGGGTAAATCGGTGGAGACCGCTTTACACTCCTTAGTCTCTAGTATTGAGTGCTCCCTGCACAACAAGGAGTTCTCCCTAGTGGCTATCCTGGACATTGAGGGAGCTTTTAACAACATCAAATCAGACGCAATAATCGGTGCGATGCGGGACTTGGAGGTGGAACCCGCCATTAGCAGGTGGATTGAAAACATGCTTTGTAGCAGGATAATCAGTTCACAGCTGGGGGCGGCGTCGGCCAAGAAGTCTGTGTGCAAAGGCACACCTCAAGGTGGAGTTCTTTCACCCCTACTCTGGAATCTTGCGGTAAATCAGCTGCTTGTTCGACTGGAGAGGGAAGGGTGCAAGGTGGTTGCGTATGTGGATGATGTTGCTATTAGTATCTCGGGTAAATATATATCTACTTTGAGGGGCTTGATGCACCACACGTTGAACATTCTCTCTAAATGGACTACTGACTGTGGGTTGGGGGTTAATCCGACCAAGACTAAGCTGGTACTCTTCACTACGAAATATAAAATTCCTCAATTTATTGCTCCAAAACTAATGGGTGTAGATATTGACCTTGTCGAGGAAGCTAAATATCTGGGCGTGATCCTAGATAGGAAGCTGAACTGGAAGGCTAATATAAGCGAGCGCATTAGGAAGGCTCAGGTGGCTCTGTACTCTTGCAAAAGAGTTATAGGCAAAAAATGGGGGTTACAGCCTAAGGTAGCCTATTGGATATATATAGCTGTGGTACGACCAGTCCTGTTCTATGGGGTGCTTGCTTGGTGGACAGCCCTAAATAAGTCCACATACAATAGGCTGATAACAAAGGTACAAAGAAAGGTAGAGGTATTCATAAGTAGTGCCATTAGAACGACTCCAACGGCAGCATTGGACATTATGCTCAATCTGCTGCCTGTTAAGCTTTTTGGCGAAAAAATGGCTGCAAACTCAGCTACAAGGGTAAAAGCTACGCATCAATGGGATGCCAGGAATGTAGGTCATGCGTCCATTTTAAGACATTTTGAGGGTATTCCTGACTCTTTCGACTACATCACACCAATATACGCCTTCAATGGTATGTGCAAGATCTCCATTCCCCCCAGGGACGAATGGAAGGATGGCATCCCCCCCTTATGTAGAAAGGGCTCACATCTACACAGATGGATCCAAACTACAGAGTAGGGTGGGAGGTGGTGTATTCTCAGAAGATTTGGACATTAGCATGTCCTTTAGGATGCCAGACCACTGCAGTATTTTTCAGGCAGAGGTCGCGGCTATAGAGGCAGCACTGTCTTGGCTAAGGAAGAAGAAGATATCTGGACTTGATATTTGCATCCTGTCCGACAGCCAAGCTGCTTTGCGCTCCCTGGATTCGGTTATTATCACCTCAAAAACCGTCAAGAGCTGCCGCAAATCTTTAGACGAGATAGCTAAGCAGACCCGTCTGCATCTGTGCTGGGTTCCCGGTCACAGAGATATTCCAGGGAACTGCAAGGCGGATGAACTTGCCCGTGAGGGTACTACCATACCGATTGAACCATATAGGTCGCAATTCGGTATTCCTATTGTCACATGTAAGCTCTTAGTAAACACAATATCTTCAGGAACAGCGGGCAGGCGCTGGTCGGAACTTTCAGGATGTAAAATAGCTAGACAAACCTGGCCAGAGATAAATGTCAAGCGCTCTAAGGACCTACTGGCTCTAAATAGACAAAGCATAGGTCCCGTGATTAGCGTCCTAACGGGACACTGGACTCTAGGCACACACGGGTGTAGGCTAGGGATCGCCTCTAACGACTTTTGCAGGAGTTGCATGGATGAGGAGGAGGAAGAGTCCATTGGTCACCTGTTGTTCACGTGTCCAGCTCTGTCCAGAAGGAGGCGCACTTTTCTAGGTGACTACTTTTTGGACTCCTTGGGAGATGTCTCAAAAAAAAAGATTAGCTCCATCAAATGCTTCATTAAAAGCTCCGAATGGCTGGACTTTTGAAAGGGACGGGACCTGTTGTCCCATGCGGTATCACAAAGGGTCAATGTTGGCCTAAGTGCGCCCTTTTCGGGTGGCCGCCTTACCTACCTACCTACCTACCCCAGTGCCATACTTATTCGTGTGGTTTGTATTATGAAAATAAGCTAAATTAGGAGAAGGAGGATAAACATTACTATGATAGCCAAGATTGGTCTCTTGTAAGGCGATCAGATCAGGTTTTATTTCTGAAATAAGCAAAAGAAGCTCATGATAATTATTAAAGAATCCATTAATATTCCATTGCAGAAAAGTAAACATAACTAACTAAAAAAAAGGACAAAAAAAATTTGTTTTATATACCGAAATTGGTAATAATGGAAGCTTTATTCATCAGATGAGTCTGATGCATTAGATAATTGAGTAAGAGAAAGAACTCTGTTAATAGATGGAAGCGGGTTTAAAATATTATTTGTAAAAGGGATGTCAGATGGGATTTTGTTATAATTAAGAGAGCTATTTGTATTACTTTGATCCAAAGTGAAATTTATATATTTTTTTGATTTTTGAAGAGTAATACTCTCTTTATCAATTTGTTTATTAGGTAAGCTGTTTCTTGAGTAAACAGTTGTTCGATCGTTGGTAGAGTGCTGTGGAATGATGGAATCTAAAGAAAGTGTTGGAGAGGTATTTGAAGTAGATGAAAGTGGATTCTTGTTGTTAATTGAATTCGATTTGTGTATACTTGATGTCTGTCGTGTAATTATTGTTGTAATGTATGATATTTCATTGGTCGAGTTTTTTGTTCTTCTATTGTCTATAATATTTGTCGCTGTGGTGGCTATAGCGGCGTAATCAAAGGTTGGGGAGGGGGGAATTCCAGCTTGCGCTTGAACAATGTTTCTGGCTTCACGAATGGTGCATTTTTTTCTAGTTGTTATTTTTAATATTTCTTTTGTTTGCACAAATTTGGGACATTCTTTTGAGGAGGAGGTGTGTTCTTGTGAACAATTAGCATAAAAAGTACGGGTCCATAGTATAGGAGTATGAGGTGGGAGGGCGCATTTATAGCACGCGGATGCCCTATTACAACGTTTAGTTGTATGGCCAAGAATCAGTTTTTGCACCTTATAGGATTCGGAATATAAATTCTCACCTTGTCACCAAATGTCTACTTTTGATGGGAGGTTATAGCGGTCACAACCACTCTGAGCTACTTTGTCTTCGAACATTTTTTTGAATTTATAGGCTCCGATTGCCCCTTCGGAACTTAGTTCCTTTACTATTTCATATTCAGCGACATTGTTCAGGTAGGGCGCATAAATAGTACCTTTGCTGTTATTTAGGTTGTCGTGATATTTGGTTTTTATGGCACAAACTCCAAATAGGAAGGGGGTTTTCAAAAATTTTTCAGCGATTTTTGTTTTGTTAACTAGCAAAAGAAGATTTCCATCCCAAAGCTCTGAGATGCTGATTAATTCCAACGCTTTATGGACTGCAAAGCATGAATATTGAGAAAGTGTTTTTTTTATCATCGAAAGAAGAGATGAGAATAAATTTTGGATGTTTACTCTGTATTAGTGAAAGTTCTGGAAAATCAGTTAATATAAAATTATTTGTTTTTCTCGCTCAGCAATGCACAGCGAGAAAAACAGTTGGCTGCGAGGGGCATGGCAGAATTCTGGCATATTCAAAGAAAATTAAAATGGAACGTCAAATATAGTACAATGGATGTCATGTGGTCTGAGTGCTATATACGACTAGTTTTTCCGCAAAAAAAAAATAACATAAAATTGTCAAAGAAGATAAAAGTTTTAACAAGAGGTGTTATTTTGAATCACCCGGTATTTTGGTAGCTGCCACATTTGAAGGTTTTATTCTTTGACATTTGACAAGTAGAAACTACGCCATTACTAAAAATGGAACGTTGCACGCTTCAACAACGCATTGAAATTATTAAAATTTACTACAAAAATGGTGAAAATCTTGCAGTCACGGTTCCCAAAGTTAAAGCATTTTTGGGTCGTCGTGAAGCACCTTGTCGGACCGCAATACAGAAATTGGTGGAAAAATTGGAGCTGTTGGGACAAGTTAGTGATGTGAAGAATAAAACCCGTGCACGTCGCTCATGAACAACTGAGAATATTGCTGCTGTAGCCCAAAGTGTTGAAGAAAACCCAAGTTTGTCCATTCCTCGTCGTTCTTTGGAATTGGGCATTCCACAAACGTCATTACACCGTATTTTTCATTAAGACTTGGGTCCTTGAAATGCATGAAAATGATCCGGAATTCCATCGAAAAATCATCTTGACTGATGAGGCCCATTTCCACCTCGGTGGCTACAACAAGCAAAATTGTCGCATCTGGGGCTCGGAAAACCCAAGAATTATTGTTGAGAAGCCTCTCCATCCTCAACGTGTGACTGTTTGGTGCGGTTTATGGTCCGGCGGGGTCATTGGACCTTACTTTTTCGAAAATGAGGTTGGATCAACAGTTACGGTGAATGGATTGCGTTATCGAGAGATGATTAATGATAGAACCTCAAAAATAGAATTCGTGAGGCTATCGAGGACATAGGGCAGCCACTTTGCGATTTGGTTATGGAAAATTTCATGAAAAGGATATGGTCCTGTAAGCGTGGTCGTGGTGGCCATTTGGCTGATGTTGTTTTTCATTATTAACGGCATACCTTATTATGAAATAAACATCCGATCATTTATCTAAAAAAATGGTATTTTTCTTTGAATTCCAAAATAACACCTCTTATTGTAAAACCCTTTATTAGCTTGTAAGAGATTTCAAAACTTACTGCTAATTTCTTTCGAAATATTCCATAAATAATAATGGGGAAAAACGGAATATGTGTATCCTTCCGTGTCACAAACAACGGATATCGTTCTGACCACCCCAGGGACATCTCTATGCCCAGAGTTCTTGTCGCCGTGTCAATTTCCATATCAATATAGTCGGCATATCGTCCAGTGGCGGCAAGTTTAACAAAGCATTCAGAGCGGCAGCAATTGTAGTAAAAAATATCATATATATTTAATTATAATTTTATGAAGGTTATTTAAATATAATTTTATTAGATTTAGATTTTTTATTAGATTATAGAACAGTCACAAATTTTACAAGTGCAGGATCAAACGTCAGCAAGTTGATCTGCTTTGAACCACAGACACAACTGCGGGGGCATAGTCAGAGAGTGAATGGTTAAATACAGTGTATGAATTGTCAAAAGGAAAAATATGGAATGAGTCCAAATGGTAAATAGTGGTGCGTAGTTATTATATAGAGAGACGTCATCTAGATACCCCTTGATAATTTTGAAATGCTCGCAAAGATTGTCCACAGGTAATAATCCTTAAAGTGTAAGGAAAGGAGAAGAAGGCGATGGGGAGCAGCCAGTTGTGTGAATCCATGATTTCATAGAAAGCACTCTTCACAGTCCACGTACATAGGAGTAGCGTTCGGAAAAGCATAAAACAAAGGAGTAGGCGCCTAAAATGCCCATTGTAATTTATGAATTTATGGCAAATTTATGTTGTGCCTCAGAAGTGGGAATGTGTGTGAATGCTTTTTACAGTTTTGCATTAATTCAAATCCTTTTTAGTCGTGGTTCTTGTTGCTGTTGTGGTTGTTGTGTCTGTAGGTGTGTGTGGGTACATACAATGCAATCTTTTCCACTTGAGGCAAATGAAAGCAGGAAAACAAACCACAAGCAACAACAGCAAGAACGACAACGACAACAACAACAACAACAACAACAACAACAACAACAACATCAGAAGCAGAAACTGAAGCACTACAATGACAACATTTAATTTATTTACCGCACTTAGCACTCCAACTCCGATGACTTTGTGAGTCAACAATTTTCTCACCAGACGCTCATATATAGTTTTGAATTTGGCATAGGTGTGGGCGGGACAGCTTTGATTGCACCAGCAACGGCGTTTTAGCAAATAAACCTGTTAGGAGTACCAACAGCACCGAAAAGTACCGAACAAAGTGGAAGTGAATGAAACCGCATACTTTAAGGAACTACAATACGAGGAGTCGTTTGCGTTGTGTGGACGTCAGACACAATAGAAAACGCGCGCTTAGAATGGGAGGAAGATATTTCCGGCTTGGCCCGGTGTGGCCCAGCTTGGTTTTACTCGAATTTAATATGAATAAGCGTGGGCACTCGTGTTCTCACCCCGACGCTGGTTGCCAGGCTGGGTCGGTCGCTCAGTTACGCAGGGTGAGTGGTATGCTCGGTGTAGCCTGGGTGTGACAATAAAACAAGGAAATGAGCACTCTCACGCAAACACACCTACATACACATGTGCACACACATGCACGCATTATTTTCAGGCCAGATAAAAGACATTATCATAAATTATAATTAAATATATGCGGCAACATTTCGCGGCGTTAAATAAATTTAATGTGTTTTGTTGTTTTTTTTGTATGTTTTTAATTGGCGAAATCACAAACAATGCAATCATAAATACCAAAAATGTTGGAAGTAAAAAAGGAAAATGAATATGAAAAGAGTTTTGATTGTGTGAACATAATTTTAATGTCTTGATTTGGCTGTGGCGAGCCAATAAATTCATGAATGTGACAAAAGTTATCTAAGTGAGAGACACAGTAGTAAACCTAGTGATAAAATAAAATATATACTTACAATGAAAGACGTGTTCGATCCACCTGCCTAGTAACTTCCTTAATCCTGATTTATACGATTGCAAACTTCAACATCTCTTTGTGAGTTTTGCGAGATAAGAGTAAGAGGAAAATGGAGAGGAGTTATCAGCAGCGACCTCTTAGTCACCGGTATGGGTATCAGTGTCTTCTGTATCTAACTGGTGAGTTTGGCTCCTGGTGACTTGCCATTTGAATTAGTAACCATTAGTCACTGACATCGAGCGATATTCCTTGCATTGAGCCGTCTTTGTAAGTTTCGGCAAAAGGCGAATGCTACAACATCTACCAGGAGAATTGTTGACATATCCATAGATGCGCCCAGTTCATTCTGCTGGCTAATTTTATCAGGCATCGGATGTTTTCCATACTCAATCTGTGAACGTATTCTACTGTCGCTATACCTTTATTAGTCTGCTCATTGCTTTCGTAGTCGTCCAAATATTCTTCCCGTATATTTGGACCGGCTCTTGCAATGATGATAGAAGAGTTTGAGTTGGTAGCGGTGGTGATATATCTTGTGATGTGGTAAGTAATATTTGACTGAAGCGACGGAATGCCCATCTGTTGAATTTTCGTGCGGTGTAGACCTTCGTGAATAACATCTACTTGTTACAGTCGACGTTGGTGTTCTATTTTGGACAGTGGTGTTCAATGTAAGCATTCCCACATCAGCTTGGGAAAGGACTACGCTAATGAATCTCTCTGCAAAGATTTCGTTTGAATGACGCCTTTCACTACACACCGGAAGTTGAAAAACAATATGGCCGCTGACTGTCACTCAACCACAACAATTTTGGCGGTTGACTGTTGACTGACGAAAAAGAGCGGTCACACTCGCAAGCAAGCGGAATTCGAGCGAAACTGTCAAGCGTATTCGATAGTGTGTAGCTCACATTAGGATTTTGATGTTGAGCATGCTAAGGAGGTTTTGTCCCCGAGCTATAGTGTCTCATTGTTGAACTGGATAATGTAAGTTCCTTCGAGTTTTCTGGAAGAGTTCGCAGTTTTGATTTCACCCCTAAAATTAGTTACAAATAAATTCATTTATTTATTTATTTACAATGTCAGCTTATAGTTAAAATTGTAGTCTATCTGAGGAATAAAGCAATAGCGACGGTGGCCTTCAGCTTATTAGGGTGGGCCTTAGTTAATGTATACTATGTTAAGCTGATAGTAATAATGGCTAAATAATAGTTATAATAATTATTGGACTGTAGTAGTATTATTATTTATGAAAGTGTGTGAAAGAACAAGAATTGAGATAGAATTAAATTTATGAGTATAGTTTGGAACATTTATGGAAGTAAACAGTAATGAAGTTGGGTTTGTATTTGGGAATAAGAAATCACTGAAGTTATTGAAGTATGTGCAGTCGTTGAGAATGTGGCTTATGGTTATGGGTGAATTTCTGATACAAGAGGTGCATTGAGGGGAGAGGTGTGTGTCAAGGAGGACGACGATGAGTTAAGAGGCACTATCCCAATCTGAGACGTTCGAATTTTATTAGGTCGCTTCTATATACTCGTATGTGGTCTTTATGTTTAAAATTTAAGAAATTATTTATACTGCTATTATTTGGGTTTATTTGCTCGTAACATTTCGTTGTGAGGGACCAGGATTGCTTGTGTTTAGTTGTGAAATGTTATTTTAGGAATTTTTTAATATCGCAGCTGTTAAAGTTGCCTGTCTGTGTCAGAGGAGCTTGGGATGCAAATTTGGCTGCTTGGTTGGCAAATTCATTTCCGAGTCTTCCTACGTGGCCGGAGGTCCATATTAGTAACATGTTAGTATGTTTTTGGGTAATTATGATAAGTGTGGGGTAGTAATCGTTGTTATTATTGTGGGCTTTAGCATCTAATGATGAAAGGGAGTTAGTGGAAATTGCTAGTTTAGTGGAGTTGGCTGCAGCATATATAATACGGCTTCCAGTATCGTAATATGGCTGAGAATACTGTGGAGTAGTGCGGCTGAATTGATATTTTTAGGATAGATTGTTCTGTGGCTATCCCGTAGCTACACTGTTTTCATATTTTGAGAGTAGTTTTTTGAAGTTTTTCGGCAAGAAATTCGGCTTGAAAGAGGACGGGTGCGGTAGATTTTTGCGAAGTGAGGTATTAATAGGTGGAATTGTGACCTTATTTAAGCATGGTGTGAACTTGTTTACTGGAGGTTTTACAGGCTTGAAAGGGATTCCAAGTTTGTTGCAAGTGTGTATAGTTTTGTTTATCACGGATGGTACTTTGGGTATATTTTTAAGCTGTCATAAATTGTGACCTTATTTCGATTGGCATAATGTTAGATTCGTATAGCATATTTTTTACAGGTGTTGTACGAAGGCCCCAAAGGCCATTCTTATGGCCGAGTCAACGATAGATTGTAGTTTATTTGTTATGGATTTCGGGGAATGACCGTCAAGATATAGCCATAGTCTCTTTTAGAAATTAGTAGATAGGCTATTTTGAAAATTAGCCTGAGGGTAATACAGGAAAATTTTTTGCTAGAAAGGCATTTAATGATGCCTGTTAGATAGGAGGGGAAGCAGATATTCAATATGTGTGTTCCACCGCAACTTACTACTGACGACTACTCCCAGTATGCTCAGGTTATCGACAGTGTCGATTGCGATGTTGTTGCAGTTGATTGTGCAATGGCAAAGTATGCTTTCAGCATATGGGAAGATGCTTAGATTTGTATATTAAAAGACGAGCTCCAGAATGCTCGCACCAGGATAAGATATCATTGATAACCGAATTAAGGTCAATGATAATGTTTTTGTTTTTATTTAATTATATAGAAGTCATCTTCGTAAGCACAGAAGTCGATTTCTTTATGTAATGTGATCATATGCGATAATTCATTAAAGGCCATCAGAAAAAGAATGACCGAAAGAGGCGATCCTTGGGGTATTCCGCTTGATAGGGGGAGTTTGGTGTATGTATTTTGAATTCTAACTTTAATTTGTCTATGGGACATAAAATTCCGAACACAATTTGTTATTTTGGGTCCTAAGTTGCAGTTAATGGGTTGCTGTATTATAGTATGGACACCAACTTTATCAACAGCCTTCGAAAAATCGAGAGAGACTATTGACAAATGGTTTTTCGAGGAAAGTGATTTGGTAATCAGATAGTCTATATAGATTAGAGTATATACTACTGACTTTTTTAAAGCCGATCTGCTTGGTATTTAAGAGTTTGTTATTCATGACAAATCATCGTAACTTGTTAGCTATGATTTTGTCTAAGACTTTGCCACAGCAGGGGTTCAGAGATATTCGCCAATACGATATTATTGTTGTTTCATCTGGCTGTGCTGATTTTGTAGGACCGTGGTATATTGCTTTTTAGGATGTTGTTGTATATTTTTAAAAGACGATGTTTTGTTGAATACGCCAGGTTATTAATCATTGGGTATGATATCCAATCGGCTACAGGATTGTGTTCCTTAAGTTTATTTAAAACTATTGTTAATTCTAATCTTCTTCTATTTGTAGAGCATTGTTGGATAGTATCAAATTGTGTGGAAGGGTGGATGAGAATATTTTATATTGTTGGAAAAGTTGCGGAAAGTTTCTGTCTGAGGGTGCATCGGACCTGTATTTGCAGAAATCGTTCGCAATTAGCTTGTTATCAGTGATGGTTGTTATGAAGAAATTAATGTATATTTTGGGGAGGTTTTGGACCACAAAAGAGTCTGATGTTGGACCAAATATTGGCAGTTGGAGTGGTGGGATTGATATAGGTTGTGAACTCGTTAACTGATAATCTTTTGGCTGATTTTAGCTCTCGCCTGAATTGAGCGTACGCTTTCTAATAGTTTAGGATTATGTCAATTGAGATGTTTCCTTTAAGGATACTCTAGGATATTTCTTTTCAGATTTTAATAATTCTAAATGGGGAATTTTGGTTTGGTTCCAAGTGCTGAGGTTTGAGGAATGGAAATATGGGCACTTTGCAAAATAATTCTGTGGATTTTAGCGGCTTCTTTGTATACATTATTGCTTATAGGACGGTCTGAATGGTCTGCCAGTTTTTGGTATAGGAAAATTTCGGGAACTTATCTGTACATGTAATGAACTTTTAATTTTGGATCTCCATGATATTCAAATGAACTATTTCTGTGGGATACTTCCATATTGGTGTTGGTTGTACATCGTTTCGCACTTGTTCGCATCGCATATCCTACACCTAGGTACATACTCCCTAATGAGAGCGTACATTCTAGGAAAGTAATATGTCTCCAAGATTTCAGATATTTTCCCTAGAATTTCTTCTCTCTGCATTTCTCACATCTTCCATTTGGATGCAATCTTTTTGAATTTGGATTCAATCTTTCCTTCAGAATGGATATGAGCTCTTGTCCGTCTATGCTTGGCATATTAATGTATTAGTAGTTGAAGCCGGTGTGAGGTGTTTGCAGCCCTCTTTAAAGATCAATTGATTACGAAATACGTCAATAAGTGCTTCTACATGAGGGATAAGGTCTGAAGCTTCCAGTTATGCGCTGTGTCCCTTCTTCTGATTGAAAGTCTTCCCCGTCCATCAAATGCCATGGCTCGCTAGCCGTATCTGTACGAAAATTTCCCACATTGGCAGTTTCTGTGCTAAAATTACCTTCGGTGGCCGTATCCGTTGCAGATCTTGCCAGGTCATTCATCTGTGTATTGAGATTCGAGAGAGCATATGCCATCAAGTTTGATTAACCAGGCTCATAAATCAAGTCGTGAATATACTCCTTCCGCGCTTTCCACCTTTTCAACTAGGCTTTGAAGATTCTATTCACCAACGCGGAAGTAAGAGGCTTATGATCTGTATGTATGCGGACCTTATTGGGTCAATATAAATACGACCGCAGATTATCCAATGTCCAGACTATGGCTAGCATCTCCTTCTTTCCAGTTGGTAACATTTTTTTATTCTGTTTTATTGAAAGAGCGAGAAATATATGTGATTGGTTTGCTGAGCCCAGTTTCACCTTGCAAGAGGACTGATCCAGTAGCATAGTTTGAGGCGTTGGTTTTTCTCCCCTAGTCTAATTGGTTAGTGGCTTAGCCACTTTACCGTACACTCGAATAAACTTCTGAAATATCTTGAAACGTCTTTAGATCCTTCAGATTATCTGGAGGGCTGAGTTGCTGTATCGCCCGTATTTTTTTGGTCTGGTTTTATACGTTAGGGACATACCTAATAACCTAAAAACACGACGTCCGTTTTCATGAATTGGGTTTTCTCTCTTCTGGGAAAATGCGGTTTTGGGATCAAACCCTGAAGTCGGATCAATGGTAGTGAAATACCTTGCTTCTCCGAGCCCAAAAAGAGTCGATGTTATATCAGGGATAGGGTAGCGGTCGGACACAGTCACTGAGTTCAAGCGCTTAAAATCAACCAGCATGCGATATTGTTTCGCACCAGTCGATTTTGGCTTTTTCGGGACAATCCAAATTGGGAATTGCACGAGCTATTCTAAGGACGGCTTTTCCTTCCGACAAGAACCCACTGATCTGTCTATCCACTTCTGCGCTCATGCCTGGCGGGTAGGGATAGCTTTTGGTATATATGGGATCTTGCGTGGTTGTTCTAATTACGGCGGTTAACCATGTTTTAGAGATTCACCTACCTCGATTGGCCCAAAGAGTTTATCATACTTCCACACAAGGTCATGCATTTTTGCTTTTGTATCGGTAGATGCTCTCTAATTAACAGATTCACTTATTGAGATAACATATCTCTCAGAGCCATGCTAGCTCCTGAACCTAACGTTAATGTGTTTTCCTTTCTGTTAATTATAGCTTCCAAGCTCTAGTTCAAGTTTGGGGGAATAATTGGGGACGGAATTATTCCGTCAAACGATGTAACATCGGGTAGGACAAACAAAGTTTTTTAAGAATTCACCTACTATTTTCCGGTTAATTGGAATATTACCCCTGCGGATGAATTCACGGCTAAACACTTTTAGATTTTACAAAATATACTGAAAATATACTGAAATATACTCTATATATGGAAGGCGGGCTCTCCAGCCATAAAATTTTCCATAAAATTCAACTCCTCTGATAAACTCTTCCTAACTAATTGCTCGTATTCCCTCTAATCAATCTCTTGATTCGATTGGAGATTGTACAAACGTTGCTGTTTGCGGGAATAATTTCCCATTTGAATCTATTATTGGGTCTATTTATCTAATTTACCTGCCTACTTTGAATTAATCTATCAACCTGCATTCTCTCATGAGTCCTAGATGATGTTGGACGAGGAGGCGGCCTTAAACGGACTAGTCTATTAGCTGTTAGGGTGCCATTGGTATTCACTTGAGGGCGATTAGTATTGAAGCGGTTAAATTGGAATTGGTTTGGGCATCTAGACATGGGGAAGGGTCGTTGCTCTATTCTCGACATTTGATTGATGGGGATTGTTATTTTATTTGGGGCATAGGAGTGAATCAAACTGCTCCTCAAACTTAAGTTTTGCATCTTCAAGCACGCTGAGTAAACATCTGGTAAGGTCCTTGGCTTCTGCATGATGACTATCCTTGATTGGTTTCCATTTAACCCACGGTCAAAAACATCCAGGCCGCGATGCCGAAAAGTTTCAATTACAGCGGCCACGGTTTTGCTAGAATCGTTCGTGGCTTACGGAAGCGTAGAGCTTGTCCAACTTCAAAGTCTTCTGCGCCAGTTGCCCTAATTGATGCTCAAGTGTGACCGGTAAGGCAGTTGGTGGATTTATGTGGTAAGCATAGTATTCCGTTGCTACTGGAATGCGATGCCAATGCCAACAACACGGTATGGAGCAGCACTGACGTCATCTATCGGGGTGAGAATCTATTAGAATACTTAGTAGCGTCTAATCTAGGGGAGGTGAGGTCTTAGACATTACTATAGCCAGTCTCAGCATTGTTAGGATTACAAAAAATTGGAGGGTATCTGACGAAGACTCATTATCAGACCATAAGAAAGTCGAATTTTCATTAGATGGTCTTAATACTCAGGTATCTTCCTATAGAAATCCCAAAAAGACAAACTGGGAAGAATACAAAGAAATGCTTAGCTACAATATACAGGGCATCTCAGCAAGCAAATGCATACAAATCAGTATGAGCTCGAAAACAGTTTGAATCAGCTGAATGGGATGTTACTGGATACTTATTATTGCAGATGCCCTGAGAAACCAAGGGGCTAAAAAAGACGTAATATGGTGGAACAGCAATCTTTTTGCCCTTAGCACCAAAGTTCGCAAACTCAATGTGGCAAAGAGGAAAGGGCAATGGCAGCACAATAAGGCTAAGTTAACAGAAAATAATGAAGAAATAAGGAAAGCTAAATGTAGAATCTTCAGGAACGTATGTGAGAATATAGTATCTCTACTGGAAGCAGCAAGGTTATATCAAACGGAACAGATATGACTATGTCACTAAAGGAAGAAGACAGCAATTTCGCAGAAAACGGTCGTGAAAGGGAATAGTTGTTATTGAGAACACACTTTCTAGGGCGGAAGGCAACGAACGGTCAAACTGCAGATCAAGTAATCACGAACATTGTAGTAGAAGAACAGTAGCAGAGGTTTGTTGCAAGGCAAGACTAGAGTGTGTTTTAAGTACTTTCCAACCTTTTAAGTCCTCTGGAAAGGATGATATTTTTTCTGCCTTTTTACAAGAGGGCATAAAGTAGCTTGGCTAATTTCCTAATACTAATGTTAAGACTAAGCCTATTCGCCGAGCCACATCTTCTGCGTCGGCAGTTACCTGCACCAGATGCGCGTGCAGGTAACTAGACGTATCGTCACCGTTTTACTTAGATATGCAATGGCTCGCTCTCCGTAGCTTATATTATTTGAGTTCTTATTTCGTTTATTTACAAATTCTTATTTAGAAAAGTGTTCGGACCAGCTGACAAAACTTACTTTAAACAAATTGACAGAAGAAATCTCCACGAACACTTAAAAAGAATTGCAAATTGGTATATTTCGATAAAGACAATTGTGCCCACTAAAGGGAAATTTGTTAATACATTTAAATATCGATGCAATATTTCAGTAGGATACAAATTCTTTTTAATTTGCAGCTGGATTGCTTTAGTTAGCGGAGCGTCTTTTAAATAATTTGAATTAATTGTTAACAGAGTTTTCTATTCGACACGAGGCCTTACACTAACTTTTCGTTCGATGGTTGGATGGTATTTTCGACGCCACTTCACAATTAAGTAGCGATGTGTGATAATCACCAAACCGTGTTTTACTATTTCGACTACTATTCATAGCAATCTCCACAAAACATGTGTCGGTTCAGTTGAGTTGTTTCCCTCTTTTGTTTCTGTAAATTACTACACGAGCGGGGTTGGTGCTGCTCAAATTTTGTGTCTGAGAGCTGTTAGAGAGTCATGAATGAATGTGTACACCAATGCATCATGGGCGGTTTCAAGGAGACTTTTGTGAATTATCAGAAGTAATCCAAAATGTCAGACAATATTTGAAATTCGCACAGAAAGGAAGTGATGAGCTTAATAAATATGTGCATTCTGTCAAGTGAAATGGAGGTCGTGCCTACGATAATAGAGCAACTAAGAGCAACTAAGGAGCTCCATTCGACTGATCTTCTTCTTCCTGGCACGTATTGTTTTGTAGAATGATGCATAACTTGGAATATCAGTTTTTAGTTGTCTCAGTGACGCCTAAAAGGGAAATAAGATGCTGGCAACCCAAAATAAAGGGTGTTTTTTTAGACGTTTGGTTTTCAATCTGGCAAACACTTTTTTTGGAGTTGGTCTTTTTGACAGCTGTCACTTGATTTATGCTCAGTTTGGTTTGCCATTTCATGATGAATAGACTTACTCCTGAACAATGTTTGTAAATTGTGGAAATTTATTACCAAAATATTGGTTCGGTTCGCGCGACACATCGCGCGCTGCGTCCAATATTCGGTCGACATAATCGCCCAGCAGAATCGGTAATTCGAGCAACCATAGATCGGTTTCGCACCACGTATACTCTAGTGGATAATGCGAATCCTCAGAGACGCCGTAAAGTGCGCACTGAAGACGGTATTGCTGCTTTGGAGCAGAGTATCGAAGAAGACCCGAATGAGTCCATCCGCCATCGCGCGCAGCAATTGGAGCTGTGCCCATCCACTTTATGGAAGGATTTTGCAGAAGGATCTTGGTTTGCGGGCTTACAAAATCCAACTAGTGCAAGAATTGAAGCCGGACGACCATCAAGCGCGTCGCACGTTCGGTGAATCGGCCCAAAACGAGATGGCCACCGATCCCGATTTTCACAATAAAATTTTGTTCAGCGATGAAGCTCACATTTGGCTGAATTGGTACGTTAATAAGCAAAATTGTCGTATTGGGAGTGACGATAATCCACAAGCCATTGTTGAGACGCCGTTACATCGTCAAAAAATCAATGTTTGGTGTGCTCTATGGGCAGAGGGAATCATTGGTCCATATTTCTTCAAAAATGAAGCCGGCCATACTGTTATAGTCAATAGGGAACGCTATAGAGCCGTGATTAATGACTTTTTCGTGCCTGAATTGGAGGATATTGATGTTGACGACCTTTGGTTCCAACAAGACGGCGCTACATGCCATACAGTCAACGAAACAATCAATTTATTGAAGGAAACTTTTGGTGAGCGCATTATCTCGCGTCGTGGGCCTGTGGCGTGGTCTCCAGGATCGTGCGATTTAACACCGCTGGACTATTTTCTGTGGAGTTATGTGAAGTCGCTTGTCTACGCAGATAAGCCCGAGACGATTGACGTCATGGAAGAGAATATTCGGCGCGTTATTGCTGACATACGGCCGCAATTGCTGTAAAAAGTGGTCGAAAATTGGGCCTCTCGGCTGGAATTTATTCGAGGCAGCCGCGGCGGCCACTTGCCCAAAATCATTTTTCAAACATAATGGAAAACCGTTATCTTTATAATAAAGCTAAATTCTTGGCCATAACATTAAATTATATGCGTTTTATTTAAAATCACAAAAACATTATAAATTATAAATTATATAATAATTTTTCAACATTATAATAGATGTATTTATTACATGTTCTCTTATATTCTAAGATGAGAACTATATAAAATTAATGTTATGTCATTAACTTATTTGGAAGCGAAAAACAGAACCATTCCAAAAGACAGAGATGAAAATGTTTCTTTCTTTATTTTTGTTTAAATTAGCAGACTAAATAAACTGAAATAATTTTGATACGATACTAAGGAAATAAAAATGTCTGCAAAGAAGTAATGTCTGTAGAAAGACAAGCGGAGGATCCTGCTTGCCTTTGGCAGATATGATCGCACCCATTATTATTTTGATTTTAAACTTCAATAATTTAATGTTGTTTTTGTGCGCAATGTTCTTGGCAAATTGCAAAATTCACATACATATCTTTTTAATCATAGGATAATCAATCTTGGATAAAAGTGTTGAAAGTTTTTCTGCCATGTGTAGCTCCAACGCAACTGCACTTATAATTATAATCAAACTTTAAGCAGTTATTCGTTTGTATGCTTTTTACTTGAAATAATATATTATAAGTTAGTTCCTAAATAAATGTCATTGGAGACAGATCTTTTCTGTGTTCTCTTTCAATAAAAAGTTATAAATCTGTTAAAAGGCGGTGAATGAAAAGCTACGAGGGCGGATTGATATTGAAGCTACCAAAGTAGGAAAAAAACGTTTTTTTTTTAAACACCATTTATTTCTCAACATAGTCTCCTTTTACTTCGACACACTTAGTAAGACGATATTTCAACTTTTTTATACCATCTGAAAAATACGATTTCGGAACCCCTCAAAATACGCGTTAGTTTCGGTAATCATTTCTTCGTTTGAGAACAATCTTTTTCCTGCGAGCCATTTTTTCAAGTTTGGAAACAGGAAAAAGTCACTAGGAGCTAAATCTGGACTATAAGGTGGATGATTAACCAATTCGAAGTGTATTTCACGTAATTTTAGCATCGTATCTAATGCTGTGTGAACCGGTGCGTGGTCTTGAAGAAAGAGCATTTTTTTCTTCTTTAAATGTGGTCGTTTTTCCTTGATTGCATCAATCAATTGATCCAATAATGTATGATAATCCTTTTTTGTGATTGTGGATCCTTTTTCAAGATAACCAATGAGCAATATTCCGTGTGCATCCCAAAATACAGTGGCCATAACCTTGCCAGCCGATTTCACTGCCTTCGCCTTCTTCGGAGCACTTCCACCAGCTTCCACCCATTGTTTCGATTGATTTTTGGTTCCAGGTGGTGGACCAGGTGGTTTCATCAACAGTTATTAATCGACGCCAAAAATCAGCAGAATTACGCTTTATCATGTCCAAACACCGCTGTGAAGTGGTCTGTCGAACTCGTTTTTGTTCGACACTGAGCAAACGCGGCACCCATCTTGCCGATAGCTTTTTCATATGCAAATGTTCATGCAAAATGTTGAGCACACGTTCATATGATATGTTTACCATTTCAACAATCTCACGCAACTTGACTCGGCGATCATTCATAACGATATCGAGGATTTTCTTGATATTTTCTTCAGTAACCACCTCTTGTGGCCTTCCTGTTGATGGTATTGTGCAGTGCTCTTTCGGCCGCGTTTAAATTCAGCAATCTAATATTTTACCATGTAATCCGGCGGAGCAGACTCACCGTAAGGTTTATCGAGCTTTTCTTTTGTCTCTTTCGTCGTTTTCCCTTTCAAATAATAGTGTTTAATCACTGCACGAAATTCGCTTTTTCCATTTTTCAAGAAACACAAAAGTTGCTTACTTCAAACGACTACCACAAATAAACTAATCGATGAATTTGGGTTAAATTTTAACAGCTGACGTTTGACAGATCGCAATTTCTAAAAAAAAAGTTTTTGTGTTTGTGCTGCCATCTAGCGCTAGGTAGCTTCAATATCAATCCGCCCTCGTATTAGAAGAAAAGTTTTAAAAACGAGCCTAATAGCGAGACATTAAGAACCACGATTCATGAACAGCGAGTCATAAACAACCAAGTATACATGATTGTATCACTTTTGCGCTAGTTGGCTTATTTCGGTAATGTATTGGAATGACTTCAAAAGGAGAAGTATGCATCATGGTTAGAGAGTATTTTCTCATTGTTTTGGTATGCTGCTTCTCTTTGGTTTACACTTCCGGCAACAGTTTGTAACATGAACGGCCAAAATTCTCGTTTTGTATACATAAATATTATTGTTGTGATATAAATGTATTTATACGAGGGGTACTACAATATTTATATTTCGGGAATAGCAAATAATAACAAACATTTTTAAATGAAAATGGTTTCATTGTTTTTCAAAATATTCCCCTTGATGATCAATACACTTTTGCATTCGATTAAACCATTTGTCATAGCAGTTTTTCCATTCCTCTTGAGACACCTCCAAAACATGGTTTTTGAACGCTTCAACTGCTTCTTCGGCGCTCGTAAATCGTTGACCACGCAGTTTACCTTTGATATTCGGGAACAAGAAGAAGTCATTGGGTACCAAATCAGGACTGTACGGAAGATGAGTCATCAATTCGATGTTTTGACTGCTCAAAAATTCACCTGTTTGACGAGATGAGTGACACCTCGCATTGTCATGATGGAGAATGATTAGTCTTTCGCGGTTGGTTTTACGAATTTCTTCGAAGACTTCCGGCAAACAAATGGTCGTGTACCACTCGGAATTGACCGACCTACGTTGCTCAAGCGGAACAGTGGCCACATGACCCATTCGGCCGAAGAAACAGGCGACCATTTGCTTTGCTGTGCTTCTTCCACGAACAACTTTTGTTGGATTGAGCTGGTCTTGGAATACCCAAACGGTCGATTGTTGTTTTGTTTCCGGCTCATACGCATATATCCATGATTCGTCACCTGACACGATTTTATCACGTCTTTTGAACCACCGCGATCGAAGTTTTTAATCATTTCCTTACGCCAATTGACACGAGCCTTTTTTTGAGCGATTGTCAAATTATGTGGGATCCAACGCGAACAAATCTTTTTTACAGCCAAATGTTCATGTAATATTGAATGTATGGAAGTGGAAGTAATGCCCAAGGTGTCCTCTATCTCACGATATGTCACATGATAATCTTGCATTAGCAGTTCACGCACTGCATCGATGTTTTGTGGCACAACAACCGATTTTGGACGACCTTCACGGAGTTCGTCGGCGACCGAACTACGACCACGATTGAATTCACTATACCAGCGAAATACTGTGATTTTTGATGGTGCTTTATCGCTATACAAAGAACTAAGTTCATCGACACATGCTTGTTGAGATATCCACGTCGAAAGTTGTGAAAAATAATCCAACGAATACCTTCCCTTGAAATTTCCATTTTTTGGCCAAATTGGTTTTCTTAACTCACTGTAAACAAAACAAATAGCACTTGTACATCAACACGCTGTCAGAACGTTTATGTCAAATGTCAAACTTTATTATGGAGTTGCCAGATTTTAGCTATTGACATTAGTGTTGCCAGTTCCCTAAATATATATAGTACCCCTCGTAATATAACCGTAAATATTGAGTTTCATTGGTGTTTATATTATTACGAGAGTTAAAAAGGCGTCGTGTATTGATCCATATAAAATCAACTTTGAGTTGACAAACCTGAAAAAAGAATAAAGTGTCAGATCAAAACAAAAACTAATTCAGTGGCTTTAAGGAACAAGATTGTCACCATATGTATGTGTGGTGGAGAGTCAGTCACCTGAATGCTACTATAAAAAGGCTACAGTAAAACAAAAGCGGAGTTGTGAGTTACAGGCAGCAATGTCACGAGTAGATTTAGATGTTAAAGTGAAACTAAGTGAAACATTGTGAACTATTTCCTAAGTGCTTCTTTTAAACTAAGAGTACTTTTATGAACAATCCATATAAACCACGAGTACTTTTATGATACAATCCAGTGTTTCGAACTAAAAACTCATTTTCCCAAGAAAATTTTAATTATAAATAAACAGTTTTATTGATATAGATACAAAAATGTTCCACTGGGCACATACCAATTTGTGCACTTATGTAAATTTGCTATTGTTATGTGATCAATCATATAAAACAAATAAAAAAGGCTGAAGTCGGCTTAGGCAGACTTCTTAATTCCATTTTCCTTTACAAGTGCCAGTTTTATCAGATTGAAAATTGTATTTGTAGAATGTACGAGTACAGAGTGCCATAAAGCAGAAACGGCAACATAAATAGAAACAGAACAGAACATTATTATTTCGGGTGTTAATTCGGTTCCTGTTTGCGTTACTCGTGCAGACACATAAAACAGTAACAGAGGCAAAAACAGAATTCACAGAAAGATATGCAAAACTGTATTTCGTTTGTAGCGTGAACGATAGCAATCATTTTATTTAGTGAAAAGGTAAATAAATTACAGCGCGGTCATGGAAAAATTATTGGAGGTGTAACGTGAAGAGGAATTGTATCCAGCGTTCTGTTAAGCTTGGGGAACAATCTAAAGGGAAAATAAGCTACCATTTCATTTCCTAACCTATAAAACCTAATGAAATAGGAAGAAATTGATTGTAATATGTAGAAAACTAATTTTTATTCAAATTCTTATTAATATTCAACGTTTGAGCAGAAAATTTTATATTAAATATTCCTAAATAAAAATTTCCCACTTACTGTTGCGAAATTTGGTTGTCCTTGAAGTTGAGTTTTGCAAATCAGATTCGAAAATTTTTTATACTCAATTGTAAGTTGAAAAAAAAATTAACTAACTGTTAAAATACATTATTAGCAAATCATATTTATTACACGGTGCAAATTAAAAATGTTTAAAATACATTTATGTCGCTATCACCAATAACTATTTTAATATTTCTGTAGCTTTCTGATACAGAAACACAAGTTGTTTCAGTTCTGTCGCCAAACGTTCATTTCTTGTCGTTTAATTCTGTAGCTCTTTTGTTATTAATTCGGTTGTTGGTTTTTTTTGCTGTTGCAAATGTACTGGATTCTGTTTCTGTTGCCGTTTCTGTTTTATGTCACTCTACGGCTTTAGCAAACAAAACAATTAGAATTTGTGGCTCTATATTTTAATTATTATCTTTTTAATTAAAACATCTTTGTTCCTACCATCTTCGTTCACTAAAACTGAATAAGGCGATGAAATAGGCATTTAATCATTCTCTTTAAGAATCTCTTTGATGATGAGTTGTGAGATAGCCGTGTGCGATTGTGCTCCAGGAAATCTGCAAGTATAAATTGTGAATTGGCGGAAATAAAGGAAAAAACAAACAAACATAAATCTCATACCAATTTATTCAAACTGCGGTGAATTGTTTTTCCTGAAATATAGGAATAAATTAATAATTAGATACAAATTTTGGATATAAAAAAAAAACGAGTAAAGAAGTCTGAAGTCGGGTTAGACCGACTACGAAATACCCTTTACCTTTTCTTGTGCGTGCGAGTTCAACAATGGGGTTGTTTTCTTCACAAATCATCATTATGCGGCCCATAGACGATACATCATGATCATACTCATACTTAATAGTATGTGTGAAAAAGAGAGAAAATATGCATGTATGTGTCACACAGACATGATTGCGCTGTGATCACTGACTGATCGTCCAAAATCTAAATCATTTAGATTTTGAGGGGAAATTTTATTACGATGTTGATCATGATGTATGGATGACCGTCGTTTGTGGGCAATTTACATGCAAATTTTGCTCATTTGAGTTTGACTGCCAAAGTGCGAAGATGTGTGCGGATAAAAATAATAAAAATGCGTTTCTGCTGGAGTCCCATGAATGCTATTGTACTATTTCGTTTGTACCTTTCTTTCATTCGAAATCGTTTTTTTATTTTTTTTACAATTTTTCCTTGCACAGTACAAGCGCTAGCGCACACAAAACTTCGTCATCCGACAGAGACATGACAACCTCACTCAACGACGACTACGAAAAAATGATGATCTTCGATTTTGATCACTCGTCTGTGGCGGAGCTTCATTCGACACGTACACGAATGAGTATGATCATGATGTATCGTCTATGGGCCGCATTAGAAGCATACTAATGTTAATTTTTGGTAGGGTACCTTGAAATGATTATATCGACCCCTTTTCTTGTGTATGGCTTTGTAGTGTCAATATAACCACTAACATAACAACTTCCCAGCAAAAGTCTATTTAAATTAGCAAAACTATATAATTCATTGATCCGTATCCAATATATCCCAACCCTGTGGATAGTTGCTGAGAGGATTATGATTGCCAAGCCAGCAAAAGACCCACATTTTGTGTCTTCGTACAGGCCCATCTCCCTTCTGCCACAAGTCTCAAAACTATTAGAAAAGCTTATTCTAAACCGTATAAAATCAATCATTGAATCACGCAATCTGATCCTATCATACCAATTTGGAGTTCGTTACAATCACTCTACCATAGACCAGGTGCACAGAATCACTGCAGAAATCGAATAATATACTATGAAAAACGTATGCTCAGCAGTCTTCCTAGACGGCTCACAGGCCATTCGACAAGGTATGGCATGAAGGCCTAATTAACAAAATGAATTCTTATCAATTTAGTGCCCTTATGAAATCATACTTAACTCAACGCTATTTTCGTGTGAAGCAAGGAAATGAGTACTCAGATCTAGAAGAAATAAACGCTGGCCTGGCTCCCCTTCTATATCTCTTGAGCACAAAAGATTTGCCATTACCTCCAAACAGCATGATCGCCACCTTTGCTGACGACACAGCCATCCTTGCTACAGAAAAATCCGCGGAAGAAGCGACAGCTAAAGTTAAACCCGCTATTGAAGCAGTCGAAAAATGGACAAAAACTTGACGAATGAAACTAAACAACAACAAATCTATCCATGTGAATTTCACTAACAAAAAAGTTAACTATCACCCAATACTAAACACTATTAGGCACTCCATTCTCATACGCAAACACTGCACAATACCTCGTCATAACTCTCGATGCTAAGCTACATTGGAAGGGGCATATAAAAACAAAACATAATGAGCTCAACCTGAAATTAATACAAATGGACGATGATCAAAGCTCACCATATACAACAAAATCACGATATACAAACCAGTCTTATGTTGCACAAATATGGGGCTTCGCCAGCCAAAATAATGTTAAAATAATCCAACGATTCAACGTTCAAAATAACAGTCCTCAGAGGTATTGTCAGCGCTCCGTGGTACGCTCGTAACGTCGACATTCATCGTGACCTCAATGTTCTTACGGTCACTGAAGATATTCAAAGCAAGCCTACTCTACGAGGCTCCAGAGGCACGTAAACAAAGAAGCCAGAAAGATTCTCAATACTGCAGGCTTAGCCCGACGACTCCAACGACGGAAACCCTTGAACTTATTGGCTGCTAGTATAAAGTAGGGATCTCTTCACAAAATTTCCTAAAAATGTTAAAATCAAAGTGCTCGTTAGTTCCTTCAACTAGTTATAGTGACAGCAAAAATTGTGAGTCTGTATGTAGATTATTATTATTATTATTATTATTATATCTTACACCATAATTAATTATGAGTGCAAGGTGGGAATGAGTACTAGCTACAGAGGCCTTCGACTCGAAGTAAAAAGGATTTTATAGAAAGAAGCATTTTGGAGACCAATCGCGTGGCAGAATTTGAACCTGCGACCCTCGGGGAGTGAGTTCAGCATGCTTACCACTAGACCACAGAGGGAGATATTATATTGAAACAAATGAAAAAAAAATTAGCATTCATATATATATATTATATATATTATTTAATATATCCACTACTGAGAAAAAAGGAACCCAATCCCACACTTCAATTGAATTCACATTCATATTCCCAAGAAGTTAGAAGCACTACACAAGACACGAGAGAGAATACCTCAGCCCCACATCTTAAGGAAATCGGCTTCAAACGAAATGCGAGAAATGATCATGTTTCGCAACCAAGTCATGCATCAAATCACAAGTATGATGAATCTACTCGTAACTCTCACGACCAAAAATTGTAGTTCTTCAATCCCATAAATATTCTCGTATGGAATGCAAATGGGCTATCAAAACACATATTAGAGATTAAAGCACTAATTCAGACTCAAGATATAGATATTCTTCTAATATCTGGAACTCATTTTTCCGATAAGAGCCACTTTCAAATAACAAACTATAAGCTCTATAACACAATGCTCCCCGACAAAAGCACATGCCGGTTCAGCTATTATAATAAAAAAGAATATCTGGCACGTTTTTATTAAATCTGTACAGAAGCTATTCAAGCCACAAACATAGTTGTTCAAGATTGGAAAGGCCCAGTTACAATCTCGGCTGTATATAGCACGCAAACATGCAATCAAGACAGAGGAGTATGAAAAGTACTTTCCAACCCTCGGAAACAGGTTTTTAGCTGGAGGAGACTATAATGCAAAACATATATCCTGGGGTTCCCGTCTCAAATTTAAATCTTCTCACAGCTTCCTCTGGCTCACCAACGTATTAGCCAAACCAATACAAATAAAATTCCCGACCTAATAGACTTTTGCATAATGAAAGGCATCTCGACTAGGGATATAACATGTAGCCCATGTTATGATCTATGCTCTGACCATTCTCCAGTAATGTTTACAATAATTAATAATTCTGTTGACTCACCTTCTGAATGTCGCCTTTACAACAGTAAAACTGATTGGAATTACTTCCGACTGTCAATATCTTCAACAATTAACCTGAAGCACTCACTTAAGTCGAGTGAAGATATCATGGTAGCTATTGAACATTTCAATAATTGCCTCTAACACGCTGGTTGGAATTCAATACCCCTCCTGATCAAGCGTCAATGCACACATATCTCTCCTCTTGTGAAAGAAAGACTGGGAGAAAAACGAAGGGCAAGAAAAAAATGGCAACAGAGTAGACATCCTGGGGATAAGAAAAAATTAAATACACTCTCAAAAGATCTCAAGGAGATCCTCAAAACAGAACACAACTCTCAACTTTAGTACTATCTCAGTAACCTTGATATTGACCTTCCCTCTGGAAAGCAACAAAAGTTAAAGATTGTGCCAGTTAAAGAGGCCAACTCTGGCACAATCTGCCATCAGAATGGAAAACAAAGAATGGGCTAAAAGTGATATCGAAAAATCATGCACATTTGCACGGTATTTAGAAAAAGTGTTTAGCCCACACGAATTCGAACCATCTCCAATCACTACAGAAAGAGTCAGAGAAACCTTGGGACACATCTACCAGATGGACCTGTCCAAACAAAAATTTTCAAAAAAGGGAAAGTCAAGGAAGCGATCAAAAAGTTTAAGCAAAAAAAGCCCCCGCATACGATCTCATTTGTGGAGAAATATTAAAGTAGCTGCCAGAAGATGGATTCACTTTCCTGACGCTGTTTTATTATCTGGCTTTGTTCCCCCTCAATGGAAAGTGACTCAAGTAAAAATGATCGTTCAGCCCGGAAAAAGTCCAGACAAAGTTGAGTCATATCGCCTCATCAGCTTGCTGCCGATCGCCTCTAAAATTTTGGAAACTCTCTTCCTAAAAATATTAATGCCATTAATAGAAGAACGAAAACTAATTCCTAATCACCAATTCGGCTTCAGGAAACAACACAGTACAATTGAACAGGTTCATAGACTTGAAAATTGCATTCACACTGCATTCGAGCAAAAAAAAAAAATACTGTACAGCGGTGTTTCTCGATATATCCCAAGCTTTCGACCGTGTCTGGCATGACATGAAAACACTTCCAATAAACCATTACATATTTATCAAATCCTACCTTAAAAATCGATACTTTTTTGTAAAACAAGAACAATCTGAAATGTGAAAAAGTTCGGCCGGTGTACCCCAAGACAGTGTCATGGGTCCCATCCTATACTTGCTTTATACACACAATTTACCTGTCTCCGAAGGAACTATCGTTGGCACATTTGCAGACGATACTGTTGTACTAGCAATGGACACCCCTCCGCAACTGGCGTCGCTTAAACTTCAAAGGGGCTTAGACAAATTCACTAAATGGTTGAAAGATTGGCGAATCAAGTCCAATGAAACCAAGTCTCTTCAGGCTACGTTCACTCTTAAACGGGACACCTGCTCACACGTAAAACTCAACGACGTGAATATACCACAGTGCAATGTGACTAAATACCTGGGCATGCACCTCGATAGCCAGCTAACATGGAAAATTCATATATTTACCAAACGTGAGGCGCTGGGAATAAAGTTTAGAAATTTATACTGGCTGCTGAATCGAAATTCCTAAGTTTCACTCGAAAGTAAGCTCTTACTTTACTCAGCCGGCTGATGGACAAATGGCATACAACTGTGGGGCATTGCAGCAACCTCTAATGTCGAAATGAAAAAGCTCCATACTACGTAACGAACAACCAACTCCATCGTGACCTGAAAGTCCTGACAATTGTGCAAGAAATAAAAAAATATGCAATGGCATACAAACTGAGAATTCACGGGCACTCTAATCCACTCATATCAGAACTCACAGCTCATATGACTACATTCAGCCGTTTAGAATGGAAATCAACAACAGCAGATATTTTCTGTTGATGAATACAGAATGCAATAAAAAAATGGATATTGTAAAAAAAAAAAAATTAATAACTAGACCTTTCTATCTATCTATCGGGCTAGTTGTCATCAGAAAGCCCTCCAAGCTTTTGTTCGTTTGAGACTTGGACATATCAACAGCTGCTCAACTGAACGTGAATTCATGGCTGCAGCTTTTGCGGTTCGTCAACGATGTCCATAGATTCTATTAAACTGCAATAGTACTTTAGATCCGATATCACGCCTACTACATAATTACTTACATAATTAAGTAAAAATAGCATTATTAAAATATTATAATTTATCGTACATCTTAACAGTTAATTTTACATCCGCTTTTTAAACTACATTGACCAAAGAGCTGAAAGTCCTGGCAGCTTATTATTATATTATTTTTCTTCTCCTATACATAAAAAATAAATAAATGTATAAAATTGTTATTTGCAGTTTTGGCAACGGAAGTAAATAATTCCATTCAAAATTATTTGAATTCATGGGAGTACGTTTCCATAATATTTCAAAAGACCAACCAGCCAGACTTAAGATGGTGATGATGATGATCCTTTCAGACTTCAATTAAATTCGGATTTCTACTTTTGTGCTTTGTTAGGCACTGCAGATAAAATTGCGACTGCTTCAGTTGCCAAATATTCATAAAAACCTCCTTAAATCTCCTCACAAAAATTCCTAGTAGGGCTATTTCCAGAATAATGTCATAGACGAATGTTGTAAATTCTACTATGGGATTGCAACGAATTATGCACCTTCTGAAATTAATAATTTAAAAGGTAAGAAAGTCAGTTTCAGAAAAGTGATTCACAAAATATGTTGTCTACACAATTTATTTGACGTCAGTGGTTTTGGTTTGACTTATGGCAAATAACAACTCTTAAAGTAAAATGGTATCAGTAACTAGGACGAAAGTAGTTTGCTCTAAGAGAAGTCAATGTAAACAAAAGTCAATGTTTAATGTATTCTCTAACACGCCCATCTGTTTTGGCCCCACCCCCAAATACCTGTTTAATATTATGCTTAAAAAGCCAATAGGACGCTTACGTTTCTTGGGAAAATTTGACTTATGCCTGCATTTTCCCTTGCCGTAAATGCATTAAAGAAGTCCTTTCGTTTATTTAAGCTTCTTGTAAATATTTCATAAATTTTCATTTATGATTGTAATCCGCTTTAGATAAAATCTCTTTATCATAACTCGTAGCTTAAATGACACTCTGTTCTGGCCGTTCCGTCCGAGGCATCTCTGTCCAACACTAGACTGTTCCATGCAGCATTGTTTTACTTTTGCGAATTAAAAAAATTAAAGTAAACCAAATATAAAATGAAAGGATAACAAAAAGAGCTGTGTGTAAACATTTGCAAAATTTAAATTTTAGGAATATTGTCGGCTTGTAGCTTGGGCGGAACTTTCGTTTAAATTCATCTGAAACCATCGAAGGAAAATGAATGAGCTGCCTTTGTATAAGCTCCTTTCCAATGGGACGAAAAGGCACAATGGCACAACACACTGAAAGGTTTCAAGGTCGGTGTATATTCATACTCGCACGCAGTCAAATAGTAGTCAACCGGACAGGCCACAGTGGAGAGAAGAGAACAGAGAGTGCCATAATCCGGCAGGATTTTCAACAAAAACTAAAATTAAACAGCAACAACATTTCGAAGCAGATTTCACTGGCTTCAAAGTTGTGCGCAAAACTTTAAGCGGAAGTGCAAATATGCACGCGTAGGAAGTGGTAACCCAATGTGGGTGCAGCGAGGTCGGAGAGCGTAGACCAAAGTAGACGAAGAAGGCTGGCCGACTGGCAAATATGCTCCTGTGCACAAATGGCGCTAAATTGTAGAGCTATTAATGCTTAAACTATATACAAACACAAAATATGCGCAATTCAATGGGGCAAAAAACAACGACCACGAAAATAACAGCAACAGCCGCAACTACAACGCCAACAAATAGAGACTGTAGGTGAGAAAGTGCAAAAGTTAAAGAAAGTCTAATAAAAGGATATGTTCTGGCATTTATAGTGATTTTATGAGCCTTTGCTTCTTGAATATTTACACAACATTTTTGCTGTTAAATTTTGTCCACACAGAAAACTTGCAAAATTATGTAAATTCATTTATTGTACGTATAAGTAGATAGGAATCGAGGAAAGTGATGGTAAAACTCCGAGTTTCCTTTCCAAATTTCAAGCTCACTTGATGCGTTTTGCCTTCGTCGACGTTGGACATATTGTAGGCCGGACTAAGGCGTTATAATCTCTCCACCGGTAGATACGAAATACTAGAAACTTACCTCCCTGGAGGCAGACTTGTCAGCTTCGAACCAGTGATTGGATGCGGAGGGGACTATGCTATATTTCTCCTTAACCGAAACCAGAAAAAACAAGAACAATAACAAAGTATGGCTCTATATTTATAAAAATAAGTTGTAATTCTGTAACAACATCACTTGAGAACGGATGGACCGATTTTATAATTTGAAAGATAATTTCTCTAAGAAGGTCGAGGCCAACATTTTATTAAAGCGGTTCATAAACACAGCTGGAATAAAGGCTTTCAAATTTTCGTAACAATAACAACATAAAAGCGAGTACAGAAGTCTGAAGTCGGGTTAGACCGACTACGAAGCACCCTTTACTTTTATAGTTTATAAAACCACGCTCATTCAAATAAAATGTACGTGAGAGTTAAACCATGGCGATCAACACATATTTTTCTCCTTGTCGGTTGAAATGTTACACCTACAATGATCACTAAGTTTCATAGTTGAATTTCATAATGCTATAGAGACATTTCTTGATATATCTTGTAGAAATTTCGAGCTATGAATATAGTTAACTTGGTACTGTAGTTATACTTCACATTTCCATATGCTTACTTGCTACGGCCATTATGGTATTTATAAAAAAAAAGCTCTACGGCACAAAATTAGTCTAACATTTTTGATAGTAAAGGTTTGAAGGTATGAATGCTACTGCTTGTTGGTCCGCGGCAGGTAGTTGATACAGCTCCTATCTCCAATATATGAGAGGCTTTCCCCTATCCACTACCCAGGGACGCGTCCTCTAGGAGTTACAAGCTCTCCCGAGGAACCTAATTAATTGTACCTATTACTACACCTAAATAAACTGAGTAGCATACATTAAATAAGTAACCTTGATTGAATTACTGTCCATATTAGAGAAAGCCAGTCTATTTGAGTATTTCCTGAAGTGGTACTCTTACCTCTACGTAGAAGAGATATTAAGCCGTTTTCCGTTAGAATGTCTTCTACTTGGACACAGTTACTGCCAGAACATATATTAAAATCTCCTAATAGAACAATTCTCTTATTGACAGAACAATCGATACTTCAAATATTTTGTAGTTCTATTTTTAGTAATCCTTAAGGAAAAGCTCTATAAAGTACTATTGAATGGATATCTCTATATTTATATACAATGATTTCAAAAGTGAATTTACCTCTATGTAATTTCTTACTATATAAATACTGAACTGAATCTGCTAGCTCAATTTGGACATATATAATAATACCGTTTGAATTCAATCAGAAGACTATTCATAAGAATAAAAGACGCTTGGTTAAAAAAATTTAAAAAAAAACTGAATGTTGTACTGATTTCATGTTATAATCCGCAATTTTGTAAACATTACCAACTTCACTATACATTGAACGCCATCAGAAGATTATTCATAAGAATAATTGAAGCGTGCTTAAAAAAATATTTGTAAAAAACCGAAAAACCGTCTTTTATCTGGACCACCTGATTTCTTTTCTATGACTTTATGAAGTAGAATTTTTTTTTAAATTGTGTATAGGTCCAAAGTTTTAAGATCCTATCTATAAAGGGCGTAGCTCATAAAGTGCATCTCTAATTGAACTGAACAATACACACTCTTCTCTTCCTTCTCACAACTCTCCTACCTACTCTAATATTTTCAATACAAAGCTTCCAAACATACAAGATAAAGACTCTGCAATATCTGACTAAATTACACCCTATTTTCATGACTATTAAAATATTGCAATGGAACATAAAAGGTTTTATAAACAACTACAATGAACTACATTTGATCATAAAAGCTATTTCTCCTGATATCATTGCACTTCAAGAAACGCACTTCCTTCACAGAAAAGATAATATAATCACCCCTAAACAATATATTGGATATTTCCACAACCTTTCTACAAACCTCTCATCTAAACAAGGAGTCGGTATTCTAATAAAGAAGCATATTCCGCATAAATTACTTAATGTACAATCTCCAATAGCATCGTTAGCATTAGAAATCAAATACGGACTAACTTTCACAATAATAAATACCTATATCCCCCCTCAACAAAACTTTTTAGTTCAGGATTTAGAGTCTTTACTAGGTTATGCCCCATCACAGTATATCTTATCCGGCGATTTCAACTCCTGGAGTCCCCTCTGGGGCTCCTCTCAAGCCAATAATAGAGGCAAAATCTTAGAGGATTTTATTCTTGCCGCGATCTCATCGTTTTAAATGATGGGTCCCCCACTCATTTTTCAACGCACAAAACCTTCACCCACATTGACCTCTCTTTATACTCAGCAAACCTTGCACCCAAATGTAGTTGGGTTACTTTAGATAATCTCCATAACAGTGATCATTTTCCCATTTGTATTGATATCATATCCAACCTCAATCCTGAAAGAATCATTTCCAAGCACAAATTCAAAACTGATTTAGCTAATGGGACTGCATTTCAGAGCGCTTGCGCCTGTAGATTTGCATGTTTCTCCCCATCCTATAATATTAACCAAGAAGCAGCGAAATTTTCCAAAGCGATTCGGTTTGCTGCCAACGTATCAATTCCACAAACTAAAAGTTTCTTTCTCAAAAAATCTGTACCATGGTGGAATAGTAATTTAAAATTATTAAGGGAAAAAAGAATATCTACCTGGCGTGATTATAAGCACTACAGAATCGATACTAACTTAGCTCTGTACAAAAAAGCAAATGCAATATTCAGAAGAGCTGTTAGAGAAGGTCAAGCCAACTCTCTTGAAAAATTTACATCTCAAAACTGTCCCAAATATGTACAGTAACAAACAAATATGGTCCGACACAAAATACATTTACCAGGTATTATTAATAGAAGACCGCTCTCCAAATGTCATTTTTTCTCAGTCATAATATGTGTCAAAATGAATAAACAATGTTGATTCTTTTGTAAATTTTGGGTGCTATTTTCGGGTTTTGCAATTTTTGTCGTAATAATTAAAAACTCAATTGCCCTTTTTTTGGTTTTTTCATTTATTATTATTTACAAACAAAATTATATATACACACAATAACAACTGATACAACTTAAAATAATATTTTTAATAACTTACTATTGCCTATTATTCTCTGTTTTTTTTTGAGCAGCTAACTTTTTATTTAAAAATTTAATTCTAAAATACATACGACATTTAAAAAAAAATTGTTTTACTGCATTTGGTAAATTTACTTTAGTGCTTAATTCTATTAGCTTTTCACGGAAATTCCTGCAATGCACAATTTTATTTCCGTTGAAATCTGTAAAAATGGTCTCTAATGATTTTATGAGACAAAAAACATTTCTGAAGGCTTCTTAAGACCTCCTTTTGAGACTTGGTCCACCCATGTCCAATTGCTGCCTTCAAACTCATGCTCACTAAGCTTAAGCCTTCGAATAATATAGCCTGCTATATACTCCAAGGCGTCGTCCCGTAAAGTGTCTTCATTGTTACTGTATTATTTAAAACTGACGGAACTGCACAATGTGAGAGTCTTGGTCTTTTAGTCACTGGGCCTTGCTCAATATTGCACACATTTTCCAATGAAGAAAGCGGCTGCAAACGGTTTTGCAATGTACCAAAAAAAACTGATGGCACTGAACTTGGAAATAGTAGCACTTTTTTAGTTGTGGCGGCCTCCGGATTATTTATGAAGTCACTATTTACAAAATGTTTTTCACACACTTTCGATTTTTCTTGTAACTCAACGCCACAAGCCACGATCCACCGATTTCGCTTTATTGCGTCTTTAGGAACGCTGAAAAATCTAACTTTTTCCTTCCTCCATGTATTATTGCAAATAACGCAACGATAATGCACCATTTTTCTATTTATTATTGTTTATATATATTTTTAAGTGATTTCACTATACTTTGGAAGCTGACGACAAAATAAACGTGTTTCCAACCACTATTTCCCTTTTTTAGTTTCTTTCCGTATACAACATTTGTTAAGAAAGCAGATTTGACACATATTATGACTATTTTCCTCTCACTCTCTCAATTAATAATACCTGGTAAATGTATTTTGGGTCCGACATTCGAGTTCTTGTTGGTGGCAGCAAAACCACCCCACTCGGTATCTTAACTGCTGGAGATTCTCATATGACTTCCTCTTTTGAAATGGCAAATACCTTCGCTAATAATTGGTCTGAACTCTCTAGCGACGCCAACTTTTCTGATGAATTTATCTCGGAGAAACGATTTTTCCTACATACGGAATATACACCCATCCTCCTATTACCGACTGCAAATAAAATTGAGTCATACATTTCCATTATCGAACTCGAAACTGCACAATAGCCAGCAAAAGGAAAAACTCCAGGTTTAGATCACATATCCTACCCGATGTCAAATAATCTACCTGCCTCTGCCAAAAAAATATTACTAGATTTATACAATAAAATTTTAGACCACGGCATCCTTCCACAAACTTGGCACACAGCTGAAATAATACCGATACCTAAGCCTAACAAACCAATTTCTGAAATTAGTAGCTATCGCCCCATATCTCTTTTGCCTTGTATCGGGAAGGTCCTGGAAAAAATAATTGCTAAAAGACTATTATGGTACGAGTATATAACCACTAACAATTTTATCAGCTCCAACCAAGTAGCTTTTAAAAAGAGGCAGGGCACAATTGATGCTCTCCTCCATCTCGAGCATTTCGTGTCAACTACCCTTTCGAATAAAAGTCATGTCTCTGTACTGGCCACTGACTTTGAAAGAGCATTCGATCGCATTGGTGTTCAGGTTGTCCTCCAACAGCTATCGACTTGGAAGATTGGTCCAAAGATCTTTGCTTTTGTAAAGGCCTTCCTGACCCATCGCAGGTTTCGGGTGAGAGTTAACCAAAAATTTTGAAATACTCGGTCTCTCGATAATGGGATACCACACGGGTCTCCTTTGTCTGTTGTTTTATTTATAGCAGCTTTTGACCAAATCAGTAAAATAGTAGCCGATTATAAAAATATTAAATACTCTATATACGCTGATGATGCTATCTTCTTTACTAATAACAATTCTAACAATGATTTTATTGGATTTTTTCTAAAATTTTGTATGATATAGATAAATGGTGTACTCGTTCTGGTGGCCGACTCTCTATTAACAAATGTAAATTAATTCACTTTTGTAAAAAAAGAAAATGTAAAATGTTTACTTTAAATTTTAACAACACTTCTATTGAACTAGTTAATGAATTGAAAATTCTTGGCGTCATCTTCGACAAGAAATTTAACTTTAAGGCCCAATGTTTAAATTTAAGAAAAAATATTAATGCCAGGCTTAATATTGTTAAATTCTTATCTTCTAATCATAGTCTAGTACATATTTCTACATTAATCAATGTCACAAGATCACTAATTCTTTCCAAAATAAACTACGCTCTCCCAATTTTTGGATGGTGCGCTCAAAGCAACTTAAAGCAGCTATACGCACGCTACCACGCAGCTGTTCGAAGAGCCATAAGAGCCTTCCCTACGTCGCCGGCAAAAAATATCTTAGCCGAAGCTGGTTTACCTTCTATTATGGAGCAAGTACGTGCATCAACTTTTCACCTTATACCAAAATTATTTAACGCCCGTAATGCAACGCTTCTCAAAGACGTCCAGTGTGCCTTCAAACACACCAAAAGGTATACTATAAAATCCGTAATCCGCCTCTGTATTGAGGTAGCTAAATGTCTTATGCCCGACACAGTTCCTCGGCTAATCAAGCAGAAAAGAGACCCTCCTTGGCATCTCAAAGACTCATCATTTGTCCTAGATCTGATTTCGTACTCTAAATCTACCACAAATCCTGAAGCCTACCGACAACTTTTTGCAGAACATACAAGCAAATACACTAATAAGAATTGGACCCTTTTATTTACTGATGGCTCCAAACAACCCGAATGCACTATATTCGCGGTAGTATCCTCTACCGGAATAGTAATATCCACTGGCCTTATTCAACAAAATTGTTCAATTTTCACAGCCGAAATTTTGGCAATAAAAATAGCCACGGACTATGCTCGTTTGCACAAAGGCAGATTTCTTATATGCTCTGATAGCAAATCTTCCATAGAGGCGATTCGTAATATAAGCAATGAGGGCATCCCTGCTTCAGATATAAGAGAAGAATGCATAAAATGCGCTAATAAATTAAAAATTATTGTGGGTACCCAGCCATGTTGGGATTGACGGCAACGAATTCGCTGATTCAACCGCTGTCACAGCAGTAAAGCATCCCCTATTGTACTTCACTACACGAGAAAATACAGATATGCGTAAATTAATTGAGAAATCCTTGTATATACAAAAAATGGAAGAGTGGAACAAGTACACACATAATTATAAATCGTATAATCCTGAAGGAATAAAACCCACCTATCCAGGATCATGCACCTTAAAGCAAATAAAAATTTTTGTTCGACTTCGGTTGGGACATGCCTCATTTTCGCACAAACACTTACTGCGTCGAGAACCAGCGCCAAATTGTGATTATTGCACCGGACACAGAGCTTCAATAACTCATTTATTGAACGAATGCAGAGCTTTCACTGCAATTAGAAGAAATATATTTGGAACGGAAGTCCCTAGTAATCTTTTAAAAAATGTGACTTTAGATAGTATAGAACCAATAGAAACCTTTTAAGTTATATAAATTTCAAAACTAAAATTTAAAATAAAATAGATTAAGATCGAGTTGAAGGCCCTGGCAGCCAGTACTCATTAATTGTATTTATTGTAATAATAAATTTATTGGAATAAAGTGTAATAATAATAATAATAATAATGATTTTTGGCAAATTGTGGGCGTGGCAGTTCTATTATGATCTCCATATTCTGCACACACACTACTATGGACCCCATGTATATTTCTGCCAATTTTTATTCCTCTGGCATCAATACGAGCTTAGGTAGGCTAATTTTAATTTTAGACCCGAAAGTTCCCTATATCAAAAGTGGGCGTGACTCTTCTCTGATCAGCCCCATTTGTTGCAGATAGCTTTATAATGTCCACATTTTCCTTCCCGCAAAATTTCGTCCGTAAATCTCTACCAGATCTTAAGTTATTAATATATGTTAATAGTGGGCGTGGCAGTCAATATATACCGCCCACTTTTTTCACAGTGTTTAGTAGGACCCACATCTCCATAACTGCCAAATAATGTCACGATTCCGTCAATTGGACCAAAGTTATAGTCATTTTGAAAAAGGTGAAAAAACTTCCTTATATGGGAGGTAGGCGTGGTCTTTGTCCAAATCGGCCCATATAGCAATCTGGTTCTGTATCTTTGTCCAGACTATACTTGTGAAAAAATTTCGATCTAATCGTACTGAAGAGCAACACGAAGATCGAAAGTGAATAAATTTGTGTAATCGTGCAAGAAAGCAGACAAATGTTGCGTTCAGTACTCATCGCGCTGGATTCCGTTACAACTTGACATTGTCTGCCCACATTGTAAGGTATTGAAATAGAGATATGAAACACTTGGAATGTGTTGCGCAAGTTGCAAAATTGACTCCATTGTTCCCGCCACCAGAGCCATTGCGCTCATTGGTTTCTGGAACAGGAACAGATTCCACACATTTCCTGACACAAATCAAGAAATACAACGATTTCTTCAAACTGACTTCAGCTGGCGCAACAAATGTGGTTCGGCACAATTTCATGCCCACTTTCAAGGTACAATCACCTACTTACACAATAATCTTTCACACATTAGGCAATTCCACACAGAACATTATTCAACAACAACATCATTACATTATTACAACATATTCAGGATCAAATATACCATCAAGCAGGTTCGCTATTGCCACCGCCGGATGCAAACTATAAATTTCTGCAGATTTATTTCATGGACAATTCACAACAAGAAGGAGATCAGCGTTGAGCAAACAACAGTTTGGTGAAAAGACCAAATGTGGAAAAACTGGAAACTTTTTTCCATCAACACAATGGACCGCTTGCACAGATCGTATGATGCGTTGCTATATCCCATCATATTTTGGCAAGGTGAAAACGTTTATCGTTTCTCGACCAAGATGATAAATCCGCTTACAGGTGAATAGCAAATCTATTTTTTTCAAATAAGTTTTAATAATTTCATTGACACAAACATTCATTTACAGGCGTTGAAACGAACAAAAAATTCAGCTCCATGAACTATTATGCATATCAACTGATGGTTCATTAAAATGAGGACAATCACATCTGGAAATGTCGACGTCTAGTTCACCAATATGTTGTCGATATGTACATCAAAGTTGAAACTGAGCTATTGTCATTCATCAGATTTAATCAGACAAAACTCCGTTCCGAAGAGTATATTCACCTTTGAGATGCCATCATTGCCAATGGAAACGCACAGTATGTCGGCCGAATTACGATTCTCCCAGCAACGAAAGTCGGAAGTTCCCGAGAATTGCATTAATACGCTCAAGATGCTATGTCGTCTGTTCGCCATTACGTCACAGTAGATTTCTTTATCACGCTCAAATTCGACAAGAGTTATTCCCTGCCCAATCACCCATCGATCGCCATGACATCACCGCGAGAGTCTTCAAACAGATATTGGCATCACTGATGGATTTGATTGTGAAGTATCCTGTGTTAAGCGACACGCGCTGCACGATGTATTCAGTGGAGTGGCAGAAACGCATATTTGCCACACGCACATATTCTCATTTGGTTGCTTGAGAAGACAAGATCGACTGAAATCGATGATGTGATATTAGCGGAACTTGTTCAAAGTGTTATCCACGGCCATTAGCAGTCGAAAAAATTACCGGAAATCACAGTTATCCGCTGTATCGTCGCCGATCGACTGCAGACAATGAAAGATCAACATTTGTCAAAGTGAATCAACAGGAAATTGAAGTTGATAATCGTTGGATTGTTCTGTATTCACCATTACTATCGAAGATATTCAAAGAGCACATCAATGTCGAATCTTGTTACTCCGTGAAATCCATCAAATACAGCTGATGATGATAAAACCGGTGGGTTTGATTCTGTTGGCAAGCGATTTTCGACAAACATTGAGACATGCGACATATGAACATGTGTGTCAAGTTGCAGAACGACTAATCTGGTGAAGTATCTTCAACAATTGATGGAGATTGGCAATGGCGAAATTCACGTTGACATTTCGACTGGCTGTTTTACATTCTCAGTCGATTTTTCCCATTTCACCAAATGAAAGAACGAACTCAAACAATGCTCAAAATTAAAAAAATTATATTTGGTTAGGGGAACGTACTATATAGGCTGCGAAAAACATTGATTTTGACGAATTCAATTTCAAGATTCAAAGTGAAATTGTTGGTTAATTGACGATGTACAAATCGGTGGATTCCGTTACTAGCCAAGATGATGTCTTCTCGCTAGAATTGCCTGGGTTCCAGCCTCACAATCTCCAATCTCCCGGCTTACGGTGAAGAAACTGATAAACAACGTAATCAAAGCAACAATTCTTAAAGGAAAGTACAATGGAGAAGACGTTTTGATACCACGCACCTCAGTAATTCCAACCGACATGGCATTCGATTTTAAACGCTTGCAATTGCCGGTGCGGCTTGCATACGCAATGACAACAAACAAATCACAAGGGCAGCCATTGAGTGTTTGCGGCACTAACCTTATAAATCCATGCTTCTCGCATGGTCAATTGTATGTCGCCTGTGCCCGTGTCGGAAAATCATCAGCTTAGCTGGTTTTCACACCAAAGAATAAAGCAAGAAATGTCGTGTATCATAGAGCATTGGTTCAAATTTGATCACATTTCAGGCACATCACTCATTTAAATGCATTTCAGCGGTGTATTGCCGATAGAATGCATCTATACTATGAAGAAATAAACGTAACCCGGGCAACGCAGGGTAGGTTGGTAGGTAGGTAGGCAGGTCTTTTGCAAGACAGTTTTGGATGGAAGACGCAGCCTTCGAGTAATGGAGGTTAATCTGCACTATTCGTAGAATCTCTGCTACTTGTAGCGCTGGTCACCTCCACCACAGTGACGTCCGCATCAGACGCCTCCGTGTCTGATTCCAGAAGGACCTCCTCTTCAATAAATGTGGTTGTTCCCAGGACACTCTTCAAACCCCCCACAGTTGACACAGAGCTACTGCGTTTCGTGGGTATGGCGGAGTCCACAGCAGAAGTAGGATCAGGAGTATCCCCTATAGGGTTTGGTCCCACTTGATGCATGTCAGACGGCTGCCCGTTCTTCTTATAGACCTTGAGGCTCGTAGATGAGAAGCCATAGCCCACGGATTCGGCTAGAGTTTCCAGAGATTCGGCGTTCACCACAAGGGTTACTGACCTGAATCCCCTTCCTTTACTTTGGTAACCCTCCAGGTAAGATGGCTCTGCTGGGATCCACGCTCTAGGTTAATTAGGGATCAGCTCCATAGGTACAACTTCGAGCTTTGCGCCTGGCCATGTGTCACCGATCCTGGAGATCGCAATACTGTAGAGGTCTACTGTCATTTGTTCTGCGCAGGCGATCAGCTTCACATGGCCCTGGTGCCCTGGTGAAGAATTCTGTGATATCCATATTTTGATTGATCCATTAGTTGATTTAAAGAGTGGTTTTCACCAAATTCCTTTGAAGAATACGGATATCGAAAATCTGATTTTTAGATCAAAAACGGCAAATATGAATTCAATGGATTACATTTTGGCTTAACGACACTTTACGGGGCAACATATGACATACTTGCTACGTCTATATAGTTAGACGATATTATCATATTTACCAAAACAGAGGCGAACATTCAAAAGACTTAGCAAACATTTTTAGGACTCTCGAGTAAGCAAATATGTTCACTTAGGCAAATGCAAATTTGTCGACAAAGAGGTAGAGTTCTTAGGACTCATCGTAACACAAGAAGGAATCAAAACAAATCCTTCAAAAGTCGAAGCTATTCAAAATTTTCAAATTCCGCAAAATGGTTTTTAGGATGCAGTGGTTGTGGATATTACCTAATTTTCAAATGTAGTCAGTAAGCTTAGAAAAATAGTTTCTTGACAGAGAAAGATTCAGTAAATAAATTTAAAAAAATAAATTCCCAGGTTTTTGTACGATGTCACAAAAATATGTGTGTTCAATGATGTTCCACATCTGCTCAAACTGTTGAGAAATCATTTTATTGACAGTGGATTCGTTATTAATAGCAACGAAGTTAAAAAACACATTATCCTCAATTCATTGTGCCACAAAATCAACTGCCACCACATTCCAAGAGACGAATTAATCTCTCCCGATTTTAAAAAGACAAATTATCAATAACAAATATAAATTAATCGTTTATTTACTTTCTTTGTTAAAGGTGAGTTAATAACTGAACTGCTACATTTGCTTGTTGTTTAAACTAAGGCCACCACATTGAGCTGCACTGCTGTTGTTCTGCTTACGTTTCCATTGCGCTGTCTGTCTTCGCCGCTCGTGTAGAATATCTGGTTACTCAGTTGCTAAGAACTAGGTAAACGTTGAATGTACTGATGAGTTAGCGGCTCGTGTGAATGTTTGGTTGTTTAGGTGCAATCAACTTTATGAATATGATGACCAAGCGGCTCGTGTAGTGTATTTGGTTAGTTGGGTGCTAGGTGCATCCAAATAGTGGGAATATAGGAATGCGAGGGTTTCTCACGATACTTATATAAATAATACGAGGGCGGATTGATATTGAAGCTACCTAAGTAGGAAAAAACATTTTTTTTTTTCAAAAACCATTTATTTCTCAACATAGTCTCCTTTTACTTCGACACACTTAGTAAGATGATATTTCAACTTTTTTATACCATCTGAATAATACGATTTCGGGAACCCCTCAAAATACACGTTAGTTTCGGTAATCACTTCTTCGTTTGAGATTAATCTTTTTCCTGCGAGCCATTTTTTCAAGTTTGGAAACAGGAAAAAGTCACTTGGAGCTAAATCTGGACTATAAGGTGGATGATTAACCAATTCGAAGTGTATTTCACGTAATTTTAGCATCGTATCTAATGCCGTGTGAACCGGTGCGTTGTCTTGAAGAAAGACAACGCACCTCTTTAAATGTGGTCGTTTTTCCTTGATTGCATCAATCAATTGATCCAATAATGCACGATAATACTTTCCTGTGATTGTGGATCCTTTTTCAAGATAATCAATGAGCAATATTCCGTGTGCATCCCAAAATACAGAGGCCATAACCTTGCCAGCCGATTTCACTGCCTTCGCCTTCTTCGGAGCACTTCCACCAGCTTCCACCCATTGTTTCGACTGATTTTTGGTTTCAGGTGTGTTTCATCAACAGTTATTAATCGACGCCAAAAATCAACAGGATTACGCTTTATCATGTCCAAACACCGCTGTGAAGTGGTCTGTCGAACTCGTTTTTGTTCGACACTGAGCAAACGCGGCACCCATCTTGCCGATAGCTTTTTCATATGCAAATGTTCATGCAAAATGTTGAACACACGTTCATATGATATGTTTACCATTTCAACAATCTCTCGCAACTTGACTCGGCGATCATTCATAACGATATCGAGGATTTTCTTGATATTTTCTTCAGTAACCACCTCTTTTGGCCTTCCCGTTGATGGTATTGTTGCAGTGCTTGTTCGGCCGCGTTTAAATTCAGCAATCCAATATTTTACCATGTAATCTGACGGAGCAGACTCACCGTAATGTTTATCGAGCTTTTCTTTTGTCTCTTTCGCCGTTCTCCCTTTCAAATAATAGTGTTTAATCACTGCACGAAATTCGCTTTTTTCCATTTTTCAAGAAACACAAAAGTTGCTTACTTCAAACGACTACAACAAACAAACTAATCGATGAATTTGTGTGAAATTTTAACAGCTGACGTTTGACAGATCGCAATTTCTAAAAAAAAAGTGTTTGTGTTTGTGCTGCCATCTAGCGATAGGTAGCTTCAATATCAATCCCCCCTCGTATATGTCCATACTTGCCACCTTCTGGTAGTTGAAACCCCGCTCAACAGCATAAACTTAGTATATTTTTTTTGCATATTTAAGGGTAAAGGATATAAAAACATCAGTACTGGAATTTTGGGCAACATTTTTTAATCGAGAAACAATGAATTGATAATAAAACGACATACGAGGTGTGCTCAAAAAGTATCGCGAATTTTGAATTTTCGCGGGCTACGGATGTTCGATTTTCGATCGTTTTGTGGCGTTATGTTGGTACTCATGTCCCTCACTTATGTTGACAATCTCGGCCATTTTGAATGTTCAGTCAGTTTTTGAAAGCTATTGTCCGTGGACGTGTTTTAGATTGGTTTCGATTTTCGTCTATCTCCTGAATCGTGGTGTAGCGTCGTCCTTTTATGGGCCTTTTCAGTTTCGGGAACAAGAAAAAGTCACAGAGGGCCAGATCTGGGGAACTTTTTCCGAAAGGAAGTTAATTTGCACAACAAACAGCATTAATTGTGAAATGTCGTTTATGCCTCTCAGTATGAGAAAGCCAGATCACTTATGACTTTCAATTATCGCAAATGACTTCTCACTATTGACTTATAACATTTAACATTTCTTCTTGTTTAGTAGACACTATTTTGTTAATACTGATCTACCGTTTGAGATTCCTTTTATTGTAATAGAATTAGACTCATGGACGAGTAAGTTAGCCCAGATTTTTTTGTGTTAATAAAGAGAATAACGTACAAAAAAGCTTAATCGAAATAAAATAAAAACGATCTGATACTGCATGACATGGTCCAAAGTAACGACAATGTATATTGAATCTGGATAATGCAACAAATTAAAACGAATAATATTGATGTGCTTGCGAAGAAGTCCTCGCTATAAATATATGAATAGCCACCATATTCCATAGAAATTTCCATCTTTGTAGCCGCAGAAATGCCAAATGGTGATTTTGATCAACATTTCAAAGACAATATTTTTTCAGAAAGCCATCTCGAAGAGAATAATATTAGTTATAGTGAATCAAATACTGACGTCACTCCTATTTGTTCTTTAGTCTAACTCATTTTTCAGTACCTTTTCATTCCAGATAAAACAATTCCGATTGCAGTGATGTAGTTATAAATAATAATTACAGTACTTATATTTATTTTGTAACATTTTTCAATGGCAACAGAAGCGCCTGCAGCGAAATTTTAACTTTGAAAGGGAATATGCTTTAGCTTCTTTTGTTTTAATGTGACATCTTATGTATTACTACACAAAACACAAGATTTACAGACTTAATACAAATGCTATTATTTTGGGATGTACGAGTATGAATGAATGTATTGGGTTTTTCAATAAGAGCGCTACAAAATTCTTTATTCCTGTGAAAGTACGTTCGATGCCATTATGTATGGAACTCGATTTCTTTTGCATGGCCACCACTGGCACGCTTGCAGAAGTCCAGACGCTGAACCCAATTTTCAACGGTTTTCAAGCATAAATCGGCCGATACTGCTGCAATTTCACGTTCGATATTCGTACGAAGTTCATCAATCGTCGCTGGCTTGTTGGCATAGACCATAGACTTGACGTAGCCTCACAGGAAATAATCTAACGGCGTCAAATCGCACGACCGAGGCGGCCAATCGACTGGGCCATTTCGTGAGATAACACGTTCACCAAACTTGGTTTGCAGTAAATTGATTGTGGCATTCGCTGTGTGGCTTGTGGCGCCGTCCTGTTGGAACATGTCCTCCAAGTCCATATTATCCAATTGGGGCCAAAAATATTCGGTTATCATTGAACGGTAGCGATTCGCATTCACAGTAATGTGCCGGTCTTGATCATAACGGAAGAAGAACGGCCCAATGACGCCGCCGGCCCACAAACCGCACCAAACCGTAATTTTTTCGGGATGCAATGATGACTCATGGAGTACGTGTGGATTGCTGTCTAACCAATAGCGCATATTTTGCTTATTGACGAAGCCATTCAGCCAGAAATGAGCCTCATCATAAATTGGACGTAGCGTTCTTAAAGTTGAGGCGACTGACTCCGAATTTCGGTAATAAATTTTAATAATTTCGACTCGGTGTTGGCTCGTATATCTTTGCATGATGAAATGGCAAACCTTACTGAAGAGAAATGTCAAAAGAGCGGGAAAAAATATGGCGTCGTTTGCTGTCACTATCGATTTACTTTTGTAGCGTTTCTTTTGAAAAACCCTTTATATGTTGATGTATAAATGTGTCAGAATCAAAATTTCTTAAGGCCTTCTGCACTTGGAGGGTATCGTTATAAGCGCGTATTAGATGCGACGTACAGAAGGCATGTGCTATTGTGCCGCTCTCTTACACGAGGCGTCTGCTGCGCGAATTTGTCAAAGCACAGTCAAAGAATCGTCGAGCGGGCAGCGGTATTGGTCGCCTCAAATACGCTGCCGTGCATGTTTTCTAATATATTTCTCAAAAATGAAAAATGTAGTAGGAGATTCGTGCAAATAGTTGAACATTTTCCGTGTATTTATAAAAACACATTGCAATAATATTCTAGGAAAGATGTGACCGAGTCGTCTTCTGCTAACGCTCTGGCCCTAATAAATAATCTCCTATTCATGTTTTTGTAAATGTATATAGGGATACACCCAACACTTTCCACCTATATATATATACGAGTATATATCCACTTATATTTATTACCTTTGTGGTGTCGTAGACAATTTAACAAAATTAGGTCTATTTCATTATTTGGCATTGCTTGCCATGTGCCCGACTACAAATATTAAGATTGAAAATGTATGCATCTGCGGATTACAAGGCGTAGATGCGTCGTCTCTGGATGACGTATCTTCTATGCGTCTATGACGACACGTACTGAATTAAATATTACGTATACGCCATACATAATTAAAGTACTCTCTTATGACTGTGTGTTCCACTTATCCAGGATTAGTCAAAAATAGTTTGCACAATTTTTTCTGAAGGCAATAAGTCTCATTTACTTACACATTAATCTAGTTCCAATTTTCTAGATACCATGTATATTCTGAATATATATATGTTGTTACGAAATTGCCCTCTTGATAATTTATACTGTTACGAAATTGCCCTCTTGATAATTTATACTGTTACGAACTTGCCTTCCTGACAAATTTAGTCTAACTCTCTATACTCGGATTCGTACCACTATATCGTGTAGTAATCAAATAATAGCAGGTTAAATTAAAATAATCAACTTTGTTTAATTATTACTATTTGCACACTTAATATTAGGCTAAAAGATTATTTTATTACAATTTATTTAATAATTCATTTATCACTTTATTACTTCTTAATCACAATTACAAATAATGCTATTTCAATTAAAATGCGCGATGTACACACTGTTACGGTTGCTTTTCAACGGTTGTCGACTTTGTATTGCCTTAGCTTATATATATATTTTTTTTAATGGTTCAAGTAGAAAACTCTAGACCATTCCTTACACTATTAAAGACGTATCTAGATCATTCTCGAATTTTACCTACAATTCGAAAGGGGTTCTTGAGTAAACTTTTCGAGAACATTCTAGAGCATTCTCTACCATAGACAGGGGTTCTTGAGTAAGCATATATTAAAATAGATCGTGTCTTGAATTATATACACAGGGTGGTGGACTCATTTTCAAACTCTAGATGGGAACCTAAAAGTATGCAATCACGTTGCACTTTATGTTTGTCACTGCCCTTCGCTTCATCTTCTTCATCCCGAACAAGGATAGTACTGCAACCTTTATATTATATTATAGCTTCTCCAGATGAACGACTTTCATTTTGCATTTTTCATTTTTCGCCAACTGGATGCGGTATACTACATCGTGGATCCACTTTATCACCTTGTAAGGACCTCCCAGTGTGTTTGCAATTTTGGGGACAATCCCTTTTTCCTTTACGGACTATGATGCATAACTAGCTGCCCTTACTGAAATCCCTTCGAGTTTGCTCGTACATCATATCTGGCTTTTATTTTTTCACTCATCAGTTGTGTGCGCCTTCTGATGTTTCCATGAATTTCATTCTATTTTCTAGCTATACAACTGTTGCACGAAAGTTCTGTAGATAACTCTATCGTCCATTCTTTCGCCAGATCGTCCAGCACCTTTTTATTAGCTTGTATCTTACTTTTCGTATCTCGCGGTTGCCTCTCAAAGTTTACAATTGCTGAAGTTGTCTGGCAATTCCCAAGTACCTTTCCTTTCTCTATGGTTCTAGCGGTATTTGAAATATTGACTACTTTTTCTGGTAGGATTCGGCTCTTGTGCTACTCAAAATCTTTTCCCATTTTGGCCCATATAACTGCCTCTGACTTTGCTGGGATTTTTGTCCGCCGCGATACAATGGCTTGTTTAACATCTCCATACTTACCCTCACCAATGAATAACGGTATTTCGGTGTTCGCTTATTTCCGCACTCGGCATTTAAAATCTAGTGTGAATCCATTCCGTATCATAAAATCCACACCTAAGATTACTTCATCCACAATATCCGCAATTACAAACTCGTGCGTCACTGTTGTCGTGCCGATTGTGATTTTCCGTGTAACTTTTCCATGCACCGGTGCATCATCTCCAGTTGCCGTACGCAATCCTATTCCCAGAAGCGGCTCGATTCCCCGAACGAGATCCCTTCTAATTATGGAATGTGATGCACCCGTATCCAATGTTACCACGATTTTTCTTCCATTTACTACGCTGTCGACAGTTAGGTTGTTGATTTTCCGTGCCATCTGAGAAACAAAGATTCTGGGGCTACATGTTGTGGGAGTCAGATCATGCCCCTCGAGACTGACTCCATCTAGTTTGTCGACGGCTTATCAGCATTTTCTGATTCCCTATTTTGGAATCTGAAGTGCTTTGGTGGTCTTACCGGTGAGCGTGATCTAGAATGTTTCCATCTCGACTCACAATTACGAGCCCTGTATCCGACCTCTCTGCAGGTAAAGCATTTGCCCGTGAAACTTTGTCCGCTTTCGACTTGTACCTGACGGGCTCTGTATATTGGCTGGCACACCAATGTTGCTGTCTCTGATGTCAAAGCGCTAGCTACTGTCTCCATATACGTAACTTTCGGATTTGTTATCGCAGAACGCTTTATCTGCACATTGCGAATGCCATATACGAAGGTGTTTATCATACACTTCTCAGTAATCTCTCCTGGGTAGGCAATATGAGGCAACCGTTCCACTTCCGCCGCAAATTGTTGAAGAGTCACACCACTCTTCTGTACCCGTGTTCGTAGCTCTACTTGGTACATCTGCTTCCGATGTTCACTACCATACTTGCGCTGAACGGCATTCATCAAGTTTTCATAACAGTCTCGCTCACTTTCTGAGATAGTTCGAAGTACATCAGCGGCAGCACCTTTCAACGAAACGGTTAATGCAGCCACTTTTTCGCGAGCACTCCAACCATTTGTGCTAGCGGTAGTCTCAAACTGCATTCTGAAGACACTAAGTGTCGTGTTTCCATCATAGGTAGGAGGCTTCAGGTTTATTGAGGATAAAGCTGGCACAGGCAATGTACCTTCCTGTGGTAGGTGATTTCTTTGCGCTATTTGTTGCTTAAATTCGTTCTGCTTTTGTATTACAGATTTTTCGAACGAATCCTGCCGCGTCTCAATTTCACAAACCTTCCTGCCTACCATCTCGGACATTTCTTTCATCTGTTCTGAGTTCTGTTCCGCTAGTTGTGTAAGTCTCGTTTCACTCTGCTCTAACCGCTGCTGCATCTTCTCATCTCGCTGCTGCATTCTCTCATAGGGTGCTTGAGAATTTTGTTGTAACTGCTGCTGCATCTCCTGTTTGAAGGATTGTGTTGCCCCGATGAGGGCGCTCCTTAGTTCCTTGAGGTGTTTCTTCCTCTCGAGATGTTGTTTGCTCTTCAAATTGGAATTCATGCTCATCGACGTCTATACCCTGCTTCTCCAAAACGCTTCTTAACCGCAACTGCAGCTCCGCTCTAAGCCCTTGTGTTTGCAAGTTTAAGCGCTCAAGCTCCTTCTTGAGCTGTTCCAATCTCAGTTTTTCAAATTTAACCATTGTTTATTACAGATACACAATCCCACTTCTGACATCAATTGTTACGAACAATTTATTCTAACTCTCAATACTCGAATTCGTACCACTGAATTGTGTAGTAATCAAACAATCACTGCTAAAATTAAAATAATTCATTTTATTTAATTATTGCACTTTACACATTCAATCTTAGGCTTCAAGTTTAAAATTTTGCACTTTATTTATTTATTCAATTAATTACTTTATTACTTCTTAATAATGTTATTGTTACGATTGAAATGCAGACTCTGTTACGATTGCTGTTCAACTGTGTCGACTTTAATTGTGTAGTGGCTTATATACCTCTCGTATGTTGAAGTTTCGACAACATTCTAGAATATTCTCCACACTTCGAAAGCTTTTTTCGAATAGATTGTGTCTTGGCTTATAAACACCTCTCACGTGGTGAAATGCAACGAATAGAGGATTCTAAAAATATGCAATCATTTATATTTCTATCTATATCCAGTACTATTAAATTTGTGTTTGAGCAATACTGGTCTAAACCAGAGATGCTCTGCTTGTGAAACTTTCCATCCCTTGATTGTCATTCTGTTCTGTTTGCAACAAAAAAGTTATAGAATATCAGATTCAAAACTTATCAGTTTCGCACCCAATCTCGGCTGTGTATGATGACTAACAAGCTCTCAAAAATCGTATGCCCACAAAATCATAATGTGTGTTCACTCTTTGAACATTCAGTGAGATGCCAACCACGTACATTGCAATTTAAAGAGTGTGAGCCTAAAAACCAATCAAGCAAAATGTATGTCACATAATATTGACTCGCTATGCATGTTAAACTAAAGGCATTTCACGACTTTCCTTAGAAGGGTTTTCAGAGTGTTCACAGCAGAGACCCTATTTAGAAAAATTTATGTTTCTCGAAATCCCTTGTGTATGTGTAAGCCTCAGCTCACAAAATTACTTGATTTTCAAAAGTAGAAAGTAAATAGTGGGGCATTTTTTCCATCGTTTTTTGTTTCTTTGAGATTAGTTAGGTTAGTGCTGTTGTCATTCCGCCTCCAAGCTTCCAATTAGGTCCACAACTCTGCTTAATGTACCAAAGTAAGTAAGTTCAATTAAATGGTCACAGTGGCCGCTTCTTGCCCATTTTTTAGACGGTTATTCGAATTTTGCTTTTAAAAAATTACGTTCTAAATCTTTTGTGTACTTCTTTCAATTAATTGGCAAAATTAAATTAGTGCGAATTTGTTTGCCATGGACGAGTACAAGAAAATGCTCGGATACTTGAAGGCGCCCGGATTTGCTTAATTAGCTCCCTGTAGAAAACTGCATATCAACAATAACCAAAGAAATGAGAGCTTGGAAAATGCTTTGAAAATTCTATCAAAGAAATTTAACAAACCGCAGCAGCCAAATAGAAGAAAAAATGGTGGTGTAGTGCAGCAAGGGAGACAGCGCCAGGAATGGAAGATGAAGCGTTTAAGTTTACAGCAACCACAACAACAACAACAACAACAACAATATTGCCTATGCACTTGTTTGCTACAAATTTTTCAGTGTTATTGATTGCATTGAAATGCATTTTTATGCTCATAAAAAGAGCACGTTGTGTAGGGAGGAGAGCGACTTGTGTGCCTTCCAACCGAAAATACTCAACAAAAAAAATTATTCCACGCTTTCTGCTCCTTGTGTATATTTTTTGTTTATTTTTTCTGTTATGCAAATTACAGCCTAACAGCGAAGCAGCCGCAGCACCCAAAGCAGATAAATCCATTATGAACGCACGTTTGCACACAAAAGCGCAATTTTATTTGTTTTCCTTGTTATTATTGCTGTTGTAGTTGTTGTTGGTTATTGGCGGTTAAATTCAAAAAGAAATCGTGGAAGCGGAAACAGCAACGGCAACCAAGACGGAAACGGAAGCGTGCAGTGAGTAGTGAGCAAAGAGTGCTGCCTGCTATTCTGTCGTATTTTTTAAGTATTTTGCATGCGCAGGCAGCACTTTAACAAATTAATAGAACAGTGAGGATAATAGAGCTACGTGTATGTACGCAAGTGTACGCCCGCCCGTACGTCCCCCACGATGCCTGTGTCAAAAATACGCTCAGCGGCAACAAATGCAAAGCAGCAGAAAGAAAAAAGGAAAAGTATGGAATATACATAAAAGGTCATTCATTGAATGCAGTTTAAGAAAAAGGAAATCTTTCCTTACGCCTCCGCCCTACTGCGTCCAACTAGACCACGAAAGACAGCATGCTACATCGTCCCATTTTAACAAGTTGAACTTGAGTGGAATTTATAAAATGTTTTTTTATTTCTTTAATTTTTTTCTGCTCTTACTTCAAAGAAGTGAAAACTTTCTGCCCAAACCATGTCCTTTTTCTAGTACATCGCATGAAGAAAGTCAGGAAAGTTTTTCCTTTGTTTGACAAACAAGCAAAGCCAGAGGAGAGAAGATAATACTACAACAATAGCATTCCGAACTATGGGTGAGGGGGGGGGGTTACAGTTGGATCTAGAAAAGGAGGAAAAAGTTCGTGGCCACAAACAAAAATCAATGCAACCACCAATTACTGCGCTAACCATCTCGCCAAGTCAGTTGACGTCCGCGGCTCGTTGTACGCCAATTAAAATATACCTTCCTACGCACAGAGTGCCACAAGCACACAAAGCAAAGCACAATGCCACGTATTAAAAATGTTTGCATAGGCCGGGACTGCCACTTTGTCTGACCCCATTAAAATTATTTCTGAACTACATGGAAAAAATATACAATTTGCCAACAGCTGTGTTATTGCAGAAACACAGCTTGGCGAAATACTCGTACCATCATTTTTACTAATATTGGTCAACTTCGGAAAGGTCAGTCGATTCTTAGTTTTGTTGATACTTTTTACTTGGCAATACATATCGATATGTCCACAACACCAAGAAAAAACTATCGTGCATGTATTCAAAAGTTGTACTTCTCGTATCGAAAGCATTTCCACATTAAATATGAGTGTATTTGGATTTTAAAAAAGTCTTTTTGTAAGGACAAAATAATCGCCTATCCATCTATATATTTCTTTGAGACTGACATAGGTGTATCTACTCCGAAAAAGCCAAAGGTGGTGCACTTAGTTGGAGATTGTTTGCAAAGAAAAAAGGTGTGGTTTCATTGAGGCAATGAATGTACTGGCTCAGCAGTTGCCATGGCTAAAATTCGGGAATTGTGGTTCGAATTGATTAACCACTTCTATAACTCGTCAGATTTGGCCCAACAGTGGCTATTTTTTGTTTCCAAAGCTGAAACTTAGGCTAGGAGGAAAAAGTTTTTATTACATGGGAAGGTCATCTCAGCCATTAAGGACCCTTTTGGAGACCTGACAGCCAATCAGAATTTGGATGGCTTCAAACAGTTGGAAAAATTGTATAGAGCTAAAAGAAGATTATATAAAAAAATAACAATTAAAATAAAAAAAATCTTTTGGTGTTAGGCAGTCTAGATTCTTCAAATAGCTCGTCTGCTATGTCGCACTCAAACATATTAAAGACTAACATTAACCCAAGACTAACATCAGCCAATAGTATGAACTCCCAAAGTCTAGAAGCTATGCTAATGAGTCTCACTCAATGCTTAACACAATTCATGACCACAATGCAAAATATGGTTCAGGAGGTCATAAAAACGCAACACCAAATGATGCAAATGTTCATTTTCAAAAAATTAACTTCATTTCTATTTGTCACTGGAATGCCAATGGTATCCGCCAGCATAAATTGGAATTAGAAAACTTTTTGTCTTCTAATAAAATTGATGTAATGCTTGTCACGGAAACTCATCTTACAAACAAATTCAACTTTTTCATCCCGGGTTATAAGCTGCATATGACGAATCATCCTATTGGGAAGGCCCATGGTGGAACTCGTGTACTAATAAGAAATAGAATAAAACACTATTCTATTCATGATTACGAAAAAGACTGCCTACAAGTCACTAATTATCAATTTCTTGAATCATCATCCTAAGTGCGGTTGATTGTCCCCCTAGATTTCCAGTCACTGACCTGCAGTTTAATGAATTTTTTAGAACGCTTGGGAAGAAATTCGTAGCAACTGGAGATTTTATTGCGAAGCACACTTTCTGGGGTTCGAGGCTGATTAATCCCAAAGGTAAGCAATTATTCTCTGCTCTTATGAATCGTCGCAACAAACTTGATTTCAAGTCCCCTGGCCATCCAACATATTGCCCTACAGATCCTCGAAAAATCCCAGATCTTATTGATTTAAGGAATTAAACAAAAATTTATTTTTAGCGGAGCCATATCTTGACTTATCTTCTGATCATTCATCGGTAATTGTTTAAAAAAGCTATAGTTTCCGAATCTAATTACTTAACCTCTTCAATAACTAACGGCTCAAATATCGAAAATATTGTTACGAAATTGCCTTCTTGACAATTTATTCTGTTACGAAATTGCCCTCTTGACAATTTATTCTGTTACGAAATTGTTCTCTTGACAATTTACTCTAACTCTCTGTACTCGGATTCATACCACTGGATCGTGTAGTAATTCAACAATCGCTGGTTAAATTAAAATCACCAACTTTATTTAATTATTGCAATTTACACATTTAATATTAGGGTTAAAGTTTACTTTGCTACAATTTGCACTTTATTTCACAATTCATTAATCACTTTATTTAATAATGAATTTCATCACTTTACAAAATCACTATCAAAAATATTGCTGCTTCGATTTGAATGCACAATGTACACAATGTTACGATCTCTGTTCGAATGTCTTCGACTTTGCACAGTCTTCTGCCTTTTATAATTTCGAATGGTTGAGGTAGAAACTTCTACAATACACTAGAAGTTTCTGGATCATTCTAGAATTTTATATATACCTCAAAGGAAGCTTTCATTCTTTTACACCACCGAATAGTTCGTGTGTTGACTTACACACACTGGGTGGTGCACTCATTCTCAAACTCCAGATGGGATCCTAAAAGTATGCAATCCCGTTTTAATATAAATTCCGTTCTTGTGTCAGCAGCTATTAATGCAACTCCTCCTAAATTACCATTCCCATCGCATGGTATCCGGAAAACTACCTTGGCCATTGAAACCCAATCAATGAGAACCCAGTCAATGAGAAAAGATGGTTTAGACGCCATTGGCAGAAACACAGATCGCCTACGACCAAACAAAGCTATGCTTTATCTAAAAGATGTCTCAGTGAAGCTTTTCACGCAGAGCTGGAAAAAGACTTAAAAACCTACACGAAAAAATTATGCCCTATAGAAAAGTCTAATTATTCCTTGTGGAAAGCTAATAAAAACATACAAATTCCAAAAGAGTCAGAGCCACCACTTAGATTGAGTAATGGGAGCCGGGCGTGTAGCTAGAAAGATAAACCCTTAGCGTTTGCTCATCATCTGGAAAAAGTGTTTCAACCTGGGACCAAGGTTTTCGTAATTCCACCTCTGGTCACCCAAAAATGATTTAAAACAATTAAAGTTAAGGCAAAGGAAGTAAAGTACTCTGTGCATAATCATTTCAACTTGAATAAATCTCCAGGCTACCAGTCAATTACTGCAAAAATGGTAGCTGAGTTACCAGATATAGCTTTCAAAATTCCAACACAGTTGTTTAATGCCATATTTCGAATTGGCTATTTCCCTTCCGCTTGGAAGATATCACAGATAATCATGATTCCGAAGCCCGGAAAAGATAAAACACAACCGGCGTCATACAGACCCATTTGTCTGCTGCCGATGCTGTAAAAACTTTTTGAAAGACTGCTGATGCTAAAAATATTACCAGAGGTTTCTTCGACCTTATATATATATATAACCTTCGACCTTATATATACAAATTCCACATCACCCAAAACACAGTAGAATAGCGCAGGTAAATCGCATCACCCGCGAAATAAGAAACGCTTTCGAGGATAAAAAGTACTGCTCGGCAATTTCCCTTGATATTGCTCAGGCGTTGAATCGGGTCTGGCACACTGGTCTCATGTACAAAATCTGCAAATTCTTGCAAGCGTGCACCAGATACTAAAATCGTATTTGTACAACCGCAAGTATACTCGTAGAGTGAAATTTAAGGAGTTTGTTACCCCTGACTTTAACATTAAAGCTAGTGTCCTACAGGGAAGTGTACTCGGGCCGATACTTTACCTAGTGTTTACTTCGGATTTACCCACAGACAGTCGCCTTATGACGTCGACGTTTGCTGACGATACTCCAATTTTGAGCTGCCATAAAAATCTGAGGATTGCATCGAGAGATCTTAGTGACCACTTAAAACTAATTGAGTCATGGCTGGGTAACTGGTGCATTCGCGTAAACGAAAACAAAAGCTCCCACGTCACATTTTCTCTTCGTAAGGACAATTGCCTAAGGCCACATTAAATGGCGTATATAACCACAAGCTAATGAAGTTACCCACTTTGGGGTCCATCACGATAGTAGACTGATTTGGCGCAAGCACATCGAAGCAAATCGTACGCAAATGAAATGGAAACCACAAGGAATAAATTGGTTACTAAATAAAAAATCAGGACTACGCCTAGAACACAAAGTTCTATTGTATAAGGCAATCATAAATCCAATATGGACGTATGGAGCCCAGCTGTGGGAGTTCTTGTACAGCGAGCACAATCGAAAATTCTTCGAACTATTGTAAACTCCCCTTGGTACATTAAAAACGATAACTTCCATAGCGATTTAAATATACCACTGGTTTAAACTGAGCCAAAAAAAATCAAGTGTAAATACAAATTCAAACTCCGACATAATCCCAATTACTTGGCAAGACAATTACTTCAAACTAACATACACACACGGTTATGCAGACAAGACCGAAATCATTTAATTGAATTGTTCTCATTAGTTTAAACTGTTATAATTAAATATTTGAATAATTTTGAGTAACTTAATAACTCCAGTATACTGGTTGCAGGATAATACTGTTATTAGATTTAAGATTTGAATAGTTAGATTAGTAGTTAGTCGTCTTATTATAAGAGAATTCAATTAATAAACCAACTATTATAAAAAAATTGTGTTAGGCTCAAAATTTGTTGACGCACTCTCATATATCGAAAATGAAAGAGTGTATAAAGTAAAAACAGAAATTAATAAGAATAGTCACGAAATGTGAAAAAGCCGTCTTCTCTTTGAGCGGAGCCTTTACAGGAGTTTACCTGGTAATGATTTTATAAACAATATTTGAAAGAATTAATATTCTAAAATGCGGGCATGAATATATGACAAATGAGATCTCAAAATGAAATTGGCTTTAACAATAGTTACTAAGATATGGCAGATCGTCCCCATATAGCTTTATATTGAACCCGTGAAATTCCTGGCTCCCCCGGTGGATTCATACGATTGAACAAAAGTCCACGGCATTGTAAATTTTGCTCTTAAAAAAAACGGCTGAGATTGATTTTTGACTACGTGTGGAATCGATTCTGTGCTTCAGAGGGTGAAGTAAGTTCAATGAGTCTCAGATAGCCAGGCAGCTCTAAAATCATTAATAAACTTCTCATGCCAATCAAAGATGGTCTGGGAATGCTCTAAATTCCTCAATACTCTAGCAGCGAGAAACTCTGTTACGCTTATGTGGGTACCGGAATATGAGGGACATGAGGGCAACGAAGTGGCAGACTCTTTGGCAAAAAGAGGCGCAGACACTGCCTTTATAGGTCCGGAACCCTTCTGTGGGGTAAACAATAGCTTCACAAATAACTTGTTGTGCGAACAGGAAAAACGAGGTCTGCTAAACTACTGGAGAGCCCAAAGAGGCATGCGGCAGTCGAGACTACTCATTGATCCTGAACACATCAGGGTAGATGCTTCTTTAAACCTCAGCAGAAATGACATCAAACTCTATACTGAACTTTTAACAGAACACTGTAGACTAAATTACCATCTGAAAGAAATAGGCGTGGTAGAAGACGATTCCTGTCGACTCACAGCACAACATATTCTATGGTTTTACCCAGCGCTGGCAAGACGCAGACATAATTACCTAGACAGTGGATTCGTATCTCCAAATCACCTAGTTAAAATTGAGCCCACAGCAGTTACGAGATTTATAAATAGTCTAAGAATGTTTTAGTTGGGTACGAGGCACAATAGGTCTCTTAGGTCGCGGTGTTCTTTTAGCCTGTTAATAATAATATTAATAATAATAAGTTCAATGAGAGAATCCCAATAAATTAATGGGTAGCCGGTATAGAAGGCTATTATGATTGTACATTCGACCAATCTCTTTAGAAGTTATCTTTGGTCAATGCAATGATGCCGAAGTGTATTCGGCAGATTTATGGCATCCGGAACTTTTAGATCTCATAATTTTTTCATGGTATTCAGCCACATAAGAAAGCATCCGCCTGTTCCTGGCTATGTTTCACTATCTCCTCGAACTCGTTTTCGTGCCCTTACAATAGACAATTGCTAAAACAATTTATCCATGTCATTTGTATGGGAACCTCCACCAAGAGGGTTACCAAGCCAGTGGAAAATAAAATGAGCTGAGAGAGAAACTTGATACTTTTTAAAGAAGACACTGTATTTCAATGCTCGCTTACATATTTCGACCGATATTGGGTTCACATATTTGGTCATTTGTAGTTCATGGCATGTTGTAGTTTTGCGGGGTCATCAAATCAATCCGTAGTATAGAAACGGCAACATACTCATAATTGATGTAATGTGAGAAGTAGGAATCAGTGGAAACAAATACCTGTTTCCGGTTTCAATATATCATGATCATGATGTTTCCATTGGAATGTAGAAGGGTGTTATTGAATGTGTTGTTACTCAATAAATTATTAAATGGTTCTTCACTTTCCTGCTTTTTCCCAGAAACATATAACTAAACAGACGTACAATTTCACACAATCGTTTTTGTTCCAGTTAAAAAACAAGGAAGAAAACATGTTGTTTGGTATCGCTGTCAATATTTAAACAAAGTGCAATAGAAAGCATATAATTTAAGTAAATATGTAGATATTTGTGCAAATATAATAAAAGAGATGGAAAACAACGAAACCCCATAAAATATTTTATTATAAATTTAGGGTTGTTTACGCATATTTCGAGGAAATTAAAAAAACATTTAATATTCCTTTTGATAAAATGTTGTATACTAGAATGCGATAGAGTCCTGTAAGGCTCTGTAATGTGTGTTTATGATGATTATGCTATGTGTGTAGGAGCATGTTATTATTTTAAGTAAATAAGATGGATTTGCAAATTCCGAATCACAAATTAAAGCATTAAAAAAAATACTATTTGGGTTCTTAGTTGGGAAGACAAATTATACCACTTGGGGTCCTATTCGTGTCTGAATAACTAACTTGAATAACCAGAATTTTACATGCAAGTATGTTAGTATAATAATAAATTCAGTATATGCTAAATAAAACTATACAAATTTCATTCGCATTAATCAATGTACGAGGGCGGATTGATATTGAAGCTACCTAGCGCTAGATGGCAACACAAAAACAAAAACTTTTTTCTTTTTAGAAACTGCGATCTGTCAATCGTCAGCTGTTAAAATTTCACCCAAATTCATCGATTAGTTTATTTGTTGTAGTCGTTTGAAGTATGCAACTTTTGTGTTTCTTGAAAAAAGGAAAAAAGCGAATTTCTTGCAGTGATTAAACACTATTATTTGAAAGGGAAAACGGCGAAAGAGACAAAAGAAAAGCTCGATAAACATTACGATGAGTCTGCTCCGTCAGATTACATGGTAAAATATTGGATTGCTGAATTTAAACGCGGCCGAACAAGCACTGCAACAATACCATCAACAGGAAGGCCAAAAGAGGTGGTTACTGAAGAAAATATCAAGAAAATCCTCGATATCGTTATGAATGATCGCCGAGTCAAGTTGCGTGAGATTGTTGAAATGGTAAACATATCATAAGAACGTGTGTTCAACATTTTGCATGAACATTTGCATATGAAAAAGCTATCGGCAAGATGGGTGCCGCGTTTCCTCAGTGTCGAACAAAAACGAGTTCGACAGACCACTTCACAGCGGTGTTTGGACATGATAAAGCGTAATCCTGTTGATTTTTGGAGTCGATTAATAACTGTTGATGAAACGTGGGTCCACCACTACACACCTGAAACCAAAAATCAATCGAAACAATGGGTGGAAGCATCGTGCATTATAGGATCAATAGATTGATGCAATCAAGGAAAAACGACCACATTTAAAGAAGAAAAAAATGCTCTTTCTTCAAGACAACGCACCGGTTCACACAGCATTAGATACGATGCTAAATTTACGTGAAATACACTTCGAATTGGTTAATCATCCACCTTATAGTCCAGATTTAGCTCCTAGTGACTTTTTCCTGTTTCCAAACTTGAAAAAATGGCTCGCAGGAAAAAGATTCATCTCAAACGAAGAAGTGATTACCGAAACTAACGCGTATTTTGAGGGGTTCCGAAATCGTATTATTCAGATGGTATAAAAAAGTTGGAATATCGTCTTACTAAGTGTGTCGAAGTAAAAGGAGACTATGTTGAGAAATAAATGGTTTTTGAAATAAAAAATGTTTTTTCCTACTTAGGTAGTTTCAATATCAATCCGCCCTCGTAGGTGATTGTGTCACATATTCATATAGCAATCAGATTGGCTCTTGGTCTAGGCCATAATTATCAGTAGGTAGGTAGGTAGGTTAGGCAGCCGCATCACCAATAAAATATTGATAGCCTTAGACGACCAGTTGGGTCCGTGGTAAACCGCAGATGCGAGGCGTGGCTACGCTTTCTTCTCCAGATTGAACCAACCTGAGTCTTTTATAAAGAGAAGATGCCTGTTAACACCTGACTGGTATAGATTACCTATATTTGTTAAGAAGTGGGATCCAAGTAAACGTTCCCTTTTTCTAGCAAAAGCTGGGCATGTAAGGAAGATATGCTGGACCGTTTCCAGTTCCTTCTCGTTCCTGCAGCTGCGACAGAAATCATGCGTATAAACTCGCATTTTTCTTGCATGATTTCCTATTAGACAATGTTTCGTGAGGGCTCCTATCAGAGTCCTAATTTGTAGTCTATTGAGTCTAATAATATTCTTGGATAGACGCAAATTTAGCCACGGCCGTGTTTGCATGGCGATTTCGTAGGTAAGGCAGCTATGATTGGTAGAATTAATTAGTGTCTCCTTTCTGAGAAGCTTACAAGTCGCGAGAGGTATAACCATATGCCTATCGACATTAGGCATACAAGTGCCGTCTCTCGCAAGTTGATCAGCCCTGAAGTTCACTGGTATATGCCTATGGCCTCGTACCCAAATATAAATGGATGTGGAATTGCTTAGCCATTTCAGTTAGAAATCGGCGCAGTCTAAGACACTCCTTCATGTTATTTGGAATGTATCCAAAGTTCTTAGTGGAGCTTGGCTATGTGATAAAATGCAGATATCCTTACCGGTTACCTCGTTTATCCTCAACCAATTCAAGGCTTCATGAATAGTGGTTATTTGCGCTTGAAAAATCCTGTAGTGATCCATTTGTTTGATGGATTCACTGATTGGGGGCGTTTCGCAATAAAACCACAATCCTACACCGGTATTCATTTTTGATCCGTCTGTGTATATCTTGATGGGAGTATCTGGTGATGGATCCCCCTCGAGCCATTCCTCTCTGGAAGGAATACTAACCCAAAAATTTCTTTCGAAACAGAGGGAAGAAGGAAGGTAATCAATATCACTGGGTATGTCCGTATAGGATTCTAATATGATCGCATGTCCATACGGGACAGCTTTCCATTGTGAGCTCTCCTTAAGCCGAATGGCGGAGCATGCCGCTAAATATTTGCTGAAGAAATCTAAGGGTGTCAGATGCAGTATGATATCCAATGTCAGGGTTGACGTGGTTCCCATGGTGCCACTTATTGCTAATTCTGCTGATCTCTGTGCTTTACTAAGCATTTCACAGTAAGTCCTTTTCAGCATTGCAGTCCACCAGACAACATTTCCATATGGGAGAATGGGCCTGACAACTGCAGTATAAACTCTAGGGTTTTACCTATAGCTCTTTTGCAGGCATAAAAAGCCACCCCAGCTTTTCTAGCTAAGGTGTTTGCTTCCAAGCTAGTTTCCTACCAATTATAAGACTCAAATATTTCGTTTCTTCTGAAATCCCTAGAGCTTATCCCTTAAGCATTATTGGATCTAAATGAGGGATCAGAATGACTTGAGTCTTATCCGGATTTACTCCAAGACCAATGTGCTCCGCCCAATTTGAAAGAATATCTAGAGTATTTTCCAACAAATCTCTCAGAGTAGATATGAGTTTTCCAGAGGCAGCAATAACAACACCATCAGCATTAGCTATCCCCTTATATCCCACCGCCTCTAATCTTAACAGGAGTTTGTTAACAACTGTGTTCCATAGAAATGGTGAGAGGACACCGCCCTGAGGTGTACCCCTGCTCAGCAACTTACGTAGGGCCGATTCTCTTAGATTCGCCTCAATGATTCTGCTATTCAGCATTTTACGAATGAGGCCTGGTAGGCCCGTTATACCACAAGTTCAGTGATTCCTGTAGTGATGGCCTCTTATTTGACATTATTAAAGGCCCCTTCAGTATCAAGATAGGCAGCTAGACTGAATTCATGCTTATGCAATGAGCCTTCTGCAATGGAAATACTGTTGTGTAGAGCAGTCTCTACTGATTTCCCCTTAGGCATGTTGAGCCGATGAGATTAGATTATTGTCTAAAGTTAAGCTTAAGCAGATGCAATAACTGTCCTATAAGCAGAGGCAATAACTGTCCTATAAGCAGAGGCAATAACTCTCCTATAAGCAGAGGCAATATCTGTCCTATAAGCAGAGGCAATAACTGTCCTATAAGCAGAGGTAATATCTGTCCTATAAGCAGAGGTAATAACTGTCCTCTATATAATATAGAGCTACTAATATACTAATAATAATAAAAGTCTTGCACCAGTTAGGGGAAAATCGGCTGTAGGCTGTGTGCCTTTCGGCAAAATCTGCCTTCAGTACTGCGAATGAAGTTATACATGGTAAAATATCTCTAAATTGTTTTAAAATGCTCTAAATTAAAATGTTATTCTTGCGGCCCATTATGCTCATGGCAAGTCCTAATTAAAAACGATTAGAGCTCATTAAAGTATAAAAACACATTGTCTCCTGAAGCTTCATTAAATGATAAACTCACATAGCACAACAGAGCATAGTATAATGGGCCAACTCATACGGTTGCCAAATGCCGCTTCTACTGCGTTGTGTGTCCCTTTTGTCCTTGATAAATATAAATAACCGCAGGCGGCATGCAATTGTGCGGTGCAGGAAATGATATGAGGCTTGCCAGCAGCCGCTTAAGCAAACGAACGAAGAAAAGAGTTCTTGAATAAAAAAATACAAAAAAACATCACAAAAAAGGATATAAAAACACGGAAAAATGCTGATACTGTGGCACTGGCTCTCCTGCTATTGCTACTGGCGCAGATCCAAGTGTAAGCAACAATTTTCTCAGCCGCAATCACTTGTATTACGCTGGGAGCCTTGTTTTCTTTAACTTACTTTTGGCCAAGATTGGGAAAATTGTTTTTTACACATGTACGCGCAACATATTAAATTGTAAGCAGCAGCAGCAACTGCAGCAGCTGCAATAAACATACATAAATGTTGCGAAACGGACATGTATGCTAACAATTTAACAAACAACAGGCGGCGCCCATTTGTTGTAGGCAACAGTTTCAATTCGTTTTGACACCATGCAGTGCCATGCGAAGAAGGCTGCCGTTTTGTTGGCAGCAGTCGACAGAAATTCGCAATAGTGATGTCACAAATCGCCACATCTGCCATTCGCAGCAACCGGTACTCTGTATTTGCGTCGATTCCGTTAATACTTCTTTCGAGTTCATTATGTTCGTAATTGTAAAAATGTGTTCAGGATCCCTTAAGAGCCTTAGTCAAGATACACTGAAAAGATATAACATGGATTTCCGTTGTATTGTAGATCTGCATATATGTATAACATTAAGTTCATGCTCTCTATAATATAGTCCCTTTATAAACAATTTATATTATCCCATTACTAGCACTTATAGTGAACGTTCAACACTCCTTTTGAAAATATAAACTTATTTAACCGTGTTTATATACGAGGTCTGTTCAAAAAGTATCGCGAATGCGAATACTTTTTGAACCGAATTCCCCCTGTGACTTTTTCTTGGTCCTGAAGCTGAAAAGGCCCATGAAAGGACGACGCTACGCCACGATTGAGGAGATGGACAAAAATCGAAGACAAGATAAACACGTCCACTCACAATAGCTGTCAAAAACTGACTGAACATTCAAAATGGCCGAGATTGTCAACATAAGTGAGGGTCATGAGTACCAACATAACGCCACAAAAAGATCGAAAATCCGTAGCCCGCGAAAATTCAAAATTCGCGATACGTTTTGAACAGACCTCGTATGAAGCAATCCTTGTGGATAAATTATTAGTGCTGTCCTTAGGGTATAGTAGTCATTCTAAGCTGTTACATAGCTCCCGTTATATGGATATTTCGTGAGAACCGAGTACCACCGTAACGTGGGAGCACTTTTTTACATATCTAGTTGGCAGCGATTGGAGGTGCTATTAACATCATCAGGAGCAGCAACAGTGGCAAGTCGCTCACACATTGATGACATTTAAAATAGCGAGCTGAGAAAAAGTCTGGCCATCCGTCATTTGCGTATGTTGTCAGAAGCTTAGCGAAAGTGTGTCCTGTCAAAGGAAGCTGTGTGAATAGCGCCGCCAACTTATTTCGCCAAATTATTTTCTATATAAATTTTAGGCGAAAATAATTCCACGCTAAATAAACACAACACAATACAGAACAGCGCAGTACAGTTGATATTCATTAGAAAATTATGCAGTGTATGTATGAATGACTTTGCGGTTTGCTGTGTCCTTATGCAGCACAGTACTACGTCCCATAATTAATACTAAAATAAAGTGAATTCCATACACAAAATCATTTAAATTAGTTTATGTATAACAAAAGAAATTTACATTTAAAATATGGCCTTAAAGCTATAACTTTTGGTTGCCTTTGATTAAGTCCCCATCTAGTTCACATCTTCACAAGGTGTCTCGAGGATGGGTACGTGCCAAAAAGTTGGAGAGAAGTCAGGGTGGTTTTCAATCCAAAAGCGGGAAAAATAAATCACTCTACTGACAGGGATTAAAGACCAATAAGTCTCTCATCGTTTATTCTTAAAACACTTGAGAGACTTATTGATCTGTATATTAGAAGGGTTACCAATATTCGCACAATGGATACTGCGCAACACGCATACCGTAAGGGTAGATCAGTGGATAGCGCACTTCATGAAGTGGTTGGTATCATTGAGAGGTCAATGAACTATAAGGAATACACGTTGGTAGGTTTTCTGGACATTGAGGGGGCCTTCATAATGTAAATACAGAGGCGATCTGTAAGGCCCTGAGAGATCACGGAGTGAATGAATTCATAGTGACGTGGATTAACACAATGCTAGTAAGCAGGGTTATTAACGCCACTATGGGCACGGCCTCGGTGAGTAGTAGGACTACAAGGGGTACGCCGCAGGGGGGAGTGCTATGGCTTTTAGTAGTAAATGAAATCTTAGAAACCTTCAAAGCAAAGAGAACAAAAATTGTAGCCTACACTGATGACATTGCCATACTTATCCCGGGCAAGTTCTTGTCAACGATTAGCGAAATCATGGAATCAGCACTGGGCGAGATTTCCGGATGGGCTGAGCGCAACGGCTTAGTTAACCCTACTAAGACGAAGCTAGTTTTGTTCACCAGGAAAACAAAAATCCCTGAGTTCTCTTTGCCAAAGTTAGCTGGGGTAACATTGAATCTCTCTTCAGAAGCAAGATACTTGGGTATCATTCTGGACTCCAAGTAAAACACAGATCTGCGACCAAAAAACTGCATAGGATTTTTTTACATTTTCTTACAGATTTTGACCTCCCCAAAACAGAAAAAATATTCAAATTATTATATCACATAAGTTTTTATGTATATTGCAGCATCTATGTTCATTGGTAATAAACCAGTATATATGTACATATTTCCCTATAATTCCGCCGTTCAACAGCGTTCCTTTGCATATACTATACTAACATATTGCTTTTCGCTTTATCCATTGTCTATTGCTACACTCATTTACTCTCTGTAAAACCTAACACGCACAAGTGCCTTCGTTTATTTCTGAATACCTTTAAAAGGTATTCTCTGGTTGAGACAAGTCAAATGACGTATATCGCTTGAAACAAAGAAAAGCTCTCAGTATAAATACTGATATTCAAGTGAACAGTGCTGTTGTCTGTTAATCATGGCTACAAGGGGTTGTGTTATTTCTCCAAACAGTTTTTGTTATATCTGTGGTGAATTCACTATTAAAAGTCAACAGTTATATATAAGTGATTTTGTAAGGAAAGTTTATTTTGCCTACTTTAAATTAAAACTTGGTGATCAAGATAAACCATGGGCCCCGCATAAGGTGTGTAGAAGATGCGAAGAAGATCTTCGTTTGTGGTTTAAGGGAAAGAAAAATGCATTTCGATTTGGAATTCCTATGATATGGCGTGAGCAGAAAAATCACACTACTGACTGCTACTTCTGCTCAGTTAGCGTTAAGGGATTCAATTCAAAAAACAAAAGAAATATAAGTTATCCTAATCTTGACTCAGCTATACGTCCAGTGCCCCATAGCTCCGAGATATCTATCCCGCAGCCACCTTCCAGTTTGGATGAATACCCTAGTGAGTTGGAGGACGAAGCTACATTATCTCCTCCGGGTGAATCAAGCTCAGATTTTTTTTTTGACGAAGATTGAAGGCCTCAACTATTTGCTCAAGGTGAGCTCAATGATTTAGTAAGAGATTTAGGTCTTTCAAAAGATGCAGCCGAACTGTTAGGTTCTAGATTAAAAAATAAAAACCTTTTATCACCTGGCACTTCTTTCTACTGGTACAGACACCGAGAAAAAGAATTTACCCAGTTTTTCTCAAAAGAAGGAAATTTAGTTTTCTGCAATAATGTGGAAGAACTCATACTTCGCTTTGATATAAAGTATGACTCATCTGAATGGCGCCTATTCATTGACTCAAGTAAGACTAGCCTTAAAGCAGTATTATTGCACAATGGAAATAAATTTGCCTCGATTCCTATTGGAAATTCAGTGCATATGAAAGAAGATTATAACGATTTGGCCATTATCCTGGAGAAAATCAAGTATCAAGACCATCAATGGATGATTTGTGGGGACTTCAAAATACTGACAATGCTTTTGGGTCAGCAGGCAGGCTGGACCAAATACCCATGCTTCTTATGCTTGTGGGATAGTAGAGCCAGAGAACAGCACTGGAAAAAAAGTGATTGGCCATCCCGAGAAACTTTAAAACCTGGAGAGAAGAATGTTATAAACACTACCTTGGTACCACCAGAAAAGGTTTTGTTGCCCCCTCTCCATATCAAATTATGGTTGATGAAACAATTTGTAAAATCGCTGCAAAAGGATGGAGACTGTTTCAAATATTTATGTACAAAATTCCCGAAGCTGTCAGAAGCAAAGTTGAAAGAGGGGGTTTTCACCGGCCCCGACATAAGAAAACCTTTCACGGACCCTTCATTTGTGGAAACTATGAATGAGAAGGAAAAAGAAGCTTGGGTATCGTTCAAGGACGTAGTGCGAAAGTTTTTGGGATGTACTAAGGATCCTAACTACAAAACCATTGTGCAACGGATGCTAGCAGCATAAGAAGCTCAAGGCTGCAAGATGAGCTTGAAGGTCCATTTTTTACACTCTCACATAGACTATTTTCCTGAAAACCTGGGAGCTTACAGTGAAGAGCAGGGGGAGCGATTTCACCAGGATGTCCGTGATATTGAGAGAAGGTACCAAGGGCGATGGGATCTATGCTTGCTGACTACTGTTGGCTGCTTAAGCGAGAAACTGAAGATGGAAATCGGAAAAGGACTCGTCAAAGTATCAAGGAAAGGAAGAAAAGGTTTCATAAAGAACATGAATAAGTATATGTATCAAAATAATGTTTCGTTTGCTTAAAAAAAAATACTAATTGTTTGAAAATTTTGAATAAAGGAGTGCTTTAACCAATTTTTTGTGTTTGAATTTACAAAAAATCCTTATGTGATAGAAAAAAATGGCCATCACTTTTGAAATCAGCGCACTTTAAAACATATAATTCAGTAAAAATATCTCATGCAGCTGACAAAAAATTTTTTTTCGCAGACCTGTGAAATTGGAGAAGGGATATTGAGGAGAGAAGACAGAAGGGTTTGGCTGCATACAATACCTGTAAAAGGATCTTTGGGAAAAAATGGGGACTGTAACCGTACATTGTTTATGGGATGTACACCACAATCATAAGACCAATTTTAACCTACGGGTCCATCGTCTGGTGGAAGGCGTTGGAAAGGAAATGTAATCTAACCCGTATTGAAAAAGTACAAAGACTTGCTAGCTTGGGAATCTTAGGGGCTGCAAGCAGCGCGGCTGAAGAAGGCTTAAACATATTTTTTAACCTCTTACCGCTAGGAGTGTTCATTCAGGGCAGTGTCGCCAAGTGTGCTCTCAGACTGAGGGAGTGCAACACGCGGAAATCTGCCAACTATGGACACTGTACAATTTTGAGCGAAATAAGACAGAAGGGTCAAAGGTTAGTTACGGCCGATTTAGAAACGGCTACACACTACATGACTTCTACTACGGACTTTACAGCTAGAATTCCAACTCTACACTAACGGCTCAAAGATGGAGGGTGGAACGGGGGCGGGAGTCTTCTCGGAAGGCTTGCAGGCAAGACAGCCATATCGGCTGCCTGACGCATGCAGCGTCTTTCAGGCCGAAGTCTATGCAATTGAGAAAACAGCCGGACTGATACAAAGTAGTACAACTCGAACTTCGAATATCACTATCTTTGTCGATAGTCAGGCAGCGCTTAAGGCAATAGAATCCAAGACAGTTAAATCGAAGCTGGTAATGAAATGTCGTACCTCACTACTGAACATTGGACCCCACAAGGTCTCACTTTGCTGGGTTCCCGGACATAGCGATATAGAAGGGAATGAATTAGCGGACGAGATGGCCAGAAGGGGCTCGGAAATGGACATTAACGGAGCTGATACCTCAATACAAATCCCGATATGCGAACTGTTTAGGAACGTAGATGAATTCACTATTGCAGTGACAAATAACTTATGGACTAATCGTGACGACTGTGAAGTTTCAAGGGTCTTATAGCCTAGGTTAGACATGAAGAGAACAAAGGTTCTCTTAGGGCTCAACACACCTGCAGTAAGGGTGCTTCCGGGGGTCATTACGGTGCATTGTGCTATCGCAGCAATGCTTCAACATTGGCGTATGCCGTCGAGCGGGCTATGTAGGAGTTGCCATGATGAAGAAGAGACAGAGTCGATTCATCAGTTTTTAAGTCAATGTCCGAGACTACAGTTGAAGCGACTTCAATGTTTGGGGTCGCGCTTCTTCACAAGTTTGACAGAGATAACGAAGGTAGATTTATCGGATCTTCTCACTTTCATTTGGAAAACCAAATTGTTTAATAGGGATGGAACTTCCAATGTTTATGGAAATCGAGGGTAAGGACGAGTATGCCTCCTCCTGGCTTTTTTGAAGGCAGTCACAATGGACATAGATGTCTCCGAGTGGAAGTGCGGATACTTCGTATCCGCACACGCCTTCCCAACCTAACCTAACCTAACCTACCGTATCTGCGAACAGAGCCGTGAATCTCGTACAGGAAGACTTTTATTTGAGATGCTGGCTAATCAGGAGATTTTAAACTTTTTTTAATGGCATGGCGATGCTGCTACGACCTTATTTTGCCATCCTTATTATCCAATCTTTTTATCAATCTTTTTATCAATTATTATTATTTTTGTTTTATTAAAAATAGATTTTTTTTTAAAATGAGCAACCTAGCATTATATTTCTGATTCATTGAATGGGGTGATATCACCGTACTCGTGCACTGTCTGCATTAATATCCGCATATACTGGAAAAAGTTAACACTTGCACGCACACACAGACATAAATGCGCTAATGCTGCCGCATTTGTGTGCCAACAAAGGAGCGTGCAACCAAAATGTTTATAATTACGAGGTTTTCCGCATTTTGTCAGGATTAGTGTAACCAGAATACGAGTACATGTTTGTATATAGGAGGAAATGCATGCAGCTAGGAAATGCCATGCGTGCTGAGATTTCGGCTATAAACGTACAGGGCCACACTACATCCGGACATACTCGCACTGGCACAACATTGCGCAATTACAAGCCAAATTAATAATAATTATACTAATGCGCTCACTGTGTAAGCGACGTACTCACACTTGCTTCTAATCCTTGTTCGACTACGGAATGTCATATGAAGTGGCACTGTGGTAAGTAATTTCTACTAGACCAACATTTTAGTTTTTCAAGCCTTCCATAGATTTTTATGAACGATTTTTACTGAATTCTTTGTTAATTGAAAAGTTTTAGCCATTCAAGACAAAAGTTGCTTTGAGTAAATAAAGATTTCCATAACTGCCTTCAAGCAATTTTATTCTTATTATTATTTCATGCAGCATTTAAAAGGGCAAAATCCGATGTAAAAGGCATGAACACATGTATATATATATATATATATATATATTTATGTTCAACATCGCTTCCAACGTCTGAAACTGTTTTCGTTATGTAACAGGGTGATATATTAATCTATTAGCTGATACTGTGTTGTGTGACAGACCCAATAAATCCCGACAGGTTTGATCTTTTAGTCGAAGTTCAGAGCAGGATAATTCTTGTCACCATCGCTTGGATTCGTGTCAATTTGAAATGTACCTGCACTATGTATACAGTTATATACACAGTAGACATCTCTTTGGACAGATGCTTCACACTAAGAGGGTTCTGTTATCAGATATGAAGAATAGTTCACGCCATATACGTATAACTCTAGAAAGACGCCTCGCTCAGCCCGCCACACAATTTGTTTCATATAACCTTTAGGGCAGCCTATGCGAATCTAGAGGTAACGTTAGGCGATAACTGCCATAAACCCAATTCGATATTATACCAGTTAAATGTGATGAAGCACAAATACGTTTCCAGCTTTGGGACAACAAGAATACATCACACTTTCAGAAGGTGTTTATTTTGCATACATTATGATGAGGGATATGACATTAATCGTGGAATCATTTCTGATGCGCTTCTTGAGGCCCACATTAGTTTCGGAAACAGTAGCATGTTGAATATCCTAATGTACCCTACCTCACGAAAGGTCGGGGATGCTACCTGCATATATAACAATTAAACATACTCATTTAGGTCGAGACGCCTTAATAGCATTCACCTGCTCCAGATTTAGCAGTATTACCTCTGGGCAATTAATGCTTAGTTTTGGTTGTTTATATAAAACTGACAAGGAACCTTAGTCGACATCGTCCATTTTTATGAATTTACTTTCCCTATCGCCACAAATCTTACCACCTGTTTCACTAACGAGGATCGTTTAACGCATATGTTAGCTATCGAAATCATAAATTAGTTTCCGTATATTTCCAGTTCCATTTCGCACTAGACCACGTTACAGATATCAAAGATCTGGTAAATACTTTGGATTTAGTAGTTACTGAAATATGGCAATCTCACACATTATAAGCAAAAGTGGAAAATAGTGAATTTCGTATGGAGATAAAACAATTTTTCTACGAAAAAAACCATGACAGAAATAGAAACGAAATCTGAAAAATATCCGCTTCACCAATAAAAGGATTTCTAAATTGCTCACTGATCTTCATTGTGTTTGTATAAGCACTGCGAAAGCCGAACGTCGATGACGCCTAAATAAAGTCATCACAACAGAAAAACATCTAAAACCAATAAGGAAACTTTAAGTTGGGTTAGATCGACTTCGAGATACTCTTTACCATTACATGTGCAGGCGAGTTAAACCATGACGATGTACATTTCTACTAACTTACATGTATATAACTTCAATAGGCGCATAGCTAGGCTAATTTTAAGGTTAGTTCCGAAAGTTTCTTATATGGAAAGTGTCTGCCATTTCCTTGATCGACACCATTTCCTGCCTTTATATTGTCCACATGGTTCTTCAGATGTAGCTTCCGTTTATAAATCTCAAGATATAAATACGTGTTAATAGAGGGCGTGTCAGTATATTTGCATATTGTCTGGCAGGATCCACACCTAATTAACTATCAAATATTATTCCATCAATTTGACAGGAGTTATATTCATTTTAAAAAAGGTGCCTAAAGTTTCATATATGGGAGGAATCCGTGATCTTTTTCCAATGTGATTCAATAGCTTTGTGGTTTTCCGGTATCAGCATGGTCAAAAAGGATCAAATGACAATCTGCGAATGTGTTAATATTACAATACGACGTTGCCTACCTTACATTCCCAACAACCATTTCTAAGAACCTTACCACAGCCTGTATCATGATATCAAAAAGCTATACAGACAAGTGCCTCGCATATCGTCAGCAAACTAGTTCCAGCCACAAATGATTCTTTGTAACAGATTTTATAAAGTTTTATCAGATGAAGATATACCCCAACACCCTCTCATCCATTGATAGATGCGTTTAGTTTGTCGAGCAAAATAATATCGATTTAACACCGATGCTTGCCACAAGCACTTTCCTATCGTCCGATTCTATCTCGTTTTTAAGAACGTTTATATATGAACAAAATTTCTTTCTCTGTAGAAGCATAAAAGATCAGAATTGGCAACACAGTTCTCAGTCACTGAGTTAGTATAATGCACCAATCCCATCTTTAAAACAACGAATTCGGTAAGACTTGTCTTTATCCGATACAAATTTGAAAAGAAGCAACATTTGGGGAATGGATGCTGGGGAATCGAACGGGATTAGTTACAGTTTTTTAATCAAGAATATCAGGGGCTCGGGTTTCATAACTACTCAATGCCGGCTTCTGCTGCTATGTTGATTCAGTGTCGCGCAAAACATTTGAAACTGTCGTTGCTTTTTGGTGAATAACAAATTTTTTTATTTGAAAATAATCTTTCCAATAGCTTTTACATTTCATTTGAAACACCATAAGAAAATATTTGTCCCGCCAATCTTTACCTGCATAACTCAAATGAAGGCCTGCATTATTGCTTACAGATAAGTTAGACCAGAGATGAGCGGAAAATAAAAGGCTTCTTAAAGAAAGCTCGACAGGAACTTTCAAAGAATTACAATACAATGCTTCAATAAGATTTAAGCACTTCTACTATAACCGGCTTAGAGCCTGGCTTGCGAAGTCACAGAAATTCTCTTTGACTACACTTCGCCCATCCCCACAATGATTGTACTTAAGATGAGTGGGAAACTGTATTGACTAAGACGAAACAAAATTCAACTTAAGCGGATCAGCGGTATACCATTTTTACGAGTAAATTAACGATTGAATCGGAAACACTCTACAGATAGTATAAAGCATGGAGTTGGATATCTGATGGTCTGGGGTTTCCTTTTATGAAATGGCACTGCACCCATTAAGCGTATTAATGACAGAATCACGGCTGAGGTACGAGCATGGAAAAATATTTTCAGTACAGTCCTAATGTCGAATACCTCTTGCTTGGAGGCTCCAACATGATAACGATCACAAGCATTCTTGAAAGATTGCAATATCCTGGTTGATGGAAAGTTTTCTTGCATTTCTGGAACAGTCTCCCGATCTCAATCCAATTGAGAATTTGTGGATGATGGTAAATACACATTATGTGTTAAGGACTTTCGAAACACAACGGTGTTTGCAGAGATGGAGGGGACTGCGATTTCAATGGAATACTGATACAAATTCATAGCTTCAGCGCTTTAGAAGATGTCAAGATATGATATAAAATAAGGGTTCCGCAATGAACGACTGGATAGTTTTAATTTCTTGCAAATTGCTTGGCACTTGCAAATGTGTGGAAGATCTTCTTATTGCTTATTCAGTACTATTGGTATCCAGTAGCTAAAAAAGTGAGTCACACTAAACAATTATTTCATTTACAAAAAGCAGCACCAGTAGCAAATGCTAGGATGTCTATTATTGCATTTTTTTCAAAAACGATGCAACTCCTATCAAACACGTATAATTAGTCCAACGTATATTCGATAATGTACTTAAGTAGATAAATTTAATTTTCCACTCTGCACCATAATTTTTGCATATTGGTCGAGTTGGAAATTGTGAGTGCTAACAAAAAGTATTTACATACAGTAGTTACGACTAGTGGTGTGCTGCAGGTCGTCTGGGTGCTCTAAACTGTGCTACTGAATGATATTTGAAAATAGAAGGCATCTAATTTTTGTTAAAGCCGGGCACAAATGCCACAATGTTTTCCAAATTGAAGGCTGAACAATTTTTATGCTGATATTGGTATAGAGTTTCAGTGTCTGGTACAGAGTATTGAATAGATGATTGAATATTTGCAATAATGAGGCGATCATTGGATTGCCAAGTTCCATTAGACATCATTCCCATCTATTGGACTTTTATCATAGTACCATTTATCGCATTTTAGCAAACGACGTCTAAGATCCAGTTGACACACTCATTGAAGGCAGCCATTCCATTCTTTCGTAGACATAAATTGTTTTTATATATTTGGCGATATTTACTAAATATCTGCTGGGAACGCTTGGCATAATTGAATTAAAGTTGTTTGTATGTACGGATATATATTGTCGTAGTTTGCATGAAAGTAGATAATTTATAATACACGAGCATAAACTTAATTACTCGCTTATTCAATCGCGGGATTGCGTCAAGTAAAACAAATATACAAGATTCATAATTTCAGTTGAACTCCACTCGGCAAGGTTATAAAAAGTTTAATTCAATACAATCATTTAACAATACTCACTTTTGATTCTAAAACACTCTCATAACCCTGACTCATCGTTTATGCCCCTTTGAACGATATAACTAGAGCTAACAGTGCTTTTCAACTCATTCTCCAGACTGGACCACTTTCCTCGAATCTGGAAGCCATCATTTGGTAAGAAAGACACCAAAACCTGGCAAAAATCCAGCGCAAGTTTCGACATACAGACCAATTAGACTGCTATCTATTGTTTCGAAATAATTTGAGAAGCTATTGTAAAATAAATATAACCCTACATCTGCACAAGGTAATACCCAATCATCAATTTGGCTTTCGAAAAAAGCAGGCACTGTAGAACAAGTTCACCTATTAGAAAGGTATCCGCGTAGAAACAATACTGCTCTGGAGTGTTTCTTGATGTCGCACAAGCATTTGATAAGGGCACAAGGGCCTTGTTGACAAAATAAAAACTATTTTATCATCCAACACTCATAATCTCTTGGAATCTTTTCTGAAAGGAAAATGTTTTCAAGTCAAGTGAAAAGATTTGCTTCCACCAGAAATGGATATTATGGCTAGATTGCCACAAGGTAGTTTACATGGTCTTGGTTTTTGGTCCTATTCTCTATTTATTATTTACATCAGATGTTACATCCATATTAGCTGATGATACAGCTATGGCTGAGGTGCTCATTGAAGTCTCTCGTGACTTCAATGAGCACCTCAAAGCTGATGAAATGTGGTTGGCAAACTGGCGAATCAAGGTTAAGGAATCCCAAAGGATACATATCACCTTCACCTTCAAAACAAATATATGTCCAGCCGCATCACTGAACGGAATAAAATTAGCTCAAGCGAATCCACCTTGACCGCAGATTAACTAGGAAGAAGCACATAGAAGCCAAAAGAACTCAAATGAAGTTAAAAGCCATCTCCTTGAATTGGTTGATCAATAAAAGATCAGAGTCGCGCCTAGAATACACAATTCTAATTTACAAAGCGATTATCAAGCCCATATGGACCTATGGGGAGCAACTGTGGAGAAGTGCGAAAACCTCAAATCTGGAGCTTATACAAAGAGCACAGTTTAAGATTCCAAGGACAGTTACTGGCGAACCATGTTTTATGAAAAATAAAAACATCCACCGTGATCGACGCAAATTGACTGTAAAAGATGAATTTATAGACATAACGCAAAAATAGCACAACAGGCTACAAAACCATCGAAACAATACCCCAGCAGGCCCCTAATTCACGTCTTAAGAGACCATTCTTCTAATCTTTGTCATTTTTATTTATTTTATTTTTATTTTCTTCACTAATTATATTATTTATTATAGTCTTAATATAATAATTTTACTCTGTTAAACTTTTTCTATAGTATTTTGTAACTTGTTACCTGGATGGGACCAACCTTTCTTTCTTTATCTTCACTTTTTAAAAAAACTTGTTGTACACCAATAATTATTGGTAATTATAATTACAACGGTTCCCTGCGATGCTTGGATATTTTCTTAGTTGTTAACACTTTTGTTCAGCATTTTAGGCTGCACTTTTAATAAAAATTATATATATTCACATTCCCGGCAACGGGGGTTTTTCTTTTTTGATAACACACTTTGATTTCTTTTCAGATATGTCCTGCACAGTTAACCGCCAATTACCACCGGCACTTTTTCAAAAACTCAACTCAACACCCGTTTACCTTCAAAACACTTCCGCTATTTTTTGATTAGCCGTTCTTCTGGTCAAGGCCGGCCAATATCTCTCCATGTCTCTCATTCCCTATCTTCTTCAGCGCCATCTATCTCTCATCTTCGTCCCCAGACCTACCATGCCGCATTCAGCAGAACAGCTGACTTTCCCTCTCAGCTGCTCCGCTGCCCATATCCCGTAAGTACCACTATCATTATCAATGTTATTACTGCTCCGCTGGAACTCGAACGCCCTTATTATTATTAGTTTTCTCTTGCAGGAATAGGACCGCAACAAATTATTAATAACATACTCGTACATATAAATGATACACTAGTATAAACTAAATAGCTCCAAGCACTGGCAAAATTCATGAAATTGTTTTAATACTTGATTGAACTTATTGTTAGTTTCCGATGTGTAATATGGAATACATGAACAAAGCATTAAAAAAAGGGGGATGCTTTATGAAGTCTCCTTGTCTCACTGCACGGAGGGAACTCTCACTGGCTCGCAGAATCTTTGCCGAACTAAATGGGTTATCCCCACTTTTAGACCATTCAAATCCCCAGGTGTTGATAATATACAACCGTGCCTCCTTCGGCAAGGTGTTAATGTATTGGGACTCGCGTTAACAAACATTTTCAGCATAAGCCTGGAATTAGGCATAGTACCTAAGCCTTGGACGAAAGCTAGGGTAGCTTTCAGACCGAAAGCAGGTAAAAAGGTGGATCACATGACAAAAGCCTATCGGCCCATTAGCTCCACTTCACCCCTGCTTAAAGTTATGGAAAAAATTATGGATCAATATATCAGGGAAGCTTATCTTAAAGACTCACCTCTTCACATTGAACAATATGCTTACCAATCAGGCAAATCGACTGAGACCGCCATACATAGCTTAACGAGAAAAATCGAAAAGGCGTTGGAAGGTAAAGAAATAGCTCTCTGTACATCGATTGACATTACGGGGCCTTTTAACAATGCTACTTTCAGATCAATTGAGGAAGGGATGAACAGGAGAGGAATACAAAAACTGATCATAACATGGGATCTCAATATGCTGAAAAACAGAACAACAATATTTGAAACAGGGACAGCAAGCTAATTGTCAGGTCAACCAAAGGACGTCCCAAGCCACTCCTATGGTTATTGGTTATCGACGAGCTCTTACAAACTCTCGATGACCTCGGATACGAAGTTCAGGGCTTCGCGGATGATTTGGTAATCATGGTCAGAGGCAAGTTTGACTCTACCGCAACAGATCATATGCAACTTGATATCACGCAAAACTGGTGTCAGGAGAAAGGACTATCGATATATTAGTTCAAAATAAACGTGGTACCCTTCACCAAAAGAAGGAGACTGAATGTGGGGACGTTCAGTTTGGGGGCCATAAACTTAATACTATCCAACTAAATGAAATATCTGGGAATAATCCTAGAGAAAACTCTAACTTGGAAAAACCAATTATCATACATAACTAGTAAAGTCTTAAGAGCAACCTACGCTTGCCAGAGGCTGTACGGTACAATATGGGGACTACGACCAAAAATGATGGCGTGGTCATATAAAACAATAATAGTACCAATGATTACATACGCTTCGTTGGTATGGTGGCTAAAGGTAAATCAAACAAAGACTCAGTTAATCCTCAAATAGATTCACCGAATAGCCTTTTTGAGTATAACGGGTACAATGAGAAGGTGCCCCACACTAGCTTTAGGAATGATCATTAGACTCACTCTTCTACACCTTGTGGTTAAGAGGATGGCGGCCAGCGTGGCCCCGAGGCTACCTAATCTAGCCCATCTTAAAGAAGGCAACCCAACAGGGCATGCAAAGATTCTGGACTCCGTCTGGAATTTTCCGTGTCTTAAGGTGTACAGAAAAGACTTCTCCAAGCACTTCAAAGTGGTCATCAGTGACTGTTCAGCCTGGAGAAATAATGAAATAATCCTAAAACAGGACTCACAGCTGTGGTATACTGATAGGTCCAAAATGGAAGATGGCAGTGCTGGAGCGGGAAAACGGGAAAATTTCCAAAAAGCAATAGCAATAGGCGATGGATAAGCAATTTCATTTTTAAGGCGGAGGTACACTCCTTAGAGTTATGTGCTAGAGAATGTCTATGCAGAGGCACCCGCAGCACCAGAATATGCATTCTTTTCGATAGGCAGCTCTAAAATCATGAATAAACTTCTCATTCCAATCAAAGCAGGTCTGGGAATGCTCTAAACTCCTCAATACTCTAGCAGCGAGGGACATGAAGGCAATGAAATGGCAGAGTCCCTGGCAAAAAAGGGCGCAAGCACTCCTTTCATAGGTTCAGAATCCTTCTGTGGGGTAAACAGTAACTTCATAAATAAATTGATGTGAGAACAGGAAAAACGAGGTCTACTTGATTACTGGAGAGCCCAAGCGGGCATGTGGAAGTCGAGAATACTCAATGACCGTGAACACATCAAGGTAGATGATAGCAACTCAGCAGGAATGACTAATAGGTTTATGATGGATCAAATAAAACAGTGGGACGACCTAGAAGAGGTATTTCTCTCGGATACTTTGATAGAATGCTATGAGGAAATCTTAGGAATGAGCAGGCAGGGTAACGCCGTTCCACGGCGGAATGCTGAACTTTCAAAGCTCCCGAAAAGGTCCAGAAAACTTGTGAATAGGGCCTTGAAACCCGAAAAGAAGAAGATTATACTGAATATCAGATAGTGTAGAGAATCTTAAAGAAGAACATTCGGTCAGCGAAATGGACTTTTAGAAACTTCTGTATTGAAATTGACAGCATGAACGAGTCGGATAGGCTGTGCAGAGCGCTTCAGCGGGACCGTATAGTTAGAGTCGATTCTCTTCTCAAGTCTGATGGTTCTTATACCAATTCAATGGTTGAAACCTACAAGTCTCTGCTGAAACCCATCTTCCCGGGTAGCAGATTTTTTGCTGACGCAGGAATGATAGTGGAAGTTGAGAGCTAGAATAGTGGAATCCCGAGACGATATTGGTACACGCCATCAAAAGTTGTGACGAAGGAGTCAATGAGGTTTTCTTTTTCCTCCTTTGACAACTTTAAATCACTCGGCTCTGATAATGTATACCCAATAATTTTAAAGAGACGAGGGGATAATTGAAAAGCATGCGAATCAGCTCTTCACTACCTATTGTGGAAGATCGAAATAGGGTTGGAAACTGATGAAACACAATGGGAGTATTTGTGGATATTGAGGGAACATTTGATAATGCTACCTTTGATTTTATGTGCTCGGCTGCTAGAAGGCATGGGGTGGACGAAACTGCTGTAATGTGGATTTCATGTTATCAAAGAGGATCTTAACCGTTGGAGAGACATACGACTATTGCACCGTGACGGAAGTTACTCCAGGATGCCCTCACGGTACTCTCTCCTCTTCTGTGGTGTTTGGTGGTGGACTCCCTTCTCACGGATTTATTTAACCTAGGAATACATATCTCAGCAGATGCGGATGCTTTGCTGACCATGCCACCATTGGATCTTATGATCCAACAGGAAGTGATGAAAATGATATGCCAGCTATTTTCATATGGTTATTTCCCAGATGACAAGAACTTCGGTCATAGAGAGATGTTCAAGAGGCCCGTTGTTTCTGTCACGGAAAGATAAACTGATACCCAGAGTTTCTTTTGCAAGAAAGTACACGGACCAGGAAATTAATATTGGTATATTGTGGGCATGATAATTTTCATGCACGCTAGTGCGGGCCAAATGTATATTGCTTTGTATTCATATATATTTACTAGGAGTAAGGGATTTTTTAGAAGATAATAACTTGGGAGGGAGGCGTCTCCTTTATCTGGTCGACCCCATTTCTTGTATGGGGCTTTGTAGCGGCACTCGTATAAACTTTCATTCAGAAATTGTCTGTAGCTCGTAAGTTATAAAAAGTGCCAATAGCGTGGTTGTGAAAATAACCCGCTAAGTTTTTGTAGTTGTTTTATGGTAATACACTCAACCTTCTTGTGGAATTTCGTTGATGAATCTTCTATGGGAATCTAGCAATTATTTTTGGTTTATTGGTGTGGAAGTAGTAGAGTGCTGCCCATATTGCACACACACTAGTATGCACCCAATGGACACTACAGCCTAGTTTTATTCATATATCATCAATATAAAACCAACTTAAAAGTTTCTACATTTTATTTTACTCCAAAGGCATTCAAGTTATTGTGAACTATAAATACAGTAAAGAATACTATTAAAATTTTGTAGTTCTAATGCTATAAATTTCATAAATGTATTTCTTAAAGCGTTGTCAATGTTATAAGGGTTTGTTATAAAGCTTTTATTTATAGTACTTATAGTTTTGTATTACGGACATAATAAATTATTACAATGCTCTCTTATAGTGCTGAAATTATTGATGTAAAACATAAAAGTCTCATGCCCTTTATATGCAGACTCAATGGGTCGTAATGGTGCACTTTGAGGATGTAGTAGAGTCTAAAAAAAACTGACATATCCGAAGTTTACGTCCAACTAATTTCTGGACACATTTCATTCTTGTTTCGGAGATTTCAATTGGACGCAAATATCATAACGACCTTGATTGAATCACTTAAGGATAACATCACAGCGATATAATAATTATTGACGAAACAATTTTGTGAAAAACTCTTCAAATTTTCCTTTAAACGACCACTATTCATAGAAGAGTTATAGCACATTTACGGATATATTATTCGGAGTTTAATAGCGGAGTTTGAACATTGTATTTGATCAAAAATATCACAAATTTTCTTTGATTCAATTAATTTTCATACATTGACTGTTTCAATGAATCCTACTAGATGCCTTGAGCTTATACTCGTACTCGTATGTCTGCACATCAGGCAATTGAATGGTGAAAAAAACATGACTAGGCATTATTTGCAGAGGTTGCTACCAAGCAATGTAGCAGGGATAAGGGAAAATAATTGCATTGCTGGCCTGTCTGCCTGTCTATCCTTCTTCTTCGATATGTACTTTATTTATTTGTAGAATTAAGTGGCAGCAATTTGGAGATGCGTCCAAATTATTAGCTAAAATAAAGGAGTTATATCTTGTTTTATACCTCTTCGGTTCACACAAACTAGAATATCAACTTTGTAACTATTTTCCGAACATTTTCTGCTTTATATTTAAAAGAGCTGAGTAACTGTATTACAAATATTAAATTATATAATAATAATAATAATAATAATAATAATAATAATAATAATAATAATAAATTATATAACAAAGGCCAATAACATTTTTCATTTATTTTATGGATAATTTTTTATAATCGAAACAGTTTGTTAAAATCACATTTTTTCCATGTGAACAAATATAAATGTAAGTGCAGGTGCTACAGTGAAGTTTCAACAAAGTTTTACAAGCACCAATAATCAAATTCTTCCAGACAAATAATGATGATCGCCTCAGAACTTTTCCCACAAATTATTTGGGCCAAAGATGCAAGCTGACTGTTTCATTCCTCATTGTACATTCTTTTAGTGTTCACCATAAACGTACTTCTATAAAGGTGTAAAATATATATTGAAATATTTTAATACTTTTCCATTATTATTTGCAGAGTGTGTCGTGATAATCGTTCTGCAGGAAATGTGTAATAAAGGTGCATTTAAAAAATTTCATTACTTTCACAATATATTAATTTACCAATTCATTTAGTAGTGTTAAATTAACAGAATAACTGACAAACAAAATCTAGTTTAGAGCGGCCAATTGCGGACGTACCAATTCTGAAATTGCTTTAACACCTTGGCCATTGGCTTCTTCATAGTAAGGTAACTGCTTCATACGCTCCAGCCACGCAGCCAACTTGGAATTTTTTCTGGGATCGATGGGTGCCAACGCATCCAAGGAAGAAACTGTCGAAACCATACTGAGATCAGCAATAATCAAATTGTTGCCAACCATATAATGATGATCGCCCAAGAACACTTCCATCAAATCATACTGCTTGCAGATATAATTAATTTTCGCAGCTATTTCCGCCTTTGCCAAACCTTTGATTAGGGGACCCAGACTTCCCACTAAGCAAGTCGTAAACAGTATTTGATTTTCATAATGCAAGGGCTGATCCACTACGGCACTTTGGTAGTAATCTTTTGGATAGAGCTCCCCACATTTACCGTACTTACTTGCTAAATAAGCAATAATGGCATGTGAGTCCCAAATGCGTTTGCCATCGTCCTCCAATAGTGGGACAGTGTGTTGAGGATTCTTCTCAATATATTCTGGTGCCAATTGTTCACCTACAAATTTATTCACTACTTTAAATTCGTAGTCCACATTCAGCGCTTTCAATGTTAGTAAAAGTGCACGGACTGGTGGGCTCGTCTCCATACCCCAAAGTGTGTGTTTTGAATTCATTTCGAACTTTTTGCAGATTGGTTTAAATTCAAAATGTGGCTTTTCTGACCGGTTCTGCGTCACGACTGTTGTGTTAACCTTTGTTGCTCGTCTATATAAAGCGTACACTGACTCATTGGCAATCAGTGCAATCTCCATTATCGATATTTAATATGTTAATACACTAATACACATATGCCCAGTAGGAAACTTGTAGGTGAGTCAATATAGAGTGTCATATAAAAGAATTAGCATCTTCAACGCTACCTCACTTCCTCATCAAACGTGTCCTAAGCCTATGTTGGCCAAAATACTTTCACTCCGCAAAAAACTTAGACTTTAATATTTTCTTGCGGAGAACAAAAACACTTTGTGTTAAATGTGAATCCATTAAGATACGCACTCTATGTAGGGTGTAGCAATTGTTGATACTGCTTAGCATATGACGTATGCACAAGTAGGGCATTTTACATTTTCCGATCAGTATTTAGAGCAAGTGGCGTCAAAGTTATTTCTTCTCTAAGAATATTGGTCATAACTAAGCTAAATTGACTGCCACAGAAAATAATCGACAGTGAGAAAAGAAATTTTCATTCTGCATAATGTAAAGTTTTGATTTCGAAACAGTTTTTATTGACAAATTTGAGCTTGATCTGCGTTTACAACTGCCAAAAGCAGGCGTAGCAGGTGCCAAGATATATTTAAAAAATTTAAGAAAAATGGTGCTTGTATTTTTAAATGCAAATGTTGGAGTTGATGATGTAATCTCCGCCTGTTTTGCGGCGTAATTCACACGATATCTTTCTAAAACTTATCATAGGCATATCCTGTACCTTTATACGCAATCAGATTTGTACAGGAAGCCCAGTGGATAAGTGTCTGACCTAACTCTTATATAAGCAACTCTTAAGAACTCATTTAAGAAAAACCCAGCTCTGCTTTTATTAATGTTGCTCCTATTTCTCATTAAGGGTCATACGAGTATATCTTCCAATCCATAACGTTGTCGAAGTGCCATTTCCCTATGCCATAAAATTAATATTAATAGTGAATAAATGATCATAATAAACCTCATATATTACTCGCCTTTTTTCAAATTAAAATTCGATCACGGTTAATAAATCCTACATGTGTATGTTGAAGGGATTCTTTCAGTTTTATGTAAATAAAATGTTGTTTTTACGGCATCATACACCAAAGATGACCAAACTTTTCCCTCGAATATCAGAGAATGAATCCACAAACAGAACTAACACAATATTCACAAATACAGCAAACTGTGGCTAATCATTCCCAAGATATCAGATTTGCTGTGATTTATCTAATGTGATTTTAGTAAACATGGACCCGGATTTCCTGTATTCATAAATCGACACAGATATTCATTGGAATCACACATAAACGTCACTAAATATGTCTTTCAATAAGCCACACATAACCAAATATTCTGCACTCTCCAATTGCGATTTATTCAAGACAATCTAGTGTGGTGACCTCATTTGGGCATCCTGGCAGTTTAGCATTAGCGCAGTTTGGTCGACCTCAACGATCATGATTTTAGTAAATCATTCCTGACTAATTCTATTCGATGGTGGCCCCTGCACCAATATGTTTATCATGCTTCAATTTAGTTTCAGAGATGGTTTTCCTTTAAATACTAAATTCTGATTATTCGATTTCGATTTTCTAATTTATATAGCTGATAATTTGAAAGCAGTGAACGGATAAATCAGCAATTTTAAGTGTTAGCTTCTAAGCGTTGCCAGATTTCAAAAACTGATCTGATTTAACATTTTACATTGATTTCTCGGTTTGCCAATTACTTATCCCACTAAACTCCGTATGAAGATATGTGAATATGTGCCTATATTTCTATATGTACGAGTGATAAATTGTTCAAATATCGCCTGCCTCGATTTAACCTTCGCGTATTCAATCAAGTTGTATGTATTTCAAGATTATCCCATTCTCCAATAAGATATCTTGAGTCAAAAAGTGCGAGGCTTTGAAATGAGTGGCACACAAAATGTGAACGTGATTTGTAGAGTAAATGTCTTATCCTATGCAGAAACCATAAGAAGTCATCCGTGGTAACACAGTTGCAATACGTTAAGTCGTTCAAGTGAACCAATTGTAGGTCGCTCGAATGAATAGTTCGCTATGCGGTGTTGTTGTAATTCCAAACAACAGTCAAAATAATCGATATTTCGTGAGTTGAAGGTGAGGAAACGAGCCTGCCTATTTTCAGCTTTAAACATGGAATCTGGTGTAAGATTCCAAAAGGAGGCGTGTAGGGATTGCTCTCCTATATATGCACATCTTCATTTTCATTTCTAACTGGGTATCAATTTTTTATGGGATCTACCAGAAAAACCAATGCCGATATTTACATAATATTTAAATCTTACAGACACTTCATTTCCATTTGGGCATGTAGATAGAAATTTTAATAAAAGAGAAATCTCCTGTGACACATTCGAGTAGTACATTTGTAATAGTCCACGAATGACCATAACCATCAGTTCTTTACATCGTTAAATAACTTGGTGAGACCCATTTTAAATGCCTGCAGTAATCAACATGTCAACATATGTTAATAGGAGTAAAGTGGTTAGGATTGAGGTTGATTCCGTTCAGCTACTTGTAAAAAGTTGTAATTTATCGAAAGATCGAATTCTAAAATTGAATAAGAACAAAAATTCAAGGAGACTAGAACAGAATTATCACAATGAGAATGTTTGAGAAGGTCTTCTTTTGTTTGCAAATCATAAAATCACCTTTATTTTCCATCTCTCTTTAAAAGTTACTAGTATCTATAGTTAATGGCGTTCTATGGGAATGGCGTTAGAGCCGTCACTACAAAAAAAAAGAGAGGCGGTGCATGGGCGCCCACCGCCTGAGCGGTACCCATACTCGACTGAGGTGGTCAGTACGTGTGCAGTGTCCAATCCGTGGTATCAAAATGGGCATTATTTGTGCCTGAGTGTGCTGTTTGCTGCCGGTCCAACCTAAACCTAAACCTATGGTTATAGGGGTGTGATTATGTAATGTTTGGGGAATTGGGGTCAGTGGATTACCGCGGCAGAGTTAGTTGTTAGCATTGGATATTTAGTTGTAAATATAATAGATTGAGCCTGCTGTCAATGGGCGGATACTTGCTGCATTACGAATAATTTGAGACTTGATAGAAAGGTGGCGGCAGGTGCCGAAACAATTTAAATAATTTGAAGTGAATTGATTTATTGAAAATTAATTAAATTCCTAAGGGCACACATGTCACTCGGAAATACATGGGTAGTCATTATTGACAATTGTTGTTGGTTAAAAGGTGAATGTTATATATATATATTTCGGTTTACCGTTTGTAAGAAAAAGGAACCAATAAATTTTACAACTTTGAAATATTGGACTTGATCTGCATGCGCAGTTGCTGTACACCACACCACGGAAGGAATTTCGAGATTGAGAACAATAACAGAAATTTGAGTATGAATGACACATTTAAATGGACACAAATTTCCCAGAAGTTCTACTGAAACAAAATAATTCCAAAATAAAGTATGGAATCCCCCATGTCGTACATGGAACTGTGCTCTGCGACTTTAAATGTAAGTTGGTCAAAGTTCTACTAGTTCCAAATTGTAAAGTTTATCCTTTTATGGATATAATATAATTACTTCTAAGAACACAACTTAAAAGTTTATAAATTTACTACAAAGACTTGCAAACTTGAAATTATTTCCATATTGACAAATTATAAGACTACTCTCACGTATACTAGCAATGTGTACATATAATACATTAAAGTAGTACTATTAAATCTTCATAGTAATAATGTTTCAAACTTCATAAATATTGCAGCATAGTTGCATTGTTTGAAGCATTGTCAATAATCAACATAATGTAAGATAACACCTCAGCTACCTGTACTGAGCATAAAAGATTCCTGTCAACATGGCTACGAGTATTGTGCGTGCAATAGCAAGCAGTGTCAGCATTTTAGACTTAAGCAGGGCTTATCATTCGAGTTAGAATTAAGATATAAAAACCATTATAATTCAGTTTGGATTTACACGCCCCACCGGATCGGAAAGGATCGGTAATAAATAATTTAAATTAATTTTGTGAGTTTTCTTTCCTTCTACTTTCAGGACAAGAGCCAGTTGGTGGCTCCATCTTTCATTTCACAGGGGTGTCCTAAGGGACATTTTGTAACTGGCACCCGAATAGGGACCCAAATTAAAATCAAATGTGGGTCAAGCGAGCATATCCCGCGGGGGTTAAAGCTGCGTTGCTGAGCCTAACGAAGCCAGCTCAGCCAGTTGATAGTGACAGTGAAAGTGAAAGGGAAAATAGAAAAAAATGATACACAAATCAAAGTAAAAGTGAAAAAATTTGCCAAACACTCACAATCTTTGAGGATTCTTAAAATGATAAAAATAAAATATAATTCATAACCAACTACGCCAGCACTCTGTGATCCTTCGGAATTCTCAAATACTAAAAACAACTAGGAGATTGCAAGGCAGTCTATAAAAATGTACACATCTGCGATCCTGTAGCCCATAGAGCCAGGCACTCCAGGTTAAAAGGTCAATAACTGAATATGAAACATGTGTTCTTGCAGTCCATAAACCAGGCACTTCAGGTCAGAATTATTTCAACTGAAAGCACAACTATCAGTGAAGGAAAACAACTCTGCGCAGTAATCGCAAAAAAAGGGTTAGCAGATTTTGTGGTCCTTGAACAGCAACCACATAGTGCTTGTGGTACGTCCTACTGGGTGCATATTGTCGTTCTAACTCCATGACCACGGTAGCGGAATTCCAGTGCTCACACGGGAACACACTGGAGGTTGCAATAGGCCCAGAACCTGCTGTAAAGTAAACTGTGCCTTAGTAGCTTGCCTGCAATCTGATTGTAGACAACTAAAAAGGAGAACACGGCCCTTGCATGACCAAAAAAAAAAAAACATATGAATAAATATTAAGACTACTGAGATAAGGAGTGTCAATGCAGTACATGTTGCCCTTCCCCCATAAGAGCACGGTAAAGTATCCATATATCTAATATCCTTTTCCTTTCCTCTAGATTTAAAGGATGCCAAGTGTAAATTCTACCATGCTAAAAGGAGACGAAGTGAAGAGAAAAAACAAATATATAATTAAATTTAAAGGTGTATGAAATAAATTAAAATAGTCAAAAACAAAATGTTCAGTTTACGTGCAAAATTAAAAGCAAGAAGAAAAAAGGATATTGAGATATCTAAAAATAAAATTTTAAAACTACACGCAAAACTAAAAGCAGAAGATTCCTTTCCATTTCTATAATTAAAGAGAGCGATTTCAAATGACTCGCTAATAAAAGAAAAAGCAAAAATAAGAAAAGGGAAACAAAACAAAATTAAATAATAATATTAAGTTTCTTGAGTTTGTTTCTAGTGCTAAGTCAAAACTGTACCAGAAGTGTTCAGGTATAAACACGAAACGTAAATAGAAGCGATCGTAAACGGCGAAGAGAGACGGTGAGTGAATCTCTTTCCCATATTTGTTATTTACATATGAATTGTTGACGATGGACGGTATGCAAGGGACACTGACTCCTGCGCCATTAATCAAATTCTGATCAAACGAAGGGGTTTGAGGAGCGTATGTTAATGGTAGAGAGGGACACTGGTAGCACTACTGAAGTCCTTTGAAAGTTGTACGCAATGGAGTCGCGCCACTAGTGAACAAGATCTGAAAGACATGAATAAGCTACAGGAATGTGGGAAAGAATGACAGGTTTTTGACGGCAATCCAGAACATCACATTTCCTTGGTGCAGAGTGTGGAAACCATACTCCGCGACTTCGAGATAGTCAAGCATACACCTATATACAAGGCTATACTCCACCACGTCCGATGAAAAATAAGGGGAAATGCGGACTCAGCTCTGGTATCCGCAACTTATTTGCGGGAAATTGGGAAGAAATGAAAAGGTGCTTATTCAAGCTTTATGCCGATAAGCGCGACGCAAGAACCCTGGAGCAAAATGAATCATCTGCTACATGAAGCGACAGCAGGTACACAAGCCATTCAAAAGGGAATGGAGTTCACACAATCACGACAATAGCAGCGTACTCTCACTCTTATGAAACATTGAAGATGAAATAAACTTTGTAACCGGGGCCTTTCCAGCGTACCATATATAGAATATGCGACGATATACGGGAAGTCATTAGAATTCCTTATAGATACGGAGTGAACAAACACTTCATTAACCCTTAAATAGCCAAAAATTGTCCCCATGTTTCAAATCCTTTCCTTGTTCATTCTGCTGCTGGTAACATCGAAATCACTCATAAGATAACTGGTAGCTTCTCATCATTGACGACGTCCTCAGGGAATACATCGGAAAGACGTTATACGTGAATATAGCCGATATCATAGTATATGGAAAGGATCTTGATGATCATTCTAGAAACCACATTCATCAGAATTCAGGAAGCAAATCCCAAATTAACCTTAAAAACACAACTCATGGGTACTCAAGTAGAATTCTTAGGATACCTTAAAACTTCTGAAGGGATCCGCACTGATGTAAAAAGGTTGAAGCTATTAATCGATTGCTAGCTCCCACAATGCTGAAGAATCTCAAAAGTTTTGTGGGAATGACCTCCTACTATGGGAAATTTATCCAGGATTATGCGAAAGTGGCTAAACCATTAACTTATCTAACGAAAGGAGTAAATGCGCAAATAGAAGCCAACAAACGTGTTACTATCTCGCTGAATGATGAAGCTATAAGAGCATTCAATGAATTGAAGTCATTACTTACATCCACGCAAGTTCCTGCATTTTCAGTGCACTTTGACTTTAAATGAACTTGACTACCGATCCCTCAAACTACGCCATAAGAATAGTTCTGCCCGGGAGAATCGGGAAAGGATAGGATAGTAGCATATATCTCAAGACATCTGAGCAAAATTGGGGAGAATTACGCTACGAATGAAAAGGAGATGTTAGCCATAGTATGGAGTTTGGACAACTTCCGATCTTATCTTTATGGAACAAAAATCATTCGAATTTATACGGACCATTAGCCGCTCACGGATGCACTTGGAAATCGAGATTATAATGCTAAATTAAAGCGATGGAAAGCTAGTATAGAGGAATATAACTGTCAGTTGATTTACAAATCAGGCAAATCAGTCTTAAAAGCTCGTGCTCTATCCCGTTTGGGCACGGAAATGAAATACTTTCCCACCTCAGTACAAACTAAAGCGGCGCAGAATGACAAGGAACAATTTCAAAGTAAGTATAGCACCACCTAGTTAGATACCTGGAACTATACACAGTGCAATGCAGGATAATAGAAACTTTAAACTTTGCGTTGAGTTACCTCTGAACGTTTTCCGCAATCAAATCGTGGTCAGAACAGGAAAAATCGTTCACTGATATGAGAATCCTCACCTCAGTTTCACACGATATTACGTTTCAATGAAATCAATTAACGAAAGTAGCCTTACTCATTGGTTAAAAAAAACTACTAAACCTCTCCACAATCAACGGTATAAAGATTCCTGATTCTCATCTTCAAATCTTGCAGGAAGTATATGTGAATAGTTTCTCTATCTACAAAATAAGGATCACGCAAAGGATTGTGGAGGATGGGATGAAAATAGAATTTGCAGCATAATAGAAGCGGAGCACAAAATAGCCTACAGGAATCCCCGGGAAAACAAAGACCAGATTCTTGAGAAGTCCTATTTTCAGAAGACGGCTAGTCGAATGAAATGCACGAAGGAATGTGAAAGTTGCAGAGTAAATAAATACGATAGACATCCGTTTGTCCCGGAGTTCAAAGACACGCCAATCCCGAAGTATCCACGTGCGCGTATAGATATTTTCGAACTTCAAAATGTGAAATATCTGAGCTGTGTCGTTAAGTTCTGTAAGTTCGCGAAATTGTTTCATATAAGAAGCAAATCTGCCATTCACCTACGAAGGAAGTTTGCGAAAGTTATTCACTATTTTTCAGCACCAAAAATAATTGTCACGGACAATGAAAGGAGTTTCCTGAGCCCAGTAATATCTAAATATTTAAGGGGTTTGTGGATACAACTTTATCAAACTCCGATTCAACGAAGTGAAGTTAATGGCCAAATAGAGCGGTTGCATTCGACTATTATAGAAATATCTCGTTGTCTGCAAAAATAAATCAAAAACTAGACCAAGGGAGTTGCTTTGCATTGCAACAGACCATTACAATAACTCTGTACACTCTCATAAAAACCTAGCGATATTTTCTTCAATAGAACGCAAAGAATCAATTAACAGAACTTTTCCGTCCCAGAGTTCATTGGAAAGTCAGACCTTAACTAGAAAATAACTCAAAAATGAATTCGATTCGAATGATTCGAATGAATAACAAAATTTGGACCCGGCGACATGGTTTATATAATAAAGGATAAACAGATTAAGAGCAAGCAAGTAACACTATACAAAAGAGAAGGTATATGAAGAGAAATCAATGGAAAAAGATTCAGAGAATCCAAATAAAAACGAGTCAAGATGTCTGAAGCGGGTTGGACCGACTTCGAAATTACCCTTTACCTTTCCTTGTGCGTCCGAATTCAACACTGGGGAGGATTTCTTCATAAATCATCATTAGGAGTAAGTCTACTGTAATTTTCAGTGGGGTACCTTGAGTTGATTATTACAGAGGGAGGCCTGGCATTTATCTGATCGACTCCATTTCTAGTGTCTGGCTTTGTAGCGTCCATATAAGTTCTAATATAAAATTTCGCCAAAAATGTTCTTTAGATCTTAATTATAAAAATGGCAATAGTGGGCGTGGCTGTGAAAATAACCCGCCTATTTTTGTGTGGTGGTTCATTTTAGTACCTGCAACCTTTCTGCGAAATTCAGATGATGAATCTTCTGTAGGAACTTAGTAATGATTTTTGGTTTTATGTGTGTGCGTAGTATAGTATTATGATTCCTCTATTATAGCAAATAACATCAATACGCGAATAGGTAGGCAAATTTTTATTTTAGTCCCGAAAGTTCCTTATCTCAAAAGTGGGCGTGTCCTTTCTTGCAGTTAGCTTTATAATGTCCACATGTTGTTGCTCGTAAAATTTCGTCCATAGATCTCTAATAGATCTTAAGTTATGAATGTTTGTTAGTAGTGGGAGTGGCAGACCGCCCAATTTTTGCATAGTGTTTACTAGGACCCACGTCTCCATAAATGCCAAATTGAGTGACTATACCATCAATTGGACCGAAGTTACAGTCATTTTAAAAGAGATAAAAAAATTTCCTTTTGTGGGTGGTAGGCGTGGTCTTTGTCCAAATTGGCCCATATAGCAGTCTGGTTCTGCATCTTTGTCCAGACTATACTTTGCCAAAGTTTCAATCAGGTATATCATAATAATAATAATTAAGATATCATAAAAAATAGTTCAGAAAGTGATTCTGATCATATCTGTATATTTAGGTCTATACCAACCACGCCTTCTTCTTGTAGTTGCAACCCCATTCAGAAGCACGAAATTAGTATACTATATACAAATTATAATACCTTCGGGTTATCCAAATGGTTCTTAAGGTATCGCCAGGTATATAATATTTATTGGTGACCAGAGCTTCTGGATCTCACGGCAAGAAAGTGAGCTTGGAATATAAGAAGATTCTAATAAACCACGAGGAAACCTATGGCCTTCAATTTACCACAATTTGAGTGGCAGATTCTTTGAGGAAATTGCAGAAAGACGGATGCATGGCACGACTAATAAATGGTGGTTATGCCAAGTGCCATTTCGAGTCCGATAAAAGTGAGGTTGTAGAAATAATTGACGAAAATGCATTGTTCTTATCAAATTTCGAAGGGAGGGTACAAGGAAGAAACTAGACTTGGATACTTAAAGGCACATTCCTTATTAAACTGAGCAACGATTGATCCGAATAGGCAACTAAAGTAACAAATTAGGGCTTTAGACCAAATTTGGAATTCGTACACGGGATTAGACTGTCAAATATCAAGATGAGGGGGTAGTTAACAACTCAGCTATCTGTACTGAGCATAGAAAAGTGCGCACAACATGTCTACGAGTATTGCGAGTGCAATAGCGAGCGCACACGCATCCGGTGCAGAGACACAACGTGGGAACTGCACTGTCAGCATTTGATACTTAAACAAGGCTTATCATTCGAGTTAGAACTAAGATAAAAAACTGTTATAATGCACTTTTGTGGATGTAGTAGAGTCTAAAAGAAACCGACATATCCGAAGTTGACGTCCAACGTGACTTATTTCTGGGCACATTATTTTCTTGTTTCGGAGATTTCATTTGGACGCAGAGATCATAACGACCTCGATTGAATCACTATAGGGTAACATAACAGAAATTAATGACGAAACAGATCATCAAATATGTGAACAACTCCTGGAATTTTCCTTTACAGCATCACTATTCATAGTAGATCAATAGCCGGTTTCCAGATATATTATTCGGAGTTTAACCTCAGATTTTGAATGTATGACCCAAAATATCACAAATTTTCTTTGATTCAATTAATTTTCATACAATTGACTGTTTCAATGAATCCTACTAGTTCGAGGGAACTTATACTCGTATATCTACACATCAGGCAATCGAATGCTGGAACATGACTAGGCATTAATTGCAGAGGTTGCTACCAAGCAATGTAGCAGGGATAAGGGCAAATAAGTGCATTGCTGGCCTGTCTGCCTGTCTATCCTTCTTCTTCGATATGTACTTAATTTATTTGTAGAATTAAGTGGCAACAATTTGGAGATGCGTCCAAATTATTAGCTAAAATAAAGGAGTTATATCTTGTTTTATACCTCTTCGGTTCACACAAACTAGAATATCAACTTTGTAACTATTTTCCGAACATTCTCTGCTTTATATTTAAACGAGTTTTTCAATCGGTGAGTAACTGTGTTACAAATATTAAATTATATAATAATAATAATAATAATAAATTATATAACAAAGGCCAATAACATTTTTAATTTATTTTATTGATAATTTTTTATAATCGAAACAGTTTGTTAAAATCACATTTTTTCCATGTGAACAAATATAAACGTAAGTGCAGGTGCTACAGTGAAGTTTCAACAAAGTATTACAAGCACCAATGATCAAATTCTTCCCGACAAATAATGATGATCGCCCCAGAACGTTTCCCCCAAACTATTTGGGCCACATTTTAATACTGTTATTATTTGAACCATTGCAAAGTGCATAAAATTTGTAAACAAATTTTACTTAATGAATTTATTCCTTTCACAATACGTTAATTTACTAGCCATTCATTTAAGCGCTGGATACCATTAAATAAAAGTGAATTCACTGAATTGTGAAAAAAAACCACTTTGGTGGGTCCAATTACGGGAGTACTAATTGAAAAATTGTTTTAATACCTTCGCCATCGGTTTCCTCTTCGTAGGGCAACAGCCTTTCGATTTCTTTCTGGCATCGATAGGAGCCAACACAGAATTAGCAGTCGAAACCATACTGAGATCAGCAGTAGTGAAATCGTTGCCAGCCACGTAACAAACATCGCTCAAAAACTTCTCCATTAAAATATACTGCTCGCAGACATATTGAATTTTCTCAGTTGTTTCCTCCTTTGTTGCCAAACCTTTGATTAGGGGACCGAGACTTCTCACTAAGCAAGTCGTAAACAGTAATTCATTTTCAAAATGCAAGGGCTGATCTACTACGGCACTTTGGTAGTATTCCTTTGGATAGAGCCCCCCTTTTTGACCGCACTTTCTATCTAAATAAGCGACAAAAGCGTGCGATTCGCAAATGCGTTTGCCATTGTCCCCCAATAGTGGGACAGTGTTTTTAGGATTCTTCTCAATATATTCTGGTGCCAATTGTTCACCAACAAAGTTATTCACTACTTTAAATTCGTAGTCCACATTCAGCGCTTTCAAACTTAGTAAAACTGCACGGACTGGTGGGCTCGGCTCCAAACCCCAAAATGTACATTTTGAATTCATTTTGAATTTTTGCAGATTGGTTTCAAATCAAAACGGCTTTTCTGACCGGTTCTGCGTCACGACTGTGGTGTTAACCTTTTTGCTTTTCTATATAAAGCGTACAGGGACTCATGGGCAATCAGTGCAATGTCCATTATCGATATTTAATATGTTAATACACTAATACACATATGCCCAGTAGGAAACTTGTAGGTGAGTCAATACAGAGTGTCATATAAAAGAATTATAATCTTCAACGCTACCTCACTTCCTCATCAAACGTGTCCTAAGCTTATGTTGACCAAAATACTTCCACTCCGTTAAAAGCTTAAGCTTTAATATTTTCTTGCGGAGAACACTTTGTGTTAAATGTGACTCCATTAAGATACGCACTCTATGTAGGGTGTAGCAATTGTTGATACTCCTTAGCATATGACGTATGCATAAGTAGGGCATTTTACATTTTCCGATCAGTAAAATATTCAGAGCAAGTGGCGTCAAAGTTATTTCTTCTCTAAGAATATAAGTCATAAATAAGCTAAATATGACTGCCACAGAAAATAATCGACAATGAGAAAAGAAATTTGCATTCTGCATAATGAAAAGTTTTGATTTCGAAACAGTTTTTATTGACAAATTTGAGCTTGATCTGCGTTTACAACTGCCAAAAGCAGGCGTAGCAGGTGCCAAGATATATTTAAAAAATTGAAGAAATTTGGTGCTTGTATTTCTAAATGCTAATGTTGGAGTAGATGATGCAATCTCCGCCTGTTTTGCGGCGAAATTCACACGATATCTTAATAAAACTTATCATAGGCATATCCTGTGCCTTTATACGCAATCAGATTTGTACAGGAACCACAGTGGATAAGTGACTGAGCTAGCTCCATATAAGCAACACTCAAGACCTCCTTTAAAAAAAATTATGCTCAACTTTATTTGATGATATTGTTTTTCTCATTGAGCGTCATACGAATATTCTCAAATGGAGAGAAAACGAGTTGTATATGAATTTTCCCCTGAATCTGTATTTATTATTTTGGTAAATATCACTTCCATTCGGAAATTGCGATTTGACATATATAGAATTCTTGATGTGGGGTTAAGTTAATTTGCTCCGCTATGCCAATAAATCAAGAACGAGTGGAGAGCACAATTAGATTATCGTATGGGCCAATTGTGAGACTCAACTTCATTTATGGCCGAATTCTGGAAAACAAAGAAAAGTTTTCTATCTTAAATAGCTGAAAGTAGTGAACGGATGTTTCCGGAATTTGAGGTGTGCGCTTCTAAGCGGTGCCAGATTTCAAGAACTGATCTGTTTGAACATTTTATGTTGATATCTCGTTTTGCCAATTACTTATCCCACTAACTCCGTATGAAGATATGTGAATATGTTCCTATATTTCTATATGTACAAATGAGAAATTGTTCAAATATCGCCTGACTCGATTTAACCTTCGCGTATCATGTTGTATATATTTCAAAATTATCCCATTCTCCAATAAGATATCCTGAGTCAAAAAGTGCGAACCTTTAATACGTGTGACACCCAAAATCTGAACGTGATTTGTAGAGTAAGGAGAATGTTGGATTTGGTGGAGAGCATGCACATAAAATATAGTTACATACCAACATTCCAAATACGAACAACTGCTTCTTTAACTCTCTCTTCCCTCCTTCCCCTTCCCACTTTAACTAATTGATCTTTCTATCAATGAGCTTTTCTATTTTAAACTATTTGTCTGTAATTACAAAAACTACAGATATCACTCTCCTTATTCCTTAGTTACTATTATTGTATTCCTTCTTGTATTTTAATTGCTAGTTCTCATAAATTCATGTTTGTCAACATAGTTTTCAACAAAGCATTTCAGCAAATATATATATATATATATATATATATATATATATATATATATATATATATATATATATATATATATATATATATATATATATATATATATATATATATATATATATATATATATATATATATATATATATATATATATATATATATATATATATATATATATATATATATATATATATATATATATATATATATATATATATATATATATATATATATATATATATATATATATATATATATATATATATATATATATATATATATATATATATATATATATATATATATATATATATATATATATATATATATATATATATATATATATATATATATATATATATATATATATATATATATATATATATATATATATATATATATATATATATATATATATATATATATATATATATATATATATATATATATATATATATATATATATATATATATATATATATATATATATATATATATATATATATATATATATATATATATATATATATATATATATATATATATATATATATATATATATATATATATATATATATATATATATATATATATATATATATATACTCGGCCAGGGTCAATCGAGATGTATTCGTCTGTCTGTCCATATTTTTAACACTAGAAGGAAACCGAATTTCATTTCAAAAATAAGTCATTCTGTTCCACACATACAACATAAATTCATCTGCATGAAAGGACTAGGTACCACGCATAAAATCCCGCTTGCATCGGCGCTTGCCAAAAAAAACATTGTCAATTTTTTCTGGAAAATTTGCATCGATAGCATCAAATGTTTCAACACTATATGTTTTATCATACTCACAAACCTTACAAAGTAATCCTTGGAATCCATAGTCCCAAGACGTTCGGAGTTCGTTAGAATAAATGCTTTGCTAATTAGTGTTGTTGTAATTCCAAACAACACTCAAGATAAGTGACATTTCTTAAATTGAAGCTGAGGAATCGAACTTGGCTATTCGCTTGAATAATTATGCAAGCAAGGGGTTGAAGGAATGAGAAAAAAGGCATTCGACTCGGGGAGAAAAAGATTTAGAAAGAAGCAAATTTCAGACCATGCCCGGGAGAGGATTCGAACCCACGACCACCCGAGAGTGAGTCTAGCATTCTTACCACTAGACCACGAGACGGGCTCAACTATATATATTCATCATGTGCACTTCAAACTGTGTATCAATGATTTTTTTAAAGGATGTACCAGAAAACACAAAATCGATGTTGACATGATATTTAAACCTCACATAGACTTCATATCCATTTTGGCATGTGTAGCTGATAATATTAATAAGGGAGAAAACTCCTGTGACACGTTCAAGGAATGCATTTGTAGTCGGTGCAACCACGAAAGACTACAACCATTCATTTTTTACAAAGTTAGATAACATTTTGGTCCCCATTTTAAATGCCTGTGGTAATCAAAATGTCAACATATGTTAATAGGAGTAAGGCGGTTCGGATAAAGGTTGATTCCGCTCAGCTATTCGTAAAAAGTTTCAATTTATCGAAATGTTTAGTACGAGCTTTATGATATAAGCCTAAATTTCAAAGGAGAACAAAAATTCGTGAACACTAGGAACAGAATTATCACAATAGCATATTTGAAAAGGTTTCTGACTTTCTCTGTGTGTCTATTTTTTGATTGAAAATCATAAAACCATCCTTATTTTGCATCCCTATTTAAAAGTTACTAGTATGCATGGTTATAGGGGTGTGTAGATATAATGTTTGGGAAGTGGGGTCAGTAGATTACCGCGGCAGATTTAGTTGCTAGCATTGGATATTTAGTTGTAAATATAATAGATTGAGCCTGCTGTCCATGGGCGGATACTTGCTGCATTACGAATAATTTGAGACTTGCATAGAAAGGTGGCGGCAGGTGCCGAAACAATTTAAACCATTTGAAGTGAATTGATTTATTGAAAATAAATTAAATTCCTAAGTGCAGTGGTATTTATATTTTGATAATGGAAGGACTACAAATCGTATTATTACGCGTAAATATATGTTCCAATATCACGGTCAATCAAAGTGTATTTACATATGTAATTACATTTTAATTCCATTATATAATGCACATGTCACTCGGAAATACATGGGTAGTCATTATAGCCAATTATTGTTCATTAGTAGGAGAGTGTTACGCATATTGGACTTGATTTGCATATGCACCTCTTGTGCTCCAACTCCATTTGCCAAACTACGGACGGTGTTTCGAGATTGAAATATATTATAGAAATCTATCACAGAAATTCTTTTCTCTACAAACGTCTCCATCGCCTTCGATACTACGAGTATGAACGACAAACTTAAATTGATACAAATTTCCCAGAAGTTCTACTGAAACCGAATAATACCAAAACAATATTTTGATTTTGTCGGAGCAACTAGTTATATATAGCACTCAAACCACAAGACATCCATTGTAGTATATTCGACGTCCCATTTTAATTTTTCTTTGAATCGCAGTCGATTTTAAAGTTTCTTCGCTGCTTTTCAACCGCTTCCACCCAGATATTTTGTTTCGTTTGCATACAGTATCTGGACCAAAGTAATGAATGCTGGTAGGTTTTTTTTTATTGTTCTTTTCTGTCAGTATTCTTTTAATTTCTTATTGTATTCATTTATTAATTATTTATTATTTATTACTTATTTACTTATTCATTTTTTTACTTATCTATTTAATTACTTGATAATTTAATTTAATATATCTATTTTAATATCTGATATATAGTTATGTATTAAAAGACTTTGTCTTGTTGTATAACCTTAAACATTTAATTGAAATTGAATATTCCGAAAATTTGCGATTTGAAATAATTGCCTCAATAATTTACTTATTTAGTACACCATAATAAATTATGTCTGCAGTGGATTGGATTATTGAGTACTACTTTATGGCATAATGAATGAAACACCATATCGATTCAAGGGACTCCACAGCCCTTTTTCTTGAGCACAAATGGGAAGCTTCTTTTTCATATAAATTTCATCAATTAGCCACCTTTCTCCAATTGTTCTTGTAGGTGTAAATCAACGATTTAAAATAACCTCAGAAGACGAAACATAAAAAATTCAAAACGCACCTTGTCATCAGTGTAACTCGAAATTTCTGAATTTTCCGATCGCTATTTCGATTATTTGGCCTATTGTCTGGTACATGGGACCATTTTGATGCAACTGTTATGGGAGCAAATTCTTCTACGGTATAGAGACTTACATTTTTGTGGCATTTCTTAGAAAGAACAAAAAACACTGCATCCAAACTAACAAGAACATATATTCAACATTTTACATTTAACTACCATAAACTCAATCCCTTGAAACGTACGCCATCTTAGAAAAGAGTTAATCATGGCAGATTCTAAATCATTGTAAGTAGTTTCGTTGTTAGTAATCAACAAAACGATTACTGCATAAATCATTGCTGCCTTGAAGATAGTCATAAATTTTAAACATTTGATCGTAAATAGTGCAACTTGCATCCGTATAAATAAATAGATATAATATTCTTCTTAATATATTAACTCTATTGGTGGTGGACTATATTTCATTTGTACGAGTATTTCAGTGTTTTATTGAAATATCTGCAGAGCTAAAATTCCGTTTCTCTGTTACACCACAAGATACACATCGTTTCTATACTTGCCACACTCGAGTTTAGTTCAAAGTATATTTATTTATAGTTAATTTTGTAGTATTTCTTATAGTTGTCCTGCCCCAATCTGAAATGGACCTCCCGTAGATGTTAGCTGGTGGCTGCGAACTGCACCAGCTGCAACTACGAGTGTTGCTACTATGCGTGCCGCTGCTGCACTTTTAAAAAATAAACTCAATATTTTGCAAATGTTTGCACTTTTTGTTGTGAGGTTACAGAATCGCAACAACAAAAGAGATTACAGTGAAATTGAAATTTGAAAAGGAAATGTGCTTTGGTTTATTTTTTATTATTTGACATTTCAACAATATTTAAATGGTTTATCATGCAGAAACAAAGCACACGATTTAGTTAATATTTTATGCGCAAGTAGAAATGTGTATGTATGAATTTCAAGCCATAATACCACAATTAGCAACAGAAAATATGCAATGAAAATAAGTTAATAAATAAAAAGTAAATAACCATTCAAAAATAGATTAATGTTACTCATACGCCACGAATGTCATCAAGATTATAGATAGAAGGATACAATAAATCGAAACATTGAAACTGAATAAATGAATCTTGCTTAAAAATCGGACTTTACGACTTTGTGCTCGCCTTTATAAACTCAATACACCGAAATCGAGTATCGAAACCAGTCAATTTTGACTATTTGGCCACAATGCTTTTGTGTTATTCCAAGTACAGTCAAAAATAAAATTTGAACTATTATGGAACTAATACTCGGTTATACAAGTGTAGCAGTTAAAGTATATGTAAACAATACAGCAATCTTCCAATAACATTACTTCCGCCTACAAGTTTAGCTTGGTCAGAGTCAGCTGAACATGTTTCATGTTATTTAGTTTAAACAGAATTGCATTCTCATTTATATAAAACTCTTTTGCTTTGTAAGAATATAAAACATATATATAAGTTGCAGTGTATTATACATAAGTATTGTAAGCAGGCACATGTGTACTGTCCGTTATTTGACTGTAAGCAAGTGAGCATTGATGTGCCATTGTCATAACCTTGATTTTATAAGCAATGTATTATTAAGTTAAAAGGAAATAGTGCTACAATTTTGTGAAGCTTGTATGAAAATCAAATAAAGGCATTCGATGAAAAACCAGAAGACAGCGTGGTCGTGACTAACCAAGTAATCTATTCCAAAGCTGCATAACTTTCTTTTACCAAAAAAATCTAAATTTGGAATTACTTTCATGCAATTTTTAATTAGGTATGGAACGAAAACATAGTTTGGTAAGATCACAAATACAAATATTTAAATGTTATTTGAAAACAAACCATGAAAGTCATAACTTAACTTAACTTAACTTACATAAACTATAGACAAAGTGTAAATAGAAACCAGTAAAGAAGCCTAAAGTCAAGTTAGATCGATTCCGAAATACCGTTGACTCTTACTTGTGCGCGCGATATTCAGATATCATCTTTAGGAGCATATCTTTGGTCATTTTCAGTAGAATACACTGAGTTTATAATAAGTGATTGAGTGACTTCTATCTGAGCGTTCCCATTTCTTGTGTATGGTTTCGCAGCGTCAATATACTAATTCAAAACCACAGCTAGGATTAATGGTATGGTTCCAATAACCATGGAGACGAAAGAAGGAGCTTACGAGCGAAAGTTTGTAAATTCTTCTTCCACGGTGGCTATCGCTAAATACTGTGGATATATTTCTCTGCGTAGATTTTAAAGTTAAATCCGGTTCTCTTTAACGTGCATTTTCCACTTAAGATTCGGATCTAGTGTCATTCCCAGATATTTGGTTTCGCTTGCATACGGTACCTGGCCCGAGTTATGAATGCTGGTAGGTTGACTGTTTTCTTGTAATTGAAGTTAATATGCGTTGATTTGGTTTATTTGAAATAAATGCGTAAACTTGTTGTACACTGACAAGTTTTATCCAGTGCTCTCGTGGATTTTCTCGGCTGTTGACTCGATCACAATTTTCGTTGCCAGAAGAGCCACACCATCCGCGAATATAGCTACAACTGTCCGTTCAATTAAAGGAATGCCCTGAATGTAGCTCAAGAACAATATAGTTCCAAAAACCTTTTTTTCTGTTTTTTTTCGGAACAACTAGTCACATGTAGCAGTCAGACTACAAGACATCCATTGTACTATATGTCACGTTCCATATTCATTTTTCTTTGAATCCACCTGATTTGTGAACAAACCTTAGTAGATCCTGTGTCCCTATGTAGCTTAAGTGCGCGCTACTAAGAATGTCAGTGCCAAATAACTCGAACCTGATTCTAGCAAAACCGGGGCATACACACAAAAAGTGGTCAACCGTCTCATCTTTTCCTCCACAAGTCTGGCAAGGTGCACTGCCTGCAATGCGTTTGCATATGCTTACCCCTTGCAAATAAACTGTCATCTGTCCTACCAGAAGTCTGCATTCTCTCCTATCAAGTGACATATAAAAACATGAAATTCTATTGGAAATAACAGACAGCATAGCCTTTGCCCATCTGCTGCCTCTTGCAGCGCAATTCTGTGCGCGGGAAACCCAACCATTAATTGTGGCGCTAATGGTAGCAGAAGGTATGAGAAGAACATGTTCCGAGTCAGTAAAAGTGGTCTCAGATTCTTTTTTCGCATGTTTATCTGCAACTTCATTCCCTATTTCCCCCCAGTCCTGGAACTCATGTTAGCATCAAACTATTATGCTTTCCAACATAATTTAATCTGGATTTGCACAATAGCACTAACTTGGAGGTGACAAGGGAGCAAGCCTTCAGTGCAGCCCGACTGCCACTGAAGGCACAAATACTTCTGCCACGCCATCTGATTTCCATCACGTAGTCCATCGCCCTTAGGATGGCATAAATTTCCGCCTTACAGACAGAAGCAGGACGACCAAGGGCGTAATGGAGCTGGACAACGTTGAGTTCCACGAAAACCACAGAACCAACTCCAATAACAGTGTTAGAGGCATAGATGTAAATACGACAGTGGTGCTAACCGGGCTCAGTCGTATGGGCCATAAATGAGCCTTTGAAATTTTTATACAGTACCGCCTTTGTGTTATAGGATATGCGAGCATTGAATCAATGGGTATAAAGAGGGTAGCAATACCCATATCAGTGCCAAACCGAGATTCCAATACGCAACCAACCCCCCCGGTCAGTGCCGATTGTGTTTTAACCTACAGATAGCCTTTAGGTGCTCTCCTTGCATAAAAACATCTGGGGCGGGAAGATTAAGCAGCGCATCAAGAGCAGGGCTAGAAGTTGTCGAAAGGCTCCAGTATCACAACTAGCCACAGTTCTCTGTAGTCTAAATAGGGCAGACTTACCCCCCTTTGTGAGACAATCTTTTGCCACAGACAATCGATGCGTACGATATTGTGAGCCTGATTACCTCATAAATCTAAAGGACTTTCGAGAGAGCCAGATCCCACGTCTTGGCAAAAATTCTCTTGCACTGCCAAAAAACTGTCGGTGTTTTTGCTACCCTTAGTTCAACATGTGATTTTCAAAAAATCTTACTGTCAAGAACCACCCCAAGATATTTTACTTCCCTGGATAACTGAAGAGTGACCCCCTTTTGTGTTGACTGAACAAAACCTGTGACTTTCCCCTTTCTAGTTAAAACAACTTTATTCAGTTTAGCTGGGTTTACCGAAAGTCCATTTACCTCACACCATGTGCACTTTCCTGCAGATCTGCATTAGAGAACTTTCTGCTATTACGCAGGCAACTTGTCTGAGTGTAGATATCAGAATAATTTAGGGAAACTAGCGAAGAGTCAATGACCATGCAGCAGATTAATGTAGAACGCATGCCACCCTGAGGGCAACGCTGCTGTACAATCGCCGATGCCCACAGACTACTACCCTCGCACCACAATACCCTATTTGCTAGCATTGAACGAATCCAATTAAGCCGCACAATATCTACACCATAACGACGGGCCTCTGCCCGCATATTGCGAAAAACTGCAGTAGTTATCAAAAGCAATCTCTATTCCACAAAGATACAAACAGCGTTCTCCCTCCTTTCGATGGCATGCTTAATCCTGCTAACAAAACTATGCAACGCCGACTCGCAGGATTTTCCACTCTGATATGCGTGTTCAAATGGAGACAGAGGGTGATCCTTAAGCGAAAATTTACGCACACGAAGATCAACCAATCGTTAAAGCCTTATTAGCTGAAAATTAATATTGTATTCCTTTCCCACTTTTCGGATAAATGAAACTCTAAGAAATCTCCAGCAGTGTGGAATATAGGCTAGCGATGTGGTGAAAATTCTCCTCAATGTATAATCAGCTGTATATTTTGCTTCAGCATCATTGGATAAATGCCATCTAGACCGGACGATTCTAATTTGTCAAAAGATGCAATCAGTTATCTAATAGCATCTTCATTCGCCACAGTTCTTGCTACAAACAAATCATGCCGAGAAGCCGTCGCTCTATGCAGGTCGTGCTCAATATTTGGTGGCTTGTGAACGACTGTATCAACAATACAATAATAAACAAAGTGTCCCACTACGCCTTTCGGTAAAAGGATCATCAGATATCCTAAGGGGCCCCAAACCTAAAGAGCGACCCTTCTAAATTACGTTAACTAATCTAGCCGTTTCACTCAGTGACTCGATATTGCTCCAAAAAAGAGGTCCTTGTAGATGACCGAATGGTTTTCTAAAATTTCCTCTGGGTTCTTCGATATCGGTCCCAGTCTCCTTAAAGATTAATCCTGATGGTCCTGTTAAGTGCTTTTCACGCTTCCTTTCTCAATTCATGAAGTTCTTGGTTCCACCAGGGCACCTGAGTCCGGTTGCGAGGACAACCAGAGTAACAGACAGCAGCGCAGCTAACATCGAGCGATGTGTTGAGTGTCTCAAGGTTTCCCCGCAACACATCCCTACATTTTTCCAAGTCCGTTTTCGTTAAGTTCCTAGTGGGTAACGGCTGTAAAATCCTCTCACCATACATGAACTTAATGTACCTGTGGTCCGATAATGAGGCTTCATTCAGGACCCTCCAGTTTTAAACGACTATACAACAGAATTGATGGATAGAGTAATGTATATTACCTCCTGCCTCCTGGCAGTGACAAAAGTAGCATGAGACCCCATTAAAGACGGAGGAAACGACATAGTCAAACCCTAGGAGCCGACGATCATTGCATTTAATACTACCACAGATGGTATGTTGTGCATTAGCATCACAATAAACTATAAGCCCCAGATGTCTTTCTTCACAGAACTCCACTAAGTCTACCACCACACCGTAGGGAGGTGCTTAAATTCGGAGTATTAATTTCCGCGATATACGTCAGGAAAAGCTAGAGCAAACATTTTCCCTCTCCAAGGCTTTTTCAATAATTAAAGATATTCCTTAAACCTGGTGAGTGCTTGATTCTAAACCCGAATTAGTGGTCAGTCAATGATAGGTTAAATGCGTTTCAATAGGAGTTTTTCAAAACCTTTTAATAGTATTGGCAATAGTGAATAGCTCCGAACGATTCTTTTTCATTTATGTCTATCCCGAAAAATGGATCAAAGAACTTGTAACAAAGTTTGTGTGAAAAACAACATAAAGTGTGCATAAGTATTCCGAATGTTGACTGTAGCATACGGCGAAGCTACTTTGAACAAGAGCAACGTTTATCGGTGGTACAAAATGTTTTCAGAGGGCCGAGCAGAAGTGAGCGACGAACCGTTCCGGACGCCCGAGCACGTCAACAACAGACGAAAACATTGATGAAGTAAAGAAACTAGTATTGGACAATCGTCGAATCACTGTCAGAGAAGTTGCCGAGGGCCTAAATATATCGAGTGCCTCGTGTCATTCGAGTATCACCAAAAGTTTGGGCATGAGGCGGGTCGCCGCAAAATTCGTACCAAAATTACTCAATTTCGACCAAAAACAGCATCGCATTAACAATGCTCAGGAGCTGTTGGAATCTGTCCGTGACGACCCAAATTTGCTGCAGAGAGTCATAACTGGTAACGAATCATGGGTCTATGGTTATGACGTAGAAACCAAAGCTCAATAATCAAAATGGAACCTGCCGCATTAGCCAAGACCGAAAAAAGCACGCCAAGTTCGGTCGAATGTAAAGGTTTTGTTGACAGTTTTCTTTGATTGCAGGGGCGTGGTGCATTATGAATTCATGCCGCAGGGTAGAACGGTCAATAAAGAATATTATCTTCAATTAATGCGCTATTTGCGAGAAGCAATCTGCCAGAAACGCCCGGATTTGTGGAAGAACAAAAATTGGCTTTTGCATCATGATAATACCCCTGCTCACACATCATCATTACTTGTGAGCGAATTTTTGGCCAAAAACCACACTGTAATAATGCCGCAGCCACCGCATTCCCCAGATCTGGCCCTCTGTGACTTTTTCTTGTTCCCGAAACTGAAAAGGCCCATGAAAGGACGGCGCCACGATTGAGGAGATAGACAAAAATCGAAGACAAGCTAAAACACGTCCACGCACAATAGCTGTCAAAAACTGACGGAACATTCAAAATGACCGAAATTGTCAACATAAGTGAGGGTCATGAGTACCAACATCGCCACGAAAAGATCGAAAATCGAACACCCGTAGCCCACGAAAATTCAAAATTCGAAATACTTTTTGAACAAACCTCGTATTGTGTTTTTTTTAAAATTATTTATGAGTTTATTTGTTTAATAATTATATCTTTATATATTTATTTTTATATATTTATCTTTTATTTATTAATTTAGTATTTATTATATATTTTTTATTTATTTATTATTTATTATTTATTTAATATTTATTTTATTATTTAGTCTATTTATTATATATATTTTTTTTAACAAACCTCGGATGTACATACAACGTGTTCTTCTTTCGAGTTGGAAGATAAATTCTTCTGCGTGAAAGGAATAGCTTACAGCATAAAATCCATTCCAAACGTATTTTTGCGATGAATAACATTGTCAAAAAAAATCTCAGAGACTTTGCCTCGCTAGCAACGAATGTTCCACCGATAAATGTCTTGTCCTATGCAAAAACCATAAAAAGTCATCCGTCGTAACACAGTTCCAATACGTTAAGTTGTTTGAGTGAGCCGATTGCAGCTCGCTCGAATGAATACTTCGCTAAGCAGTGTTGTTGTAATTCCAAACAACAGTCAAAATAATCGACATTTCGTGAGTTGAAGGTGAGGAAACGAGCCTGCCTATTTTCAGCTTTAAACATGGAATCTGGTGTAAGATTCCAAAAGGAGGCGTGTAGGGATTGCTCTCCTATATATGCACATCTTCATTTTCATTTCTAACTGGGTATCAATTTTTTATGGGATCTACCAGAAAAACCAATGCCGATATTGACATAATATTTAAATCTTACAGACACTTCATTTCCATTTGGGCATGCAGATAAAAATGTTAATAAAAGAGAAAGCTCCTGTGACACATTCGAGTAGTACATTTGTAATAGTCCATTCAACCACGAATGACCATAACCATCAATTTTTTACATCGTTAAATAACTTGGTGAGACCCATTTTAAATGCCTGCAGTAATCAACATGTCAACATATGTTAATAGGAGTAAAGTGGTTAGGACTGAGGTTGACTGATGACTGATGCAATTTATCGACAGATTCCTACGAGCTCTATGATATATGTAAGTCTTATATTTATTAAGAACAAAAATTCAAGAAGACTAGAACAGAATTATCCCAATGATATGTTTGAGGAGGTCTTCTTTTGTTTGAAAATCATAAAATCCTCTTTATTTTCCATCCCTCTTTAAAAGTTACTAGTATTTGTGGTTAATAGCGTTCTATGGGAATGGCGTTGGCGCCGTCACGACAAAAAAAAGAGAGGCGCTCACCGCCTGAGCGGTACCCATACTCGACTGAGGTGGTCAGTACGTGTGCAGTGTCCAATCCGTGGTATCAAAATGGGCGTTATTTGTGCCTGAGTGTGCTGTTTGCTGCCGCTCCAACCTAAACCTAAACATATGGTTATAGGGGTGTAATTATGTAATGTTTGGGGAATTGGGGTCAGTAGATTACCGCGGCAGAGTTAGTTGCTAGCATTTGTTATTTAGTTGTAAATATTATAGATTGTGCCTGCTGTCAATGGGCGGATACTTGCTGCATTACGAATAATTTGAGACTTGATAGAAAGGTGGCGGTAGGTGCCCAAACAATTTAAATAATTTGAAGTGAATTGATTTATTGAAAATAAATTAAATCCCTAAGGGCACACATGTCACTCGGAAATACATGGGTAGTCATTATTGACAATTATTGTTGGTTAAAAGGTGAATGTTATATATATATATATATATATATTTATTTCGATTTACCGTTTGTAAGTAAAAGTAACCAATAAATTTTACTACTTTGAAATATTGGACTGTACACCACACCACGGAAGGAATTTCGAGATTGAAAACTATAACAGAAATTTGAGTATGAATGACATATTTAAATGGACACAAATTTCCCAGAAGTTCTACTGAAACCGAATAATTCCAATATAGAGTACGGAATCCCCCATGTCGCACATAGAAGCGTGCTGTACGAATTCATATAAATATACAATCGCACTACCTTCAAATGTAACATAATGTTTAATATGCAAAGTATATTTGTATGTATCCGTTCGTTTGTACTCACAACAACAAGGAATATGCAGTCTGCGTGTGCAGTTGTATTGAGACTCAAATGACACCTGCCTCGTTTGGCTCTGGAAATGTATTCCTTATTAACGTCTCATACAGGTACTTGAACCAATATAAGAGTAGGAACGATAAGTTGATTGGTAAAGCACTTGAACCTGAACTCAAATGGATCTATGCCTTCAAGTTTGCCACTCACTTGAGTGCAGTATGTGATGGTGAAACATTGCAATTAGTATTAGGGGATAAAGGATGGGGAATGGTAAAGCTAAAACCATCTTGTGTTCTAATGCACAGTTTTATCACAATTCACGGCTATAAAACTCTCGAAAGCTCATTACAAACCTCAATGTTAGCTTGACGAATGCTACTGACATTCTCAAAATGGATTAAGGTCACCACCGATCACACTACACTACAACATGCAGTAATCCAATCTCACCACCATTCAAGGTCAATTATCAGAAAGAGTTTGGGAGTTACCGTCCAAAGTCCAAACAATGGGATCCAATCAAGTTTGAAACGTATGTTTCATTGAACTTGCATATGCTGCTGTTATATTCTGCTGCTATGTTCTGAGATTATAGTCTGCTAATATTTTCCTTTAGAATATTCATTTTTATTGATGATGTTAGCAATAAGTTATTATTTAAGACGATGAATTTTAATAAACCAATCATTCTTTCATTCTTTATCAAATTGACTCCTTCATTTCAGCGACGGATTGTTCAAGTTCAAGTGCTTGAACAATCAACTTATCATTCCTAGTCTTATATTGGTTCAAGTACCAGTATGAGACGTCAACAAGGAATACATCTCTACCGTCAAACGAGGCTGTCAAAACATTTGGTGACCCCGACGTGATCAGAAGGACGAGAGATACACAGGACATAAAATTGTTCAGTAACACAAAAACAGTTTGAGCATTCAGATTTATCACCAATCATCAATCGGTTTTAGTTCGAGCATACAGGGTGCTACAAAACAGGATACTTAAGAAGCAAGAGCACAATAGTGTGAACGTTAATAATGACGACTATCGACGATCTCGTCCATCAGCCGGACGACAATGCAATTTGTCTCCAAAAGGCCATCGGAAGACACTCGACTGTTTTGAAAGGAAATCCAGAGAAATTGAGGAGTTATGGTTAGCTTTCCAACGTATCGACAACCAAATTAGAAGGGATCCAACGGCAGCTAATGACCATCCATACTTTGTGAAGGATCTATACGCATCAATTGGTAACCGGTACCAAGACTTCCTTGCAGACATCAAGGAGAGCAAACAAATACTCACAGCAAAGGGCATAACTCAACCGCAAGCTGTTAGTGTCCCAAGTTGCTCAACGGAACCAGAGAAGGGCATAACTCAACCACAAGGAGTTAGTGGCCCAACTCGTTCAGCAGAACCCATGGAGAAGAGACTTCAAAAGACTAATTTGATTAACATGGTGCACAAGCAAAATACAGTTATTGCACTCGTGCAACGCATGTGAGACGATGTAGTGGCTGATGACACACACCATTCATGCCAATATTATACTACAAAGGCCAACCTTATAGAACATTATTGAAATGCAGCCAGGAAATTTAATGATTTTATACTGGATTCTATCGATGATATGAATAATTTTGAAGAATACTTGAATATAGAGATGCATGTCAGTGACAGAATTCTTATGCTTCAAGAGAAGGGAGTGACGGTTCCTGCAATTCCGAATCGAGCGTCACCCGCCGAACATTTGCCAAAGGTAATACTGCCAAAATTCGATGGAGATTACCTGAAAAGTTACAGTGCAAGTTCGGCACATACAATACGTCGCATAGTGTAACGTTACCTATACAAAACGCACTAACACTTTCACCTGAAGCTAGTAACTGCTCACATTTATTAATTATTGAAAACAAGTTTTTATCTACGTTCGTTGATTAGGCTTAACACGACCGACGTTGCTCTATTTGACCTACATTCAGCACGAATATTACCTCTCTTACCGCACTCATAACACTTAACGTTTCTCTTTGCTGGCAGATCTCTGCTATTATTGTGATTTGATTTGAAGCGTCTTATGTCGACCTGCTTGACATTGCGATGACTTGCTGCAAACACGCTTACGCTGCTTACTTCGTTTCTCTCGCCGCGTCGCTGCTCCTCTTCTAGAATTTTGTCCTTTAAAAGTTCTACTTTTGGTAGCGTGTATCTGCTCTCCATGGCTACGATAATGTTTTCCATGTCATCTGGCAAACTACATTGCAGTAGGATGCTGAGTAGATCTTCTGGCACATACAGGGTGGCTGATGAATATTGCTACATTAAGAAACTCAAATAACTTTTTTTTCAGTGTATGGAATTAATTTTTCTTTTATTAATGCTAAAGCTCATTCAATTTTATTAAATATAGCTTAATTAGTTTTAAAAATAATGGAATTTAAATGCCCCCCCTGCTCGTTGATGCATGTGCGGCATCTTATCAAAAAGTTATTCATTACTGCTTGGAGAGTTGAGACAGGAATAGCCGCAATTGTTTCTCGAATGGATTGCTTTAGTTTGTTCAAATTTGTTGGTTTTGCTTTGTAGACTTCCTGTTTGCAATAACCCCACCAGAAAAAGTCAGGTGCAGTAAGGTCCGGCGACCTGGGGGGCCAACGGAATGTGAAGTTTCTGGATATCAGCTTATTGGGAAATTTTCGTCACAATTCTGTCATAACAGGCCGGGCTATGTGAGGAGTTGCACCATCTTGCTGAAACCACACTGAGTTGAAAGCAATTCTCATCCGGCGTAATTCTGGATAGAAAAAGTCTCTCAACATGGCCAAGTAACGGTCTCCAGTAACCGTAACGGTGTGACCGTTTTCCTCGAAGAAGTAGGGCCCGACAATGCAGCGTGATGAAACTGCACACCACACTGTAACACGAAGTGGATGTAATTCCGTCTCATGGAGTATCTGTGAGTTGGAAGCACTCCATATTCGACAATTTTGTTTATTTATGTTGCCGTTTAAATCGAAATGGGCCTCGTCAGACATAAAAAGATAGTGGATCATGTTTCCGTCCTCTTCCGCCATTTGAAGCATCTTCTGGCAAAATTCCAAGCGAATCGGGAAGTCTGCTGCGTTCAATTTGTTGGCCATTTGAATTTTATATGGGAATAAGTCCAAATCTTTATGCATAATTGACTGCAATGACTGTCGGCTTATACCCATTTGAGCAGATAAGCTTCTTGTCGAAACTCTTGGATTATTTTGTATGGCTGCAGCTACTGCAGCGATTGTTTCCTCCGTCCGAACTGAAGGGTTTCGATGGTAAGGTCTTCTGTTGACTGTCCCATGCTCGGCAAAATTGTTTACAAGTCTCATTATGGTCCATCTGCTCGGTGGATTGCCGCCAAACGTGCGCCTATACTCCCTTTGAACCGCAACTACGGACTCCAGTGCGTGATAGCGGCGGACAGTCCAAATTCTTGTTTCAGTGTCCCAGTTATCCATTTTTGATAAATCTAACAATCAATCTGCAAAATAAAAAAAAAACAAGATTCATTAAATAGAAAAAAAGTTATCACATTTTTTTTTGGTAGCGGCTTTCATCAGCCACCCTGTATATTCCAAAGTCTTTCAGACCGTCTGCCCGAGTGCAAAAATCGTTTATTTGCTCAGCGCATTTCTCATCTTCTCATCGATCTTAAATTGAAATCGCACAAGTTTCCTTCAGAGGTTAACTTTGCGTAAATCACTTAAAGCTCGTCATGCATCCAATGCAGATTCGCATTTTTTTATATGAATTAATTCCGACGATTTGACACATAAAATAATTGTCGCCAGCGCGTTTTGATCAGCTTGCATCCATGCAGCTAGTTCTGCTGACGTATTTAATGGTGAAGAGCCCATATCTATGACTTCCCACAGATCCTGTGTAAATAAATTTTATTTGTATTTTTTTTTAATTTCCCAGTTTTATTACTTTTTGACAGTGAACAACATTTAGTAATTGTGTGATGCTTAATATATATACATATATAGGGAGTTTTACAGTTTCTGTATCCACTGCCATATCAACTTCTGCATTATATTTATTGCTTTCATAAATGCATAGTTAAAAATAGATAGTGGATACTTAAATCTGGCTTATGATGGCCGGAGTCTCTTTAACCGTCGTCTGGTGGTGTTTTCTTTTTCAACTATATGGCTTAGTTCATTATGAGGGTGCGAGAGAAGTTTTTTTTATATCTGTAACAAATGAGTCTTATCTCCTCGCTAACTAGTGGAATTTTTAAATCACGATGTCTTACGTCGTTTGGTACATACCATGGAGCATTTAAAATTGTCCGTAATATTTTGTTTTGAACGCTTGGGATCATTTCCACATTCGTTTTGTTGGTGGTGCCCCATAGGTCCAGATTGGTTTTCCATTTGTTTATATATTAGGAGTTTATTGTGTGTTGTTAGTTTCGACTTTTTTCCTAGGAGCCAGTATAGTTGTCCGAATTTCATCTTCATTTGCTCACGGTTTTTAAGAATATGTTGTTTCCATGTCACTTTGTTATTTAAATGCATTCCAAGATATCTAGCATGGTTTTCAATATCTATTAATTTCTTGTTAATTTAGAGAGGTATAGGAGTGTAATTTCTTTTTGTGTATATTTCTTGTACTATTCTCATTTATTTGTATACCGCAATAGCTGAACCAATCCATTAATTTGTCTAAGATTTTTTGGAGGGTGGTAGTAGCTTTTGCAACGCAATTATTCGAGTTAAGAATGACAGTATCGTCCGCAAATGTTGCAATCATAGAGGCGTTGTCGTTTGGCTTGGGGATATCAGATGTGAATATCAGGTGTAAAATTGGTCCTAGTACACTACCTTCAGGGACGCCAGCACTTGCTTTATGTAATTGTCATTAAATTGGACATAGAGAGCTCGGCCACTGAACGTCAAGCATATATCATGTGGGAGAAATCGCTTTAGCTTGGCATGTAGTCCTGCATGCCAGACACTATTAAAAGCTTTTGCAATATCAAGGTAAACGGCTATGCAGAATCTTTTTTCATCCAAGTCTGCTAGGATTTTGTTGGTAACTCTATGTACTTGTTGTATGGTAGTATGTTGTCGGCGAAATCCAAATTGGTGGTCAGGTATAACTTTATTTTCCATTAAGGTTGATCCAGGCGGTTAAGGAATAGCTTTTCAAAAAGTTCTGATACGGTGGGTACGAGGCTGATCGGTCGGTATGAGGTCGATTTCGTTGCGTCTTTACCTGGCTTTGGGATGGCTATTATTTTTGAAACTTTCCAAATCTTTGGGAAGTTCTTTTGTCTTAGTATTGCATTAAATATGTTCCTTGCATAGCATTTTGCACAGTCTGGTAGTTCTTTGAGGATTTCTCCAGTTACTAGATCATATCCTGGAGATTTTTTGGTTTTGATTGGTTTTTTTATTGCATCCTTTAGGTCGTGTGCAGATATTTTCCTTATTGGCATTTGTGTTTCCTTACAGGCGGTATTATGTTGATCCCGAATAGAATTACTGGTACTGCTATTTATGAATGTTGTTTCAAAATATTTAGCCAGTGCTTTGGCTTTGTCTTCGTTAGTTCTAGCCCAGGAGTTGTTAGTTTTAAAGTTTGGCGGTTGATGCCTAGTTGCGTTTTTAGGTTTACTGATAACTTTCCATAGAGAGTAATTTGTCGATTGTGTTGCAGTGAGATTTATCAACCTCTTGCAGGTTTTCTTGTTGTATATTTTAAGCATTTCTTTGAGTTCTTTCGTCACTTTATTTAACTTAGTTTTATCCGCTGGAAATCTTGTTCTTCCCCATGTTTGTCTAATTTTACGATTTTCTTTAATCTTCTTTGTTATGCATATAGAAGTGTTCATCCGTGTTTCTTTTTGTTTTATTGCTGGCGTGGATCTCGTACTGGGTATTACGTCATTTAGGTGGATAATTGCACTTTCAAGATTGTCAGGTGTTTTGAGGGCAACGTTGAGACACAATTTCTTCTGGACTATTTCTCTAAATGATTCCCAGACTGTTTTTTCATTATACAAGTGTAGTGCTGCTAAAACTAATTATGGGCTATTTGAGTATTCTATAATGATAGGCAAGTGGTCTGAAGAAACTTCGAAGCACGATTTAGTTATCATTTCTTTTAACATCAATATTTTGAACGATGCAGAAGTCAATTAGTTCTGGAGTTTTGTTTAGATCGGATGGCCAATAAGTGGGCTCGCCTGTGCTAGTATGCTTACAGTTATTAGATTTGATGGCGTTAAGTAGATTTCTCCCTTTGGTATTTGTGATCCTTGAACCCCAGTTCATATGTTTTGCGTTAAAGTCACTTCATAAGATAAATCGATGTCCTAGAGTATTGAAGAAATCGTTATATTGCGAGGTGGCGATAGTGTGCTTTGGTGGGCAGTATAGGGATGGACACTACTATTGGTCCAAATGTGTCTATTATTTGTATTGCCGTTGCCTCGTAGCTGTCGAGTTCTATATATTTTATTGTTTAATTATAATAGCTGATCCGCCGCGAGCCTTGGCATCTGGATGGTTTGTGTGGTATACTTTAAAGTTCGGGATTTTAAAGTAGCTAATATTGGTAAAGTGGGTTTCAGGTATGAGCATCAGGTCAATAGAATTCTCATTTATGAATTGGTCGACTTCTCTTTTGTGCTGTAGGAGCCCATTTGCACTCCATATAACTATTTTTAACTTATTATTTGTTTTGTCCATTAATATTGGCTAACAATGTTGAAATAAATTTCATCATGTTAACCATTTGTGTCATGAATTGATTCATCATGTCCTTGAGCTCAGGGAGCTCATTGTTCGGAGCTATGGGGTTAATATTGGGCTGTGCTACAAGAGTTGGCTGTATGTCCTTTGAAAGTACTTGTGCGGTGGATTTTAAGGGGTCGATTGCATCAGTTGGTACACGAATGGGGTCATCTTTGATTATGGGGAGCTCTATTTTTCTCAGTGCTGGAACACGTTTAACCATTGGGGATTTGCATATATCCAACCTGTATAATAAGAACACTTTCATCTGCATGGACCGCGAGGTGTAGATCTCACTCTTATATTTTCCAATTTGAAAATACGAATTACTCATTTCAATACCACATTTTAAACGACCCTCGATTTAAAAAAAAATTGTCTGAATCAGTTTTTAATTGAATCAGTTTAAATCCAAAATTTTTATCGACACTCGATTTCAATGAAACTTTTTTTTTAAGAAATGGTCTGAATCGCGTTTTCACTAAAAAATTGCCTTTGGGTTCTGGGCCCATAAACTATGTTAGCAAAGAAATAGATGCGCAAGTAAAACACGACCGATCGGTTCGAGAACATTTAATAGAAAAGTGGAAGATAATTATGATAATAAGAATAATGATCGGTAATCTTAAACGGTAATGTAAATGGGTTGCTAATGCAAATTAAATATCTACTACATTAGTTTTCTACTAAATTATCAACAATCATAAATTCCTGAAAACTAGAACAAAATTGTCAATATGGCATGTTTGAGGAGGCCTTCCGATTTTCTTTGTGTGTCTATTTTTGTTTGAAAATAATAAAATCACAATTGTTTTTCATCCCTATTTAAAAGTTACTAGTATGTATGGATATAGGGATGTGCAGTTATAATATTTGTGGAATTGGGGTCAGTAGATTATCAGGGCACAGTTACATGCTAGCATTGGATATTTAGATTTAGAATTTTATAGTTTATGTCTATTATCAATGGGTGGAGACTTGCTGCATTACGAATAATCTCAGATTTGCACAGAAAGGTGGTGGCAGGTGAGCCCAAGTGCCGCAGCAATTAAACCCATTTGAAGTGAATGGATTTATAGTAACAAAAATAAGAGTCCTACGTGCAGCGCTATTTATTATGTTTACATCGGAATCTTACGCGTAAGTATACATTCGAATATCACGGAAAATCAGGGCATCAGTTTTATGAACAACTTCTGAAATTTTCCTTAACAGCATCAAATTTCTTGGTATACCTATAGCCACTGTCAAGATATATCATACGGAGTTTACCCTCCCACTTTGAACATTGTAATTGACCAAAAATATCACAACTTTTTTATGATTCAAATTGGACCAGCACCAATTTGGAGATGTGCGCACTTTATAAACCAAAATAAAAGAGTTGCAGTCTTGGATCTTTTCGGTTTATACACAAGAATATAAACTTTTTCCTTGTTTTGTAACTATTTTCTGAGCTTTTTTCTGGTTTTATATTTAAACGATTATATTCTATAATCGCTTAGTAACTCTATTACAACTTTAAGAATATATAACAACATTTAATAGGATATTTATTTCTTCATTGATAAAATTTAATAATAAAAACAGTTTTTTAAAATCACATTTTTCAAGACAACCTATTCGAATAAAATTATACTTAAGAACACCCTGTCGGTGATGTCAAAAAAGAATATTCTCGATAACAACCACTTCTGTCGAGATGAATAGAAAATTCTAGCAAATTCCAGAATAGCGTAGAAATGTCTACTTCAACCATTCGAAAGCTATAAAAACCACAAGACTGTTCAAAGTCGAATGCAGTAGATCAGAGATCGTAACAGTGTGTTCATTAGGCATTTTAATCGAAGCAGCAGTATTAGCAGTATTGTGATTTTGTAAAGTGATGAAATTAATTAGTTAATAAAGTGATTCAAGAATTGTGAAATAAAGTGCAAATTGTAACTAAGTAAACTTAAGCCTAATATTAAATGTGTAAATAGCAATAATTAAATAAAGATAGTTATTTTAATTTAACCAGCGATTGTTTGATTACTACACGATCCAGTGGTACGAGTCCGAGTACAGAGAGTTAGAGTAAATTGTCAGGAGGGCAATTTCGTAACAGAGTAAATTGTCAAGAGGGCAACAATATCATAATTAATTATACAAACAACTTAAGGTTAAGCTCAAAGCTAAGGCACTATCGACTGAGGTTTTCGGCCTACATTTTATTTTATTATAGTGCATGCATTAAATTTCAAAAAATTTTTCGGAGAATCTTAGCATTTTTAGGAATATGGCGATGTTTTCGCTTGTTATGTTGGTTATTAATTCTTTTATTGTTTTATTATATTTGTTGCATATGTGGGCTGTTATACTGCATTCCGATATGATGTGCTGCAAGGAGATTGTGGTTTGGTTGCATGATGGGCATGATGGCGGGGATTACGGTGTAAATAGGTGGGAGTGGGATAATTGCGTATGTCCTGTTCTGAAGTGGATGTACTTTTGAAGATACGTTTTTGGAATGTTTGAAGGATATGTTTATTAATTTATAGTGGTCTGGTAGTATTGCCAATTTTTCGGAGGTTTGCTTTAGAAGTATGTCCGTAGATTGCAACTCCATATTCGATTTTGGAAACCAATATTGATTTTGTGATGTTTATTGTAGTATTTGGGTGAGCATTACTGTGATAACTGCTTATACATTTGATTTAGTCGATTAGTTAGTGCTTTTTTAAGATAATTAATATGTGTTGTAAATTTATATTTAGTATTGAATATGATTCCTAGAATTTTTAAATCACTTACATATACAATTTTGTTGATATTTATTTGTATGTCTATAGGAGTGCATTTTTGTTTTCTAGATATATGAATGGCTTTAGTTTTAGATAAGGAGAGTTTTGCTCCCGTGATATTGTACCAGCTTGTTATTTTGGTAAATAGTGCGTTTATCTTGTTTTGTGAAATGCCTTGATTCTTATGATTTATGATGATGTACTCGTATAGATCATCTGCGTAGATGCAATGGTTGAATACTGCGTTGCTTATAATTATTTTGTTAAGTTTTTCATATGCTATGAGATAGGGGAGATCCCTGTGGGATACCATTTATCAATGGCATGGTTTTGGATTAGTAGCAGTTTATTCTTACTTTGAATTTTCTGTTGGATAAGAATGATGTTATGAAGTTCAATATTTTAGGGCCCAATTTCCATTATTTTAGTTGATCAACGATAGCGCGGGCGCCGATGCGGTCAAAAGCTCTTTCAAAGTCTATAGAGAAAATGGAAATGTGGTTTTTGGTTGAGAGGTTTGTTGGTCAATAAAGAGGAGAGCGTCTGCTGTTCCTTTTCTTCGTTTGAAGGAGACTTGTTTCGGACTGATCAATTTGTTTCTTTTTGGGAACCAGTAGATACGTTTGCAGATTATTTTCCGCATTATTTTGGCGGTACAGGATAGGAGAGAGATTGGGCGGTATCCTTCAATTTTGTTTTTTGGTTTTCCCGCTTTTGGTATTGGGATGATCGTGCTGATTTTCCACTCTTGTAGTATAGTTGAAAATGTTGTTGAACAGTTTGAGAAGAATATTTTCTCCAGATGTAGCAAGATATTTTAACATTGGAAAACATATTCTGTCGGGGCCAGGGGTTTTTCCTTTCAGTTTTGAGAGCGTTTCGTTAAGTTCTATCAGGGTTACATCTGTTTCGATGAATTTGGCTGTTTGGTGCGGATAACAATTTATATGCTTGGGAAAGTATTTTTTTTTTGCTGATAAAAGTGGGGGAAAAGATTGAGTCGTCATATGTTTTTGACCATGTATCAGCGAAGATCGATGCTATCTCGGCTTTATCAGAAATTACTTAATTGGTGGGATCGAGTATATTAATTATGGTGGTAGGAGTGTTTTTTCCGCATAATTTATTAGCGTGGTGCCATAAAGTTTGCATGGAAGAGTTGTTATTTATTTTGGATGTAAAATTGTAAATTGAATCGTGTTTTGCCTTTTAGGTTTCTCTTTTGAAAAGAGCGTTTGCTCTTTTGTAGGCTAGTCGGTTTTCAGTGTCTATACTGCTTTTAAAAGAGTGCCATCATATTTATTTATTGGCTCTAAATTTCGCAAGGTTTGGGTTCCACCAGAGTATGTCCCTTTTGAAGAAGAAAGGTGACTATTTTTTTATTGATTCGCTAGCAGCAGCTATGATGCATTTTTTTAATACCATATCGATGCATCTTTATTAATGTTGTTGGAGGTGTTATATTTCTCAATATTGTGCTCGGACTAAGTAGTGGATTTTTCCCAATTTGCGGTGTGAATTTTTAATTTTGGAGTATGTAATTTGTCTGTTTTGAATTTTGTTTCAGGTGATAAAGATTGGAAAATGGTCGCTGCCACTGAGAGATGAGCTGATTTCCTATGAATGAAATGGATATAGGTCGGCTGAAGTGATAGAAATGTCGAAATGGGTGTACGTGGAGTGCGTAGAGAAGTGAGTGAGAGAGTGGTTATTGCATATAACGAGGTTTTTTTGTTGGTATAATTGTTCAACGATCTTGCCGCGACTGTTAGTTTTTGATGGTCCGCAGAGCGTGCTGTGCGCATTGAGGTCCCCTAGAAGCAGGGTTGGTGAGTTTGTGCTCTCGAAAATTGAAGGCAGGTCGCTGGTTGGTAATTTGGTTATTGGGAGAATGTAAATTGATGTTGTTGTAATTTTTGTTTCCTTTGTGAAGGTCATCTCGGCGGCACAAATATTTGTTGATGGTATGAAGAAACTATGATCTTTTAATGATTATTGCTGTTCCACCTTTTGCTTGTGTTGAAATTAATGGAGTTGAGTTTCAAATGGGACACTGCAATCTAAAAGATCTTTTGTATCATACTACATTGCCCTATAGGTTTAGTACCGACGTTTCTTCCGTAATGCCATAGAATTTCGTCCGTTTGGTGATGTCAAAGCGTCACAATTAAAGTTATCAGGTTCTTTTCTATCTAGATATTCATTCTCTAATGAAAGGAAGTAGCTGAAAGTCACGTTCCTTCATTATCTTTTCCGCTTTATTTCTTCCAGAGCCAGCTGGTCGCGGTGGAATATATTCATTCTGGTTCTTGCCTAAGCAAAGCAGTCGCACAGTATGTGATCCGTAGTTTCCTCTTCTGCTAGACAGAGCCGGCACTCCGTACCCTCAAGGATGTGGATTCTAGTCAGGTGATACTTCAGGTAATAATGACCTGGTAGAAAACCTACTATTTTTCTTATGTCTGTTTTGCACATATTGCACAATTCTTTGATGTAGGTGAATAACCTTACCAGTCTTTTGGCTTAGCTTGGCCCCTCAATCCCTTCCCAGTGTGACATTCTGATACTATGTTCCCAGCTATCTACCCCGGATTTAGCCTCAGCTCAGTTGATACCACAGTATGGCTCCAGACCTATGATGCTGCGGAACTGGCCCTAGCCAATTCGGCAGCAATTTCATTGCCTTCGATTTCCGAGTGACCCGGGACCCAGCAAATTGCAACCTTATTTGTTCCACCTAAAGATTGTAGTATGTTGAAGCATTCTTCCACCAGTTACGATTCTAAAGAATATGAAGCTAATACCTGTAATACAGCCTGACTATCTGAATAGATAGCTATGAGTGCGCCCTTGATTCCCGTTTTCAGATTTGTCCTCGCACAGATTGAGATTGCTTGAATTTCAGCCTGGGACACGCTAGGCCTCCTGCCCATTGGTTCTGAGATTTTAGTATTTGGTCCATAGATTGCTGCACCGACTCCGGTGCTTGTTTATGAACAGTCTAGGAAACATTCTTGACTTCTAGGGTCCACCCAAGGTCGTTCTATGTCCCATTCATCAAGGTCTGAGATAAAAATCTCAAAATTGCCATCAAACTGTCGTTTTGGGATCATATAACCCATTTAGTCACAAGTCATATTTGTCTGCTTCAATTCTTCATTCCACACTAATTTAGTTTTTAATAAAAAGGTACTCGTATAAATGTAAACGATATTCTGAAATATTTTTATTGATTTCCATTGCTATTTGAACCATTGTATCGCTACTATTGTTTTAGCGTGGTGCATAAAATGTGTAGAAACCATCTATTTAACAAATTTACTCTTTTCACAATATATTAATTTACTAGCCATTCATTTAATACCATTAAATAAAAGTAAATTAAATTAATTGAATAGTGAAACAAAATCTACTTTAATGCAGCCAATTTAGGGAGTACTAATTCTGAAAGTACTTTAACACCTTGGGCATTGGCCTCTTCGTAGTAGGGCAACTGCTTCATACGTTCCAGCCAAGCAGCCAATTTCGAATTTTTTCGGGCATCGATGGGAGCCAAATATTGCAAAGAAGAAACTGTTGAAACCATACTGAGATCAGGAATAGTCAAATCGTTGCCAGCCATATAACGATGATCACCCAGGAACACCTCCATCAAAAAATACTGCTCGGAAATGTATTGAACTTTCTCAGCTATTTCCTCCTTTGTTGCCAAACCTCTGACTAGGGGACCCAGACTTCCCACTAAGCAAGTCGTAAACAGTATTTGATTTTCATAATGCAAGCGCTGATCTACTACGGCACGTTGGTAGTAATCCTTTGGACAGAGCTCACCATTTTTACCGTACTTACTTGCTAAATAAGCAATAATGGCATGTGAGTCCCAAATGCGTTTGCCATCGTCCTTCAATAGTGGGACAGTGTGTTGAGGATTCTTCTCAATATATTCTGCTGTCAAATGTGCACCTTCAAATATATTCACTACTTCAAATTCGTAGTCTATATTCAGCGCTTACAAAGTTAGTAAAACAGCACGGACTGGTGGGCTCGTTTCCATTCCCCAAAGTGTACGGTTTGAACTCATTTCGAATTTTTTGCAGATTGGGTTCAATTCAAAATGTGGCTTTTCTGGCCGTTTCAGTTTCACAACTGTTGTGTTAACTTTATTTGATCATCTATATAAGGGATACTGTGACTCATGTGCTATCAGTGCAATGTCCATAATCAATACTTAATAGACTAATACACCAGATTTCTTGATATTCGAATATACCCAGTTGGAAACGTGTAGTTTAGTCACCACAGTGTGACATGTAAAGGTAATCATTATCTTCAACGCTACATTACTTATTGCAATGTATTCTTCTTCCTGAAGCGTGTTCAGTGAATCGAAAATTAAACTTTAATATTTATTATTTAACATTTAATACTTGTATCAGGTTACTATTAGAGACAAGACACTCTAATTTACAGAGGCCAATGGAAGGATATTGGTTCCACCTAGAGATATCCTGTATGCGAACAACTCACCCAGCTTCCTCAAGAATCGAACCAGTTTCACCACTTATTCCATGCCCATCCAAACAATCCATAAAACCAACTGAATTGTAAATTGCACTGCATTGCAAACTACCTGCTGCCCAAACGGATTTCATCAGTTTTCTAAGTATTTGCATTCCTACCCTGATCAGCTTTTGCAAGTCTCAAAAGCAGGCCTATCAGGTGGCAAGATATATTTAAACATTTTAGGAAAAAATAACTTTTTGTAAGGGTAATTTTTGCAGTCGATGATGTAATATCCGCCTCTATGTGCCTACTTTCACACTATTTCTTGATAAAACGTTATACAAGCATATCCAGAACAGTAATACGCATTAAGATTTGTACAGGAACAACAATTGACAAGTGACTGACCTACATCCTATATAAGCAACTCTTACGACCTCGTGTAAAGAAAGTCCATCTCAGCTATTATTAATCTTGCTTCTGCATATCATATAGAGTCATAGGAGTATACCTTCAAATTGAAAGGAATCGAGTTGTATATGGATTTTCCCTTGATTCTTTATTTACTATTGAACATCCAGTCGGAAACTGCGATTTGACACTATTAGACGCTGCTGGGATTCTACCTCATTTATGGAAAAAATTCGCTTACTATTGAGCTTCCCACAAATTGGTCGAAGTGAGAATTCACTATGCCATAAAATCAATGTCAATAGTGAATAAATTATCAAAATAAATCTCGTGTTACACTCGTTTCTTGCATTCTAAAGATCTATCAAGCTAAAGAAATACCCGGCACTTGTATGTTGGAAGGTGTTTTTTCAGCTTTATTTAAATGGCACTACACAAAAAACGGTCAAAATTATGCTTAAACTCGTTACGAATGAAGGGAGCAACAGACACGATATTCCAAATTCAACAAACTGGTGGAAATTCTTCCCAAGATATTGTATCCGCGGTTAGAAACCAATGTGAAGTTTTCAAACGAGCACTCTGGATTGTGTAGATCCATTCTTAATATACTCGTACATATAATTTACTGCACCGGTTCCAAATACTATCGTCTACAAACACAAATTCTATTCACATTCGGAAAAATCTGCAAATTTCCATCTGGGTTAGCCTGGATATGCAATATTAGCAATATTTAATAATAGAGCGGACGCTCTATCAAGGCCGTTTCAGTGAACTTTGGAGGGTGAAATGTTGAATTCCAGGGCTGATTGTATCTCATTAAATATGATGATTATACACAATAAACTAATATTGGAAAGAAATCAATTGTTTAGTATGTTTAATATTCTGCATTTAGCTTCCTAACCAAAGAAACGACACACACGCAGATTGAAAAAAAACATTAATTTTTGTATGCTGTTACCGTTATTATTTGTGGCTTGCGAACTGATTCTGAGATAGGAGTGTTAGAAAAATTGTTGACAGCTGAGAAATGATAATGAAACGAAGAGGAGGACCCCAAATACATATCTTGATTCCAATTGTTTTCATGCATACATAACTCTTTTCCAAAAAAACAGCAGATTCTGACTTGAATTTTGTCATATTGTGTCAGAGAGCGCAAAATTTGTGCATATGGTTAAATTGTCCAATCGAACATATCCAAAAATAAAATTAAATTCGGTAAAAATACGAGTATACATTGAAAAAGTGAAAGAAGTGTGAGCAGACTTGGGTGGACTATTTCATTCTTTTCTTCCTGAATGATTATATATAAAATGTGAACGGAATATGCGTTGGTATATATATACTGACGAAAGATTCACACATAAGTTTCTTTACTGCCTGAGAAAACCTGAAATCCCTAAAAAGCCAGATGCAGTCCACTTCTCATTGGTGCTAAATATTATATTTTCTTTCTTTATTAACTACAATATCATCATAAGGCTTAGGTATAGCATTGTCGAGATTGTTCATTATTCCAATTTGTTTTCATTGACTTGATTGACTTGTCTTGACTTGATACTTAAGAGTACTGAATAAGTCTCCAACTACTGGAACCACAAAATCCAGTAACCGATCTAATCTGTATGAACTTTAGTCACTTTAATAGAATGCTCTCGTGTACGCCCATTCATTTCTTTTCCCGGATAGTAGAAATAGAAATGCTATGGCTTGAAGTATTTTTTGGCAGATAGAGCATTGTGAAAGGGAGGGGAAGTTACATCCTTTCGAACTTCTTTGACTCTTTTATAAATCTAAGAAGTCTGTCCAGTAGTAAGGAATGTATATTGTTCATTGCCAAAATAACTGGCCCTCATAGGAGCCTCTTCGTTTTGGCATGGTAGGACAATCGCAGAGAAAGTGCTCTCTGCCGTCTTGTTCTTCTTGCATTCAGGAGAAGCAGTTCGGAGTCGATGATGGGTATTGTCGCCATATGATGTCTTTATGGATTGTGTCTCGAGATTAGCCCAACCAATAACCGAAGATCTTTCATTGTTTCTTTCTGTTAGAAAGAAATCTGCAACTCTCTTGTTTAGGCTTTCTAAGAAGCTCTTGGTTGCTTTGTAGGAAACTGAACGGCTCCATCACGATGCATCGGTCCTTGTGAATATTATTCACAAAGTTCTTTAGCCAGTCAATAAACTTATACCGACCAATGGCTCTGTTCCCATTGGAGTACCCGCAGATCCACAGTTTGGCAGTTCATCAGCTACTTCGTTCCAAGGTACAATTCAGTTCTCCGGAACCCTTATAAGTTCATTTAATTTCTACCTTGCGACGGAGTTATGTCTTGACTTACATTCTTGGAACATTTTTGAAGTTGTTAGTGCGTTTTCTATGGTTTTCAGTGCAATGTAGTAATTCTAGATCTTTCCTCTATTCCCTTGTCGGGAAGCTGACGTCATACTTTCTTCCAAAAAAAAGTCTATTCTTCGGTACCAGAAACAACGGATATTGTTCTTACAGTCTCTTGAACATCTTTCTGTACCCAGAGTGCTTGTCTTCGTGCCAGTATCCATATGGACATAGTCGACATAACGTCTTCATCGTCTCCTGTTGAATCAATAGTTACAGTGGTGGCAAGTTCCACAAAGCATTCAGAGCGATACCAGATATACTGGTCATGGCGCCCGTTATGCTCAGACTTCTCTGCAGTCTGTTTAACCTCGAACATGTGAACACAGTTCCGCGACACCAGCCTTCAGCAGCATACATGATTATTGGCCTGATCAGTGCTGTGTACGGCCAAAATACAACAGCTGGTTGTATACCACAATATACTCCTGAAACATACGCTCTAGACATTGTGAAGACCTAAATTTTGTAACAATTTTAGGTCACACAAAATACCGCCCTCACCATATACCAACACCATGCGAGCACATGTAGCCAAACCACGCCACACGTGGTTATGCTCGAACATGACACAACACCGAAATACGGGAATTCCGTATGCGCGAACACGACACAGTGCCGAAATACGGGACTTGTCGATGCTCGCATGAAAAATGTATAAAAGGCCGGTGCACAAAGGAACCGGTCTCTTGTGATTTGAACAGCGGCGGCGACAACAGCGGGCGAGCACGAGCTCTTGTGATTTGAACAGTGGCGGCGACAACAGCGGACGAGCAGGCGAGTAAGTGGGTATAGTATTCGCGGACAGTGGCGACCACGGCAAACAGCTCCTGACTTTTGAGACTTCTTACGTGATTGGTGGTGTGAGGTTTTAACCGACATCACTACCACGTAAGAGAGTACTCCACCCTAGACGAAGTAAACGCGAGGTTTTAACCGGCGTTTCACTTCAAAGCAGCTATTGCTTCAAGTTAGACTTTTGAGACTTCTTACGTGATTGGTGGTGTGAGGTTTTAACCGACATCACTACCACGTAAGAGAGTGCTCCACCCTAGACGAAGTAAACGCGAGGTTTTAACCGGCGTTTCACTTCAAAGCAGCTATTGCTTCAAGTTAGACTTTTGAGACTTCTTACGTGATTGGTGGTGTGAGGTTTTAACCGACATCACTACCACGTAAGAGAGTGCTCCACCCTAGACGAAGTAAACGCGAGGTTTTAACCGGCGTTTCACTTCAAAGCAGCTATTGCTTCAAGTTAGACTTTTGAGACTTCTTACGTGATTGGTGGTGTGAGGTTTTAACCGACATCACTACCACGTAAGAGAGTGCTCCCCCCTAGACGAAGTAAACGCGAGGTTTTAACCGGCGTTGAATTTCAAAGCAGCTATTGCTTCTACGTCTGCCACTACCCCACTTCACTGCAATTAGACGAAGCGGAGAGAATACAGGATTTAGTTCTAATTAGTCTAAGATGAAGTTGTAATTTACTGAATAATAAAATAAAGTAAAACAAACTCCATCAAACGTGTTGTGTTAAGGTCAAGAAAATAAATATTGTACAGGACTCTGGGAAGACTGAGCGTACCCCAGCTAGAGATTCCTTACATGGCGCCCGAGCAGGGACCTTAACACAACGAATCGATATGAAGCCGAAGTCAGGGTGGATCTATACTCTACGCAAAGACCAGCTAGAACAATACGCGGCAGAATTTAAACTTGACGATACTGGAAGTTTGGACGAACTGCGAAAAAGGTTCGCAGCTTTCATAGTTGATGGCACCACTAACCCGGAATTCCGCAAACGACTGGAGGAATTGGAAATAAAGCACACGCAAGGGACAGCAAGCTCCACATTACCAAAAACGTCGAAGTCAACGTTAACACAACCATCTCACGTCCACGTAGAGGAAATGGAACGACACCAGGAACAACCATCTGTTGGCGCAGATAACATGAACGCCTTTGTGTCAACTCAATGTGTTATCGTCATTGAACAAGTTCGTAAGTGGCCAATAAAATACGACGGCGATAAGGTTCCGTTGGGATTTATAGAGCGCGTAAAGGAACTGGCAGACATGTATGGTCTCAACCGGGACTTACTCCCTCGCACAATGCCACAGCTTCTCACAGACAAGGCATTAACCTGGTACCGAAACAACAAAAGGCAGTGGGTCACGTTTGAAGCATTCGAACGAGACTTTCTGAAATTTTTCCTCCCCAGCCGATATTTTGAAGATCTAGACGATGAGATCCGAAAACGGGTGCAAAAGCCAAGAGAGGCCTTTAAGGATTATACCATCGCCCTGCAAAATCTGATGGGACGTGCGCAGTATGACGAAGACCGACAGAACGAACGTATCTTCCGCAATAGTTTGCCCGACTACCGCCTATACATAAGGCGTGACGATTTCTCCTCTCTGGACGAACTGATCACTCGTGCGCAAGAATACGAAAGTATCAGAGCGGATCAGGAAACACTGCGTGAAGCACCACAACGCAGCCGACAACAACCACCACATGAGCAGCTACGACGATGCCAACCGGAACCTCGACGCGATCGAGCACAAACAATGGGCATCAAAATAAGTCCCAAAACAGCATGTCGACGCTGCGGTCAAGAAGGACACATTCAACGCAATTGTCGGAACCCACAGGTACTGTTCTGCTGGGAGTGCGGCCAGACGAATATCCGAACAATTGAGTGCTGTCAACAGCAAGCGGGAAACGAGCAAGGACCCCCTCACAACCGGGGACAAGTGGGGCCGTCAAATCACAACCCGTTTCGCCAGCAGTAAAGTTGTTACGTTGCGAGCGTAACCATATCTTCGCCACAGTTACGGTGGACGGAGAACAAATAAATGCGACGATAGACACCGGGGCTACAAAGAGCTTCATCAATGGAAATTTTGCCAAACAACATCGAAGTCCGAACAACGTAGTCGCAGTAAACGTGAGGGCACAACTAGCAAACGGCGGTGAATGCACAAGCAAGGAAGCCCTTATGCTGGACGTGCGAATAGGTGATAAATGTTGCAGAATGCCGTTTCTCATCTTCCCACGTGCATCTGGACAAGTTATTTTAGGGTTAGATTTCTTGTACACCATGGGAGCTACACTTGCTCTAGGAGGGAGCTCCGTTGAATTGAGAGCCGACAGGAGAAACTCACGAAACAACCCCAAACAGTTGACAGTGCGTAACAGGAATCCTAGGAAGCAACAGCAGAGGTCACCACAGAAACAACAAGGACAGCAAACGCTAATACAACAACAATTGACAATAGCAATCGACGATCAACAGATAACCCCGCCTGCAGTGAGACGAGGGCATTCGATATGGAGCACAAATAACAGCAATCTCAGTAGCAACAACAATAACATTAAAAAAATTGCCGCTAGCCTCTCAGCTAAAGCCGGCGCTGCCGAAGAAGCCAAAACAGCCGCAACTACATCACCGGCTTCATCCACACCTATTACACCCCGAAACTACGGACGGAAGAAGAAGAACCAACAAGTACCGCAAGTCCTGCAACGAACTGCTGACACTCTTGAGGATCAGGAGCCACATCCGATGCCCGCCAAAGTGGCTAATATTGAATTAGCAGAAGGTTCACTTACAAGTGCACTCACAGCGACATCGCCTCTATTATCCGCCCATTATAATGAAACTCCATCGCTGGATTGGCACGATACCAACTCCAATTCCAACGCTGACGTTCGTCTACCAAGCACTGCGCCTTCATCGCCATCGGGGCGTGATTATAAGATCAAAGACAAGTTCAAACGGACCCTTACGCTTAACAACCAGGTCAACTGCAACGCGCTGGTCCCATCACCGAGCGCACAAGTATCCGCTGAAGGCACTGGTAATGCTGGCATAGTCGCAGCCGAGGAGGAACAGCAACGCGGTTCGGTAAAACTGGTCTTATCCAAAAAGAAGGGTAGGATTTTCAAAAGTGGGGTACTTGTTCAGTCCGACCAATCCGAGCGGTCTGCAGTCAACAAGCGACAGCATCTGTACAAACATCGGTGGGGTACTGAAGCCAACCGCGACGCTTCCTGCGACGCAATGCCTCCGAAATTCAATGACAAGCAAGCCATACGAATAGCGTCCGACGGCCTTTTTGAAGACTTCAATGAAGAGTCGAGCAAAAGTACACTTTCACGTAACAATAGACCAGTGGTCCCCAATCTATTTGATATGGACACGGACACAGCTACATCGGTCGACACTATTACCAGCTTTAAAGTTGACAGGAAGGGCAAACTGAATGTCGTAGCCGATGCGCTATCTAGGCAACCACTAGAAGCTCTTTACTCATGTACTGAACTGCAAGAAGAAGAGAATTGTCGTTGGATAAAAAGGAGAATGCAAGAGATTAAAGATAATCCATCTAAATTCGCAGACTACATCGTCGAAGACGGTAAGTTATATCGACACATACCTACGCACACGCAAGACGAAGACTGCGCCTCCTGGAAGCTCTGTGTACCCACGTACCTACGGAAACGGGTTTTGGAAGAAAACCACAACAGTCCTAGTGCCGGTCACATGGGGGTAAGGAAAACGATTATACGAATAAGCAATCGTTACTACTGGCCAGGTATGTTCCGGGATATTAGTAAATACGTAAGGCACTGTGATTCCTGCCAAAGGTACAAAAGTAGCCAGGAAAAGACCGCCGGACGAATGTTGACACAAATCCCAGAGGAGCCATGGGCGATACTCTGTGCAGATTTTATCGGGCCATTGCCTCGGTCTACACACGGAAACTCCATGTTGCTTGTACTCTTTGACAAATTTACAAAGTGGATTGAATTGGTACCCCTTCGCAAAGCTACTGGCGAGAACTTACGAAAAGCTGTACGGGAACGAATTATCGCACGCTATGGTGTACCCAAGATTTTCCTATCGGACAACGGCGTTCAATTCACTAGTCGGGTGTTCCGCAAATACATGAATGATCTGGGAGTGAAGCAACAATTTACGGCACCCTATACGCCACAAGAGAACCCAGCAGAAAGGGTAAATCGCTCCATCAAGAGGATAATCTCCCAGTTGACGGGGAAAGATCAGCGAAAATGGGATGAATACCTTCCGGTAATTACTCTAGCTATTAATACTAGCCGCTCCGATAGCACAGGATATACACCAGCTTTTCTTACCCAAGGGCGAGAACCCCGTTTACCCAAAGCACTCTATGATGAACAGACCATGGGTGATGGAAACCCCCCACAAACGCCTGAGAAGAGAAGTGCCCAAATGAGTGACGTATTCCACCTAGTCCGTCGCAACATGGAACGCGCAGCACAAGATCAAGCTCGACACTACAACCTCCGTCGACGCTCATGGAGACCAGAAATCGGACAGAAGGTGCTACTAAAACAACACTATCTCTCAAATGCAGCAAATAGTTTTAATGCAAAATTGGCACCGAAATATGATGGACCATAGTCCATATCATCATCATAGACCATAGCCGAGTGGTCAATTTCACATCAACAGTAATCCTACAGCTGACGCGAAAAGGAGAAAGGAATATAAGAACCGCCCACGTCAGCGAAGTGAAACAATATATCGGGGAACAAACGCTCTGACAAACTGACTTAACTAACTAAACTATAGTAGGGTGCATTCAAGTACTTTCCTACCATCAAAATAAAACTCCGTTACATCAACTCCGTTACAAAATCGCAACAGCGGAGATTCAACAGAAAATCCTCACTATCACAGTGTTCTTCAACGAGTATAGTACGGAAAACTAAAAATAAAAATTAACGACGAAAATAAAACAAACAACAACAACAATAGCAACAATGATGAATATCAGCAACAATTGTGGAGGCAACGCGGCCAAGAAGCAGTGTCTGGAGGGATCGATGGTGACCCCCTACACTACCCCTACACCGTTGGATAGTGCGAACAACAAGTGGGACGATAATGCCACCATACTTGTCTATCCCAAGACCAGAGGGGGAATTACTATCAGAGTCGCCGATTATAAACGGTTGGAGGAGGGCCGTTTTATGAATGATACGCTAATTGACGTTTTCATGAAATGGATGCAAGCTAACATCATTCCAGAAGGCAAACGGGAAAGGGTGCAAATCTTCAGCACGCATTTCTACGACCAGTTAACCCGGAATCCAGACTCAACTCTAGAACGCCATGGCCGTGTGAAGAGATGGACGAAATCAGTTAATCTGTTCGAGAAACATTATCTGATCATCCCAATCAATATGGAGTTACACTGGTTTCTCGCCGTAGTAGATTTCACCGGAGATGGGGGACTCCGTCCCAAAGAGAACACCACCCCAGTCAAAGGAGCCATAATATTTTTTGATTCACTGCCTACGAGACCACACACCCAGGAAACTGTGATAATTCGCGAATACCTTGCTGAAGAGTACCGGGCTCGGATGTCCACTGACTTAGTGGAGATGTTTACTTCGACTGAGATGCCGGAGTACTCCCCGAAAGTCCCACTTCAGGAAAACCTTTTGGACTGTGGGTTTTTCCTAGTTCAATATGCGGAAAGCCTTTTCACCAAACCAGTGGAAACTGCACAGTGGCCAACCATAAACCTAGGCGACTGGTTCGACAGAACAGCCCCATCACGCAAACGACACGAGCTGGCCGAACTCATTCAGAAACTTTCGGAGGGCAGATACCCTCTACCCCCACTCCGACTACCGCCACTGGAAAGACAGAAAATAGCCGAAACGGAAAACGCTGACAGCAGTAAGCAGCGGCAAAGCAGCATCAACAGCGATAGTGGTAGCAGCAACCACAGCAGCACTGAAGACACGCAGGATGAAGAGAAGGAAGAATACAACAACGGAGGCACGTGGAAGAGAGGCGCTACATCATTGACCGCATTATTAACTAAACGGCCCATTACAACTGTCCTAACTTTCTGCGACCTGAACGAGGTACATGGAGAGGAAGGGCAACACTTACCACAACCGGTCAAAGACGCAATAACAGCGAGGGTGCAGATAGATCATAGGACTGGGAAAATGAAACGAATGCGATTCGAAATACCACCATACCGAATCGTCATTAACCCCACGTCAGTAACCGTAAGATTGCGCACCATGAAGTAAGGGGGGGGTGTGAAGACCAAAATTTTGTAACAATTTTAGGTCACACAAAATACCGCCCTCACCATATACCAACACCATGCGAGCACATGTAGCCAAACCACGCCACACGTGGTTATGCTCGAACATGACACAACGCCGAAATACGGGAATTCCGTATGCGCGATCACGACACAGTGCCGAAATACGGGACTTGCCGATGCTCGCATGAAAAATGTATAAAAGGCCGGTGCACAAAGGAACCGGTCTCTTGTGATTTGAACAGCGGCGGCGACAACAGCGGGCGAGCACGAGCTCTTGTGATTTGAACAGCGGCGGCGACAACAGCGGGCGAGCACGAGCTCTTGTGATTTGAACAGCGGCGGCGACAACAGCGGACGAGCAGGCGCTCTCTTGCGATAACCAACAGCGGCGGCGACAACAGCGGACGAGCAGGCGAGTAAGTGGGTATAGTATTCGCGGACAGTGGCGACCACGGCAAACAGTTCCTGACTTTTGAGGCTTCTTACGTGATTGGTGGTGTGAGGTTTTAACCGACATCACTACCACGTAAGAGAGTACTCCACCCTAGACGAAGTAAACGCGAGGTTTTAACCGGCGTTTCACTTCAAAGCAGCTATTGCTTCAAGTTAGACTTTTGAGACTTCTTACGTGATTGGTGGTGTGAGGTTTTAACCGACATCACTACCACGTAAGAGAGTGCTCCACCCTAGACGAAGTAAACGCGAGGTTTTAACCGGCGTTTCACTTCAAAGCAGCTATTGCTTCAAGTTAGACTTTTGAGACTTCTTACGTGATTGGTGGTGTGAGGTTTTAACCGACATCACTACCACGTAAGAGAGTGCTCCACCCTAGACGAAGTAAACGCGAGGTTTCAACCGGCGTTTCACTTCAAAGCAGCTATTGCTTTAAGTTAGACTTTTGAGACTTCTTACGTGATTGGTGGTGTGAGGTTTTAACCGACATCACTACCACGTAAGAGAGTGCTCCACCCTAGACGAAGTAAACGCGAGGTTTTAACCGGCGTTTCACTTCAAAGCAGCTATTGCTTCAAGTTAGACTTTTGAGACTTCTTACGTGATTGGTGGTGTGAGGTTTTAACCGACATCACTACCACGTAAGAGAGTGCTCCACCCTTGACGAAGTAAACGCGAGGTTTTAACCGGCGTTTCACTTCAAAGCAGCTATTGCTTCAAGTTAGACTTTTGAGACTTCTTACGTGATTGGTGGTGTGAGGTTTTAACCGACATCACTACCACGTAAGAGAGTGTTCCACCCTAGACGAAGTAAACGCGAGGTTTTAACCGGCGTTTCACTTCAAAGCAGCTATTGCTTCAAGTTAGACTTTTGAGACATCTTACGTGATTGGTGGTGTGAGGTTTTAACCGACATCACTACCACGTAAGAGAGTGCTCCACCCTAGACGAAGTAAACGCGAGGTTTCAACCGGCGTTTCACTTCAAAGCAGCTATTGCTTTAAGTTAGACTTTTGAGACTTCTTACGTGATTGGTGGTGTGAGGTTTTAACCGACATCGCTACCACGTAAGAGAGTGCTCCCCCCTAGACGAAGTAAACGCGAGGTTTTAACCGGCGTTGAATTTCAAAGCAGCTATTGCTTCTACGTCTGCCACTACCCCACTTCACTGCAATTAGACGAAGCGGAGAGAATACAGGATTTAGTTCTAATTAGTCTAAGATGAAGTTGTAATTTACTGAATAATAAAATAAAGTAAAACAAACTCCATCAAACGTGTTGTGTTAAGGTCAAGAAAATAAATATTGTACAGGACTCTGGGAAGACTGAGCGTACCCCAGCTGGAGATTCCTTACAACATTTCAACGTGTACGATGTCAGACTAATCCACCTAAAGATGTTCACTAGTATGTAGTCATCCCTACATTGTTTGGGGATGAAGACAATCCTAACTTGTCGCCAAAAAGCTGGTAACGTAGTATACCGGCATTAAAGATCTTTTTCAAGACATTATTTAACTTATCCGCACGGTCGTTTGACATTACTGGGTAGACATAATCAGGGCCAGGCGATTTTTAGTAGTCAAAGGAGGAAAGATAAAACCTCATTAACTCATCTGTCACAACTTTTGATGCCGTACACCAATTAAGACTCGTGATTCCACCATTCGAGCTCTCAACCCCTACACTATTTCCAGGATCGGAAATAAGAGTATAGATTCGCAGGGCTTGGCCAAGCCAAGACAATCACTGCCACCCCTTCTGTACTTACTTTTTGCCGCAAGCACACATTGAGAATATAATTGTGAATGCATGCACGCGTCTTCTCATTCGCTTCACTCTGAAGAATTATTTCCCCATTTTATTGCTCCTATCCCACAGATACGTTTATAGCATGCACATGATTCTTGGATAAATATTATTTGGGTCTCAGTCATATATGACTTTTTATTACCGAAATACATTTTTTCCCTTTAACTCATTCCTTATCCTGGACGAGGGAAAGCATATAATGACTTTTTATTACCGTAATACATTTTTTCCCTTTAATTCATTCCTTATCCTGGACGAGGGAAAGTATGCGTCCAAGATGCAGATGGGGACGCTGCACGTATCTCGAGCTTAGGCCTTTCAGTCTACACCTACCACCAGGTAGGAACATGTTCCATTGTTAGGAAGCAGGTTGGTTTACGGAAGGGCCCGGTATCCAAACACTCACTCTTACCACCCAGTTATTACAACCGTCCGTGCTGTCATTTCGGTCCCAACTTTGGTCACACATTCGCGATAAGACGCATAAAAGGAGCATTAAGGTGTCGCCCTTAATAATGTCGTTGTCCAACACTTGAACATCGGTTTGTCCTTTGACGCACCGATGGCCTTTCAAAGGTAGCTGTCGACATAGTCTAACTGCCCCTTTCGACAGAAGACCTTCGCGTTTGTCGGTATGTATCTCTACAGTCATAGCTCTAAATGTCACTCTTGCGAATGAGTCACCAGAGGTAGTCGGACGAGTATCATCCGACTTTATCATCCGCCATCTCTTTTTTAGGAGGGGGCTGACATGCCAGCAGTTGGGTTCAGCATACAGACAGATCAGATTGCGGTCTTGCGACCTTCCTTCTCTTTGCATTTCTGCTCTTCACTTCTCATTGTACAAACTCCTGACCGACACCAGAAGAGTGTGGTATGGCAGACGAGTTATCGTCTGTTCTGTCACGCTTCCCCGTTGCAGTCACAGGCGTGCAAGTCGACGGAGTTCGAGTATTCGCCACAACTATTGCTGCAGCCTTCCTCTCCCTCTGTCTTCTTCTTTGCTGTTGCAGAATTTTTCTCTCTCCTGTCTCTGGACCACCAATACCCTCAGTCTTCTTACCGATGACCCCCTGGTTCCGACTAGATTTGACCGTTGTATAATCATTGTGGCGTACCAGTTCCTGTAGAAGCTAGGGGAACCCTCTAGCATCTTTACATCTTCAGCGTTTGTTGCTTCCGACTACTCCAATGTCAGATTGCCCCATTTTCCTCCAGGTGTAGGTTATCCATTGACAGCGTCAATGAGCCGCTAATTACACTCAGTAATTTGCCTCCTCCTTGAGTAGGCGTCACCTTGTCGTTTTGGACTTTACACTCGTTTGCAAAGTATGAATAACTGCCGCACCACTGGGTTCAGAAACAGACCAGGGGCCGTCTACTATGGAACACACGGCCGTGGATTTAAAGTAATGGACTTAAAGGCCACCTACTATGGAACTGATGCCCCAAGCTGGATAGAATTGGATGGGAGTGAAAAGGAAATATAGGATTGGAGAGAGGGAGGAGGATTGGACAGTAAGTAGTTCTTAGTTTGTGCTCCCCGACTGCCCTTCTGACACGGTTGAACCCACTGGTCATCGTAAGACTGATCAACAAAATTCATAATTAAATTTTTTACCATTACGAGTACAGCAAACTATATTCACAAATCATGTATCTATTTTGAGCTATGCGCATACGTCAAGTGGGAGTTGCCCCTTTTTTACTGTGCTTTATAATGGTAGAGTAATCCATCTTCTGTTGTTCTGCCAATGCATACTTTTGTCGAGCCAATCCTCAAACCTACCACAATTTATTAATTTATAATATATATGATCAGAGATAGGGTAAGTTTAAGTGGAGTCCACACAATTGTTTATAATGAGATATAGCTTTGCTCTTTATCTGACCCATCCAGTATCAAATTTCGCATTCACACTAAAATTCATTCATCAATTTTTACAAGTAATAAATTATAAGCATGTGTGAATAATGGGACTGGCAGTAATTATATATCGCCCAAAATATTAGAAGCATCTATATGGACATAACTAAAAGATTGTCAGTGAACCATCAATTGACTTCCGTTCAAATCGGTTATTTTAAAAAGATAGCTATATTTCATATAAGGGATTCAGGCCGATATATAACATACAACTATCTGGATCTCTTCTAAGTTCCCAATCAAATCAATCCATCGATCAAGAGCCATGTGAATAATATTCACAAGGACCGATGCATCGTGATGGTGCAGTTCAGTTGGCTGCAAAACAACCAAGAGCTTCCTAGTGATCCCAAATAGGAGAGTTGCAGATTTCCTTCTAACAGAAAGAAAGTAGGAAATATATTTGATCATTGATTTTGCTAATCTCGAGACACAAATCATAGGGACATCATATGGCGTCCATAGGTATCATCGAGAGTCTGAACTGGAGGAAGAACAGGGCGACCCAATGCATTTTCTTTCCGGTTGTCCTGCCTTTGCCAGAGTAAGGAGGGACATATTCGGATCAGATATATTTGGAATAGACAATGTACATTCCTACTTCTGGACAGACTGCTTAGATTTATAAAAGAGTCAAAGAAGTTCGAAAGGATGTAACTTCCCCTCCCTTTCACAATGCTCTATCTGCCAAAAAATACTTCAAGCCATAGCATTTCTATTTCTACTATCCGGGAAAAGAAATGAATGGGCGTACACAAGAACATTCTATTAAAGTGACTAAAGTTCATACAGATTAGATCGGTTACTGGATTTTGTGGTTCCAGTAGTTGGAGACGCATTCAGTACTCTTAAGTATCAAGTCAAGACAAGCCAATCAAGTCAATGAAAACAAATTGGAATAGTGAACAATCTCGACAATGCTATACCTAAGCCTTATGATGATATTGTAGTTAATAAAGAAAGAAAATATAATATTTAGCACCAATAAGAAGTGGACTGCATCTGGCTTTTTAGGGATTTCAGGTTTTCTCAGGCAATAAAGAAACTTATGTGTGAATCTTTCGTCAGTATATATATACCAACGCATATTCCGTTCACATTTTATATATAATCATTCAGGAAGAAAAGAATGAAATAGTCCACCCAAGTCTGCTCACACTTCTTTCACTTTTTCAATGTATACTCGTATTTTTACCGAATTTAATTTTATTTTTGGATATGTTCGATTGGACAATTTAACCATATGCACAAATTTTGCGCTCTCTGACACAATATGACAAAATTCAAGTCAGAATCTGCTGTTTTTTTGGGAAAAGAGTTATGTATGCATGAAAACAATTGGAATCAAGATATGTATTTGGGGTCCTCCTCTTTGTTTCATTATCATTTCTCAGCTGTCAACAATTTTTCTAACACTCCTATCTCAGAATCAGTTCGCAAGCCACAAATAATAACGGTAACAGCATACAAAAATTAATGTTTTTTTTCAATCTGCGTGTGTGTCGTTTCTTTGGTTAGGAAGCTAAATGCAGAATATTAAACATACTAAACAATTGATTTCTTTCCAATATTAGTTTATTGTGTATAATCATCATATTTAATGAGATACAATCAGCCCTGGAATTCAACATTTCACCCTCCAAAGTTCACTGAAACGGCCTTGATAGAGCGTCCGCTCTATTATTAAATATTGCTAATATTGCATATCCAGGCTAACCCAGATGGAAATTTGCAGATTTTTCCGAATGTGAATAGAATTTGTGTTTGTAGACGATAGTATTTGGAACCGGTGCAGTAAATTATATGTACGAGTATATTAAGAATGGATCTACACAATCCAGAGTGCTCGTTTGAAAACTTCACATTGGTTTCTAACCGCGGATACAATATCTTGGGAAGAATTTCCACCAGTTTGTTGAATTTGGAATATCGTGTCTGTTGCTCCCTTCATTCGTAACGAGTTTAAGCATAATTTTGACCGTTTTTTGTGTAGTGCCATTTAAATAAAGCTGAAAAAACACCTTCCAACATACAAGTGCCGGGTATTTCTTTAGCTTGATAGATCTTTAGAATGCAAGAAACGAGTGTAACACGAGATTTATTTTGATAATTTATTCACTATTGACATTGATTTTATGGCATAGTGAATTCTCACTTCGACCAATTAATGGGAAGTCCAATAGTAAGCGAATTTTTTCCATAAATGAGGTAGAATCCCAGCAGCGTCTAATAGTGTCAAATCGCAGTTTCCGACTGGATGTTCAATAGTAAATAAAGAATCAAGGGAAAATCCATATACAACTCGATTCCTTTCAATTTGAAGGTATACTCCTATGACTCTATATGATATGCAGAAGCAAGATTAATAATAGCTGAGATGGACTTTCTTTACACGAGGTCGTAAGAGTTGCTTATATAGGATGTAGGTCAGTCACTTGTCAATTGTTGTTCCTGTACAAATCTTAATGCGTATTACTGTTCTGGATATGCTTGTATAACGTTTTATCAAGAATTAGTGTGAAAGTAGGCACATAGAGGCGGATATTACATCATCGACTGCAAAAATTACCCTTACAAAAAGTAATTTTTTCCTAAAATGTTTAAATATATCTTGCCACCTGATAGGCCTGCTTTTGAGACTTGCAAAAGCTGATCAGGGTAGGAATGCAAATACTTAGAAAACTGATGAAATCCGTTTGGGCAGCAGGTAGTTTGGAATGCAGTGCAATTTACAATTCACCACCTGCAGTCAGTTGGTTTTATGGATTGTTTGGATGGGCATGGAATAAGTGGTGAAACTGGTTGGAAGAAGCTGGGTTAGTTGTTCGCATACATGATATCTCTAGGTGGAACCAATATCCTTCCATTGACCTCTGTAAATTAGAGTCTCTTGTCTCTAATAGTAACCTAATACAAGTATTAAATGTTAAATAATAAATATTAAAGTTTAATTTTCGATTCACTGAACACGCTTCAGGAAGAAGAATACATTGCAATAAGTAATGTAGCGTTGAAGATAATGATTACCTTTACATGTCACACTGTGGTGACTAAACTACACTTTTAGAACTGGGTATATTCGAATATCAAGAAATCTGGTGTATTAGTCTATTAAGTATTGATTATGGACATTGCACTGATAGCACATGAGTCACAGTATCCCTTATATAGATGATCAAATAAAGTTAACACAACAGTTGTGAAACTGAAACGGCCAGAAAAGCCACATTTTGAATTGAACCCAATCTGGATAAAATTCCAAATGAGTTCAAACCGTACACTTTGGGGAATGGAAACGAGCCCACCAGTCCGTGCTGTTTTACTAACTTTGAAAGCGCTGAATATAGACTACGAATTTGAAGAAGTGAATATATTTGAAGGTGCACATTTGACAGCAGAATATATTGAGAAGAATCCTCAACACACTGTCCCACTATTGAAGGACGATGGCAAACGCATTTGGGACTCACATGCCATTATTGCTTATTTAGCAAGTAAGTACGGTAAAAATGGTGAGCTCTGTCCAAAGGATTACTACCAACGTGCCGTAGTAGATCAGCGCTTGCATTATGAAAATCAAATACTGTTTACGACTTGCTTAGTGGGAAGTCTGGGTCCCCTAGTCAGAGGTTTGGCAACAAAGGAGGAAATAGCTGAGAAAGTTCAATACATTTCCGAGCAGTATTTTTTGATGGAGGTGTTCCTGGGTGATCATCGTTATATGGCTGGCAACGATTTGACTATTCCTGATCTCAGTATGGTTTCAACAGTTTCTTCTTTGCAATATTTGGCTCCCATCGATGCCCGAAAAAATTCGAAATTGGCTGCTTGGCTGGAACGTATGAAGCAGTTGCCCTACTACGAAGAGGCCAATGCCCAAGGTGTTAAAGTACTTTCAGAATTAGTACTCCCTAAATTGGCTGCATTAAAGTAGATTTTGTTTCACTATTCAATTAATTTAATTTACTTTTATTTAATGGTATTAAATGAATGGCTAGTAAATTAATATATTGTGAAAAGAGTAAATTTGTTAAATAGATGGTTTCTACACATTTTATGCACCACGCTAAAACAATAGTAGCGATACAATGGTTCAAATAGCAATGGAAATCAATAAAAATATTTCAGAATATCGTTTACATTTATACGAGTACCTTTTTATTAAAAACTAAATAAATGTGGAATGAAGAATTGAAGCAGACAAACATCTGTGACTAACATGATTTGTTGGAGAAGTCCTGGGGCGATCTTTGTTATATGGCTGCAAGGATTTAGTCACTGTTGTAACTTCAATGTAGCACCTCCACATATATTTCTATTTATTCACATGAAAAATGTGATATTAAAAAAGTTCTTTGATTATAAAATTTTATCAATAGAGAAATAAAAGTCGAGTTAAATATTGTTATATATTCTTAAAGTTGTAATAGAAGAATTAATCGTTTAAATATAAAACCAGAAAAAGCTCAGAAAATAGTTACAAAAAAGGAAAAGTTTATATTCTTGTGTATAAACAGAAAGGATCCAAGACTGTAACTCTTTTATTTTGGTTTATTATGTGGGCATATCTCCAAATTGGTGCTGGTTAATACCAGTCCATTTTGCATCATAAAAAAGTAATGAAAATTTAGGAGTTTTTCATACAACTTAAGCCCTATTTTACCAGTAATTTCCATGATGTTATCCTTAACTATAGATGGTCTATGTCAGTCAGGTGTTAACAATTTTCTTCGCTTTGTAAAAGGCTCATAGTGGTTCAATCTGGAGGAGGAAGCGTAGCCATGCCTCGCATCCGCGGCTCACAACGGACCCAAATGGTGATCTAAGTGGCATCACTGGCTTTTTGGTGATGCGGCTGCCCTACCTACCTATCCTTAACTAATTAAGACGATTTTGTTATGATCTTTGCAGCACACTCAAATCTCCGAAATAGGAAGTGAATGTGTCCATAAACAAGTCATGCTGGATGTAAACGTCGGATATGTGCAATATACTGAACTAAAATAATATAAATAGTAATTTTATAACAAAGAAAAAAATTATGGTCTGAATTATCTGAATCATTTTCAGATCCCACATCGTTTGGTGTAACAGGTAACTAATTGAAGATTTCTAGTTCACTTGGTAGTTCTAAAAATTACAATACATCATGTGGTAATTTCACTGTTTTCCGATATTTTTCTTTAGCGGATAAACACCAGCTGGAAAGAAGTGGGTCCGAAGAACCCATTGCTCTATTGAAAACATCGGTTATGTTATTTTTTCTATTATTTTTTCTTGCATGTGCGATTCGCTCTTTGTTGTCCAATTTATTCCGAGCTTCTAAGGCATTTTCACCAAGACAACCAACAGGAATTACTTAATTTTGCATAATTTGTGAAGTGTGAACTAAAGTTTTGTGAATTGTTGCTAACATTGGAAACCACAAATACTCTTCCATATACAGAACAATAGATTCTTCACAAAAATTTCCAATTTTGTGATATTTATAGGATATTCACAAGAAATAGAAATCGAGATAACTTTAAAATTATTCAAAATTTCATTATCAACTTGCGTGATTGAAGAGAAGAGTTCCAAGTTTCTAGATGCTCTCCTGGCAGTGTTTCCGTCATTTGATGTTCTACTAACATTTATTTTAGACTTATCTACATGAAGACGAAGTTTAAATGCTTCTTTATCTGAAGCCTCTTTTTATTCCGTGTACAACAAATTCAAATACTCGAATCCGTGCAGGTAGTGGGCTAAAGCCATTTCCCAGTGATTTAAGCTTTGGCTTGAAAATATCAGATTTTATATATCTAGTTGATACAAATTGTTTTGGTGTAGCACCACATGTGGAACATGCCCTAGTAGAACTGGTATTGAACATTAAGAAGTTTTCTTGTTGCATTTGAAAGCTGACAATAATTTTTCTGCCGTTATCAATGCAATATTCAAATAGATTTAAATTTGTTATTTGCAAATCTAAGTGATTTTTTTTCTGCTAGAATAAGTGCCATCAACTCTTTCGCAAATCACATTCTAACGGCCTGTAGAATCGTACTGATTGTGTAGTACGATTCACCCAAATAATTTCCCAGAAAAATCTAACAACTTCAAAGGCATGACGGTTGTTACAGACAAGGATTGATCAAAGTGTTGAGGAGTAGTCATCTTAAACCACTGTTTGAACATACTCAGCCCCGTCAAAGCCAAACCTAGCAGTTAAAACAACTTTAGCTGTATATTTCATTACATGCAAAACATTTACTTGCAATAGTCTGAAGTCATTTTCAGTAAAATCGGGAGAGCTTCCTAAGGTGTAGTTCGGAAGAAATCAGTTTTCTTATCTTGTTCTGCCGTGATGGAGAAGACGTACTCTCTTTTCAAATAAATGACAAATCTTTGTTATTTGATTTTTTAACCCCAAAAGTAGTTGCGTGAACCAATAAATCAACATTGTGACTTTTCTCTGAGAAAAAATCGCTTGCTAGCTTTCGCTTCAGCCGATCCTTTGCATCTATATAAGTGACCTCAGGCCGTCCTGTTTCACTTGAACAGGGTCATTAAATTCAATGATAGTACTTGCGGAAACCCACTGAGAATGTTTTTCCGGTGACATTTTGAAAGCTTTTCATTACCGTATGCCAACAAGTTTTGTATTTTTTATTTTTGATTATTTCTTCTTATTTTTTCCAAATTTAATTCATTCTTGCCAAAATTTTCAAAAGCCCAATCCAAAACAACACCAGTTTTACAACCGACTTCTTGCCAAACTCGAAGTATTTCTTCATGTTGGAATTCGAATGTTGCTAAAGTTAACGAATATATTGAAATGGGGCAAAAACTGGCAAAAACTACACACACCATTTCAAAGGCATTTCAGATTTTCACCATTTACTTAACACCAAATTTCGCAGCAATACAGAAAAATACAAGTAACTTTTACTCCACAGAACACAATCACTTATCCAATTTTTACACAAAAAACTTGTGCACAAAACTCCGAATTATATATGTAATTACTCCACTATAATCTGAATTTTTTTTTAATTAAATCATTATACACAATTTTTTTCTTACAATATTCAGCTCACCTGTTGACCGAGTTATTGCTGCTTCCAAAGCGCCAACTAAACAACCAAAAAATAGGAAAGGCTTACCATATAAATTTTTTTTTGGGTATTTTAGATCACTGGGGTATCTCCAGTATATTATTTACCACTTTTTGAAAAATCAATCTAAATTGGTTGGAGTTTATGCCAAAAAAAAAAACTACTTTTGGACCATAGTGCATTGTGTCGTTAGTATTGGTTTAGCGTGGTGCATAAAATGTGTAAAAAAAGTCTACTTAACAAATTTATTCTTTTCACAATATATAAATTTACTATCCATTCATTTAATACCATTAAATAAAAGTAAATTAAATTAATTGAATAGTGAAACAAAATCTACTTTAATGCAGCCAATTTCGTGAGTACTAATTCTGAGAGTACTTTAACACCTTGGCCATTGGCCTCTTCGTAGTAGGGCTTCATTCGTTCCAGCCAAGCACCCAATTTCGAAATTTTTCGGGCATCGATGGGAGCCAAATCATCCAAAGACGAAACTGTCGAAACCATACTGAGATCAGCAATAGTCAAATTGTTGCCAGCCATATAACGATGATCACCCAGGAACACCTCCATCAAAAAATACTGCTCGGAAATGTATTGAACTTTCTCAGCTATTTCCTCCTTTGTTGCCAAACCTCTGACTAGGGGACCTGGACTTCCCACTAAGCAAGCCGTAAACAGTATTTGATTTTCATAATGCAAGCGCTGATCTACTACGGCACGTTGGTAGTAATCCTTTGGACAGAGCTCACCATTTTTACCGTACTTACTTGCTAAATAAGCAATAATGGCATGTGAGTCCCAAATGCGTTTGCCATCGTCCTTCAATAGTGGGACAGTGTGTTGAGGATTCTTCTCAATATATTCTGCTGCCAAATGTTCACCTTCAAATATATTCACTTCTTCAAATTCGTAGTCTATATTCAGCGCTTTCAAAGTTAGTAAAACTGCGCGGACTGCTGGGCTCGTTTCCATTCCCCAAAGTGTACGTTTTGAACTCATTTCGAATTTTATCCAGATTGGGTTCAATTCAAAATGTGGCTTTTCTGGCCGTTTCAGTTTCACAACTGTTGTGTTAACTTTATTTGATCATCTATATAAGGGATACTGTGACTCATGTGCTATCAGTGCAATGTCCATAATCAATACTTAATAGACTAATACACCAGATTTCTTGATATTCGAATATACCCAGTTCTAAAAGTGTAGTTTAGTCACCACAGTGTGACATGTAAAGGTAATCATTATCTTCAACGCTACATTACTTATTGCAATGTATTCTTCTTCCTGAAGCGTGTTCAGTGAATCGCAAAATTAAACTTTAATATTTATTATTTAACATTTAATACTTGTATCAGGTTACTATTAGAGACAAGACACTCTAATTTACAGAGGTCAATGGAAGGATATTGGTTCCACCTAGAGATATCATGTATGCGAACAACTAACCCAGCTTCTTCAAGAATCGAACCAGTTTCACCACTTAATCCATGCCCATCCGAACAATCCATAAAACCAACTGACTGCAGGTGGTGAATTGTAAATTGCACTGCATTCCAAACTACCTGCTGCCCAAACGGATTTCATCAGTTTTCTAAGTATTTGCATTCCTACCCTGATCAGCTTTTGCAAGTCTCAAAAGCAGGCCTATCAGGTGGCAAGATATATTTAAACATTTTAGGAAAAAATAACTTTTTGTAAGGGTAATTTTTGCAGTCGATGATGTAATATCCGCCTCTATGTGCCTACTTTCACACTAATTCTTGATAAAACGTTATACAAGCATATCCAGAACAGTAATACGCATTAAGATTTGTACAGGAACAACAATTGACAAGTGACTGACCTACATCCTATATAAGCAACTCTTACGACCTCGTGTAAAGAAAGTCCATCTCAGCTATTATTAATCTTGCTTCTGCATATCATATAGAGTCATAGGAGTATACGTTCAAATTGAAAGGAATCGAGTTGAATATGGATTTTCCCTTGATTCTTTATTTACTATTGAACATCCAGTCGGAAACTGCGATTTGACACTATTAGACGCTGCTGGGATTCTACCTCATTTATGGAAAAAATTCGCTTACTATTGAGCTTCCCACAAATTGGTCGAAGTGAGAATTCACTATGCCATAAAATCAATGTCAATAGTGAATAAATTATCAAAACAAATCTCGTGTTACACTCGTTTCTTGCATTCTAAAGATCTATCAAGCTAAAGAAATACCCGGCACTTGTATGTTGGAAGGTGTTTTTTCAGCTTTATTTAAATGGCACTACACAAAAAATGGTCAAAATTATGCTTAAACTCGTTACGAATGAAGGGAGCAACAGACACGATATTCCAAATTCAACAAACTGGTGGAAATTCTTCCCAAGATATTGTATCCGCGGTTAGAAACCAATGTGAAGTTTTCAAACGAGCACTCTGGATTGTTTAGATCCATTCTTAATATACTCGTACATATAATTTACTGCACCGGTTCCAAATACTATCGTCTACAAACACAAATTCTATTCACATTCGGAAAAATCTGCAAATTTCCATCTGGGTTAGCCTGGATATGCAATATTAGCAATATTTAATAATAGAGCGGACGCTCTATCAAGGCCGTTTCAGTGAACTTTGGAGGGTGAAATGTTGAATTCCAGCATAAAAAGGATTCAGGTGCTCAGTTTCAGGGCTGATTGTATCTCATTAAATATGATGATTAAACACAATAAACTAATGTTGGAAAGAAATCAATTGTTTAGTATGTTTAATATTCTGCATATGGCATAGTAAGTTTTCATGCGAGTTCCATACTCGTATAATTTTAACGACTCACCTACATACTCGTATATAATGCTTGAGTCGGCACAAAATAGTATTGAGAAATTCATACAAAATGTAACTTTAAACCCACTTCAGTTGTGAAGAAATGATTTGAACAAAAGAATCAAATAAAAAGGAAAATGTGATCAAATATCTGAGTATCCAAATATATGCCAATAATTTAAGCATGATATAAATAAATAGATTAATAAGCATTTTTAGAAATACCATTAATAATCATTATAGCAATAAGTATTAATTAAACAGTTCTAAAATTAAATGTGAAAATAAAGACAGATTAATTTCCACCTTCTTCGAGAACAGTCCACTGCAAACAATCTTTTTTGCATTTTTTAAATACCCGCTTACGGCCACGGTAGACAAAACTGGCGCATCGGCACTTCTCTTAAAAAAAAAAGATAAAAGTAGCGTGATTCGAGCAAATCGAAAAACTTAAGATACCCATTTCCAGCTTTGCGATTCCGTTACTAATGATAAGATACAGACCGTACACTCCAGAATATAAAATAATATAGTGGCAGTGCATTGAAGGCAAAAATTGTAATCACCATGACCCCCAACAAAAAGTGACAGTAATATCTAAAAAGTTCAGTTCAGTGAGTACACAAATAAGGATAAAAATAAAAACTGTGCACAAGTCACAAACACGAACGATAAGTAACACATAACTGCAGTGAATACACAAGTGAATTTACAAGCCACAAACAAACTCAGTAAAATTCGGCGTGCAAGCAGAAACTATTTGACAAAAGAAGGATGGACTGAGTTCAAAAACAAATACCTCCAGTGAATCTGGTGGAAGAGTTAGCAAGAAGAGACCATCAACTGGAACAGCTTCGAAATGCGTACATCGAGTGGCAGCAGAGGCAGTGAACAAACATTGGCAATCTGGAAAGGATTATTAAAATTATGTCACACCTGCCACCCTTACCTGGAAGAGGAGACATGACTGTAAACTCCTTCATGAGCAACGCAGAATATATTCTGTCAAACATACAGAACGAACACACTCGAAAATAGGCTACCAGGGAGATTTATTGCAGAATAGTTCAAGGAGAGGCGAAAGCTGTAGTAATAAACATACCACATCCCGACAACTGGACCGAAATGAAGGAATCGCTAAAATGAAGTAAACAGAAAAATATGTAAATACGGTAAGTGAAAAAAACTTGCTTTTGAAATCCGAAAAATCAAATATAAAGCAGATGAGTTAAGTGCATTTATAAAGGTGATGTTTGTATAAACTTAGAAAATGTCCACAGTCTGACAAAATTCCGGGTATTTTAATAGACCATTTTTCTCACATAAGGAGAAATCGAACTACGTTATCGTCGATCGTTCTCTCAAACTAAATTGAGAATCCTATTTGTGGTCATATTTGTAGGTCTGGATTAAGCGGAATTCTCCTCAATTATCAAATCCTATGAAACTGCCGCTGTCGAAAGCCTCATTAACAGCCTTAGTTTCCCTTTGGTGAATTCGATACCGTACCTCGCCACCTTTCAGTGGACTCTGTTTTTACTAGGGTGTTGCTTCGCTACGCAGTCCTGATCCAACCTGTTCGGTTGAAGGTTCATGAGGATATCAGTTATCTTTAGTAGAAGATTTCAAAATATTTTCTATGACTCACCAATTGGCATCACTTAAAATAAATATACAGGTGTAGAGACAAAATATGAAACCGAGCCATGCTGGTAATGCATACTAATTATCTCCTAATATAGTAGCTCCACTAGCATAAAAAGCTGCTGGACCTGACGAACTTCCTGCTGAACTCTAGAAGTATGGCGCTAATATAATCTCTCACGCACTCTACCCTATCATGCATAACATCTGGGCGTCTAACACCATCCCCACTGACTGGAAAGAGGGAATCATAATCACTATTCCAAAAAAAGGCGATCTTAGCCAATGTAAAAATTGGAGGGGCATAACCCTTCTCAACTCCATCCTGAAAATCCTAGCTCTTAATATCTTAGATAGAGTGTCAGGTGTACTCAACAGCTAGTTACGGCGTGAACAAAATGGGTTCAGACCAAACCGATCTTGCGTGGACCACATCAACACTTTACGCATTATTGTGGAGCAATCTGTCGAATGGAGATCGCCACTATTTCTCCTTTTCGTGGACTTCGAACGTGCGTTTGACACGGTTAACAGAGACGCAATATGACGCTCTCTACAAAATTGCGGAGTTCCGGACAAGATCATCGAGCCCATTAAGGCCCTATATAAAGACGCGAACCTTAGTGTGCGTTATAGAGGTAAAAATAGTACCAATTTTAATATAAACAGAGGCGTTAGGCAGGGGTGCGTTCTGTCACCACTGTTGTTTATAGAGGTCTTGGATGATGTCCTTAGGCGTACAAATGCGGAGACGGAGGAGGGGTTGCAGTGGAGATTAAACCAAAAGCTCAGCAATTTGGACTACGCTGATGACACCTGTTTCATGACGCACACGTTAGCAGGCGCCTCGTCAAGAATACGCCAACTAGCCGTAAACGCTCATGCAGCTGGCCTCAAAATCAACTTCTCCAAAACTAAACTTTTGCGACTGCAAACTGCAAATACATCTCCACTCACTGTACTCACAAATGATAACTCCACCATCAAATTGAGGACGTTGGCAGCTTCTGCTACCTTGGTAGCTACACAACAAAATATGGGGGTGCAACATCTGATGTGGCAGCACGCATAAACAAAGCACGGTCTGCATTCCGGAATTTGGATCGAATTTGGCGTTCTCGTGTGATATCGCTGCGCACAAAAATACGAATATTTATACCAGCATAAAACCTGTTCTGTTGTATGGGTCTGAAACATGGTTGGTCTCAGAACAAATAACTCGACAACTTCAAACTTTTGTTAACAAATGTCTACGAAGAATCTGCCGCATTTTCTGGCCGACAACGATCATGAACGAAGACCTGTGGCGCCTCACCAATAGCGAGCCTATTGACACAGAAGTTAAAAGACGCATAAATTATAAGATTCAAGAAGCACAAGCCTCGGCGTTTCTCCTGCTAATCTTCAGTACTGAACTCTCTGCTGTTCATTGGCTTCTAAGGCATTCATTCTCCGAGCTATGTTCGCACAGTACTTAGTTAAATTCAAACATTAAAGAGAAAACCAAAGTAAACATTTTGAAGACAATGCCAAAATGCCAGTTCAGTTCAAATGGAAAAAAAAATTGAGATTAAATTATTTTGAAACCAAATTTTCAGTGAAAATTTATGTTTTTAAAAACATTGAATTATAAGAAATGTCTGTGCGGACGTCATCCACAAGCCTGAACGAAAACAATTTATCCGGGAAGCAGCTATTGGAATGGCTCAACGAAGTGCTTGGTACTCAAGTCAAAAAAATCGAGGATTTGGGTACGGGAGTTGCCTACTGTTGTCTACTCTACGTTATGTTCCCCAACGTCGTTGCCATTAAGCAGGTTCACAACCAACGCAATTTGGAGATTGAGTATTTGAACAATTTTCATGTTTTGCTAACTGCATTCGCTAGATTAAAAGTGAAACATCCCTTTCAAACTCTAAAACTCATACGAATGCGATATAAAGATAATCTAGATGTTCTGAGATGGTTCAAAAAATATTATGATGCCAATCTCGTTGATAATAGACAAAAAGGAGATTGTTGGAGCGCGGAATCTACTTATGTCCGAAAAGGACGGCGTGTAAACTTCAGGACACTCTGAGAAATATTACCAGAATGCGACTCGATAATTTATCTTGTATCGAGGGCAAATCACATTCTCCGCAAGTCATAAAATTTCCTTGAATGCTTAAATCACGGTACTGTGACTAACAAATACAGATACGCCAGCTCAGACGGGAAATGTTTTGTGTCTCTTGTCTCTTTTTCACAAATAAATTGTGGAATGGCGACAGCATAAAACAGAGGGGTCTGAGCTCACATCACTGTATTGTTGCACTATGGGTGCTATGGACGGCTTGAGCGACATTTTATTACTGAGTAATTTGTAATTCAAACTGCATTAAAAGGTAATCCAGTTGGAACCACACTTGCCTCCAGTAATCTCTGGATCGTACTTCAATGAATAAATAAAATTTTCTAAAATTTATTTGCTCTGGTCTTCCAATTATTCAAAGAGCAGCGAAGTGTAGCGCCATTATCCAATTTGTACCTATTCTAAATAAAGCATTCTCAGGACATTAGAGGTGCAGCACGGCGGATCTAGAGTATTTTTCGAAGGTGACCATTCGAAGCAAACGGCGATAAATCCCAATTTCAATTCAACAAAACTTGGAAATCCAGTTTTGGAATAGTCAAAAATAAATCTCAGTTAAACTTTAAATAGGATCATAAAATTAAGCAATCATTTATGTTTCACTGCCCGCCGTTTAATCTTGTTCGTCCCGAACAAGGATAGAACCTTTATATTATAGCCTCTCCAAATGAACGACTTTCATTTCGCTCCTGACATTTCTCGCCAACTGGATGCGGTATACTACATCGTTGATCTGCTTTACCACCTTGTAAGGACTTTCCCAGTGTGTTTGCAGTTTTAGCGATAATCCCTTTTCCTTTGCGGATTATGAAGCATAACTATCTGCCTTTCCTGAAATCCCTTGAAGTTTGCTCGTACATCTTATCTTGCTTGAATTTTATCACTCATCAGTTGTATGCGCCTTCTGATGTTTACATGAATTTCATTCAACTGTCCCTATTTGTCAGCTGCAGCATGAAACTTCCGTAGATGAGTAGGCACCGAATTTCAGATCTGCAGGTAATCTCATATCACAACCGAAAAAAGCCTTAGCTGGTGTTGTAGATGTTGTATCGTGAGTTGCCGATCGCTATGCCATTAGGAACAGTGGTATGTGTTGGTCCCAATCTTTCTGATTTCTGTCCACGACTTTCCTTGCGTGTTCCTCAAGCGTACGATTAAATCTTTCAACCATTCTATCGGACTGCGGGTGCAAAGCGGTTGTGCGGGTTTTGCGTATGCCCATCAATTTACTCATTTCCCAGAATATCGTTGACTCGAAATTTCTGCCTTGATCCGAGTGCAACTCAAGGGGAGCTCCGAATCAGCAGACCCAATTATTGATAAATGCATCTGCAATGGTCTTAGCTTCTTGATCGGGGATGGGATAAACTTCTGGCTATCAACTAAAATAGTCGATTAAGACGAGAACGTATTTGTTGCCGGAATCACTAATTGGAAACGGACCTGCGATGTTCATTGCAATACGCTCAAATGGAGTCCCCAAGTTGTATAAATGTATTTCCCCCTGACTGCGATGGCTCGGTCCCTTGGCTGCTGTACACTTTTCACAAGCACTGATCCAGACAACTACCGATTGTTGGCCACCAACCCAATAAAATCGTGTTTTAATTTTCTCGACTGTTTTAGTTATTTCCAAATGTCCTCGGCTTGGCCCACTATGGTATTCCTTGAGAATTTCGCTTATTCTTGCCTTGGGTATCCCAATCAAGTTCTTCGTGGTTTTTCCATCTCTGCTCCCCCATGGATGGAATTGGCATCCATCTTGCAACTTTAAGCTATTCCATTGAGCCCAATATACTTTAGTTACCGGACTGTCGGTCGAAATTTCATTGCATTCTGGTCGTTTTCCTTCTTTCTTGCTTGACACGATTTCTGCCAATTCTGGGTCATTTCGTTGTTCTCCTTTTATCTTCTCTGCCGTCCATTCTTCGTCTGGTAAAACAGCCATTAAGCGCACATCGACTACTCCTTCAATCCCGAAACCACTTACCTCTTCTCAACATCTCCATCCATTTTGGCCCACATAACGGCCTCTGACTTTGGTGGGATTGTTGCCCGCCGCGATACAATGGCTTGTCGGATACCTCCATACTTATCCTCACCAACGGATAACGGTATTTCGGTGTTCGCATACTTCAACATTCGGCATTTCAAATCTAGGGTGAATCCATTCCGAATCATAAAATCCACACCTAAGATTAATTCGTCCACAATATCCGCAACTACTAACTCGTGCGTCACTGTTGTGGTGCCGATAGTAATTTTCCGTGTAACTTTTCCCAGTACCGGTGCATCATCTCCAGTTGCCGTACGCAATCCTATTCCCAGAAGCGGCTCGATTCCCCGAACGAGATCCCTTCTAATTATGGAATGTGATGCACCCGTATCCAATGTTACCACGATTTTTCTTCCATTTACTACGCTGTCGACAGTTAGGCTGTTGATTTTCCGTGCCATCTGAGAAACGAAGATTCTGGGGCTACATGTTGTGGGAGTCAGATCATGCCCCTCGAGACTGACTCCATCTAGTTTGTCGACGGCTTATCAACATTTTCTGATTCCCTATTTTGGAATCTGACGTGCTTTGGTGGTCTTACCGGTGAGCGTGATCTAGAACGTTTCCGTCTCGACTGACAATTACGAGCCCTGTATCCGACCTCTCTGCAGGTAAAGCATTTGCCCGTGAAACTTTGTCCGCTTTCGACTTGTACCTGACGGGCTCTGTATATTGGCTGGCACACCAAGGCCGCTGTCTCTGAAGTTAAAACGCTAGCTACTGTCTCCATATATGTAGCTTTCGGATTAGTTATCGCAAATCGCTGTATCTCCGCATCGCGAATGCCATATACACAGGTGTCCATCAAGCACCTTTCAGTAATCTCTGCTGGGTAGGAAAGATGAGCCAACCATTCCACTTCCGCCGCAAACTGTTGTAGAGGCTCACCTCACTTCTGCACCCGTGTTCGTAGCTCTACTTGGTACATCTGCTTCCGATGCTCACTACCATACTTGCGCTGAACGGCATTCATCAAGTTTTCATAACAGTCTCGCTCACTTTCTGAGATAGTTTAAAGTACATCAGCGGCAGCACCTTTCAACGAATCGGTTAATGCAGCTACTTTTTCTCGTATACCAACCATTTGTGCTAGCGGTAGTCTCAAACTGCATTCTGAACACGCTAAATGTCGTGGTTCCATCATTGGTAGGAGGCTTCAGGTTTATTGAGGATCAAGCTGGCATATACAATGAACCTTCTTGTAGTAGGTGCATCCTTTGTTCTATTGGTTGTTTAAATTCGTTCTGCTTTTGCTCGTTCGCAATGAATTTTTGTTCTACAGATTTTTCGAACGATTCCTGCCGTGTCTCAATTTCACAAACCTTCCTGCCTACCATTCGGACATTTCTTCCATCTGCTGTGAGTTATTTTCCACTACTTGAGTAAGTCCTCTTTCACTCTGCTATAACCGCTGCTTCATATTATCATAGATTGCTTGAGCATTTTGTTGTAACTGTTCTTTTACATACTCTTTGATAGCTTGAGCATTTTGTTGTAACCCCTGTTGCATCCTCTCATCGACTGCTTAATCATTTTGTTGAACTGCAATTGAATTGCCCCGATGAGTGGGCTCATGTCGAAGTTACCCGCATTAGTTACTTGCGGTGGTTCTTCCTGTCGAGATGTCGTTGTTTCTTCAAATTTGTGTTCATACTCATCGACGTCTATACCCCGCGCCTCCAAAGTGCTTCTTAACCGCACCTGAAACCCCGCGTTGAGCCCTCGTGTTTGCAAGTTTAAGCGCCCAAGCTCTTTCTTGAGCTGTTCCAATCTCAGTTTTTTCAAATTTAACCATTGTTTATTACTGATACTCAATCCCACTTCTGACCCCAATTGTTACGAAATTGCCCTCGTGACAATTTATTCTAACTCTAATTATTGTGTTGAAAAATCAAAAATCCAAGTGGGAGTCTACAAGATGATACGCATGATTCTAACACTTTGACAAGGTCGAGTAAACCACCCCCGATTTATTTGAGGGAGCGTAAGTCTAACGATCTAATAAAAAGCTTAATTTCATTAATTGGTGAAAAAGAGTTCTACGTTACTCCAATAAAATGTGGTAATATTTTTGAAACGAAAACTTCCAGGTTAACCAGGAAAATGATTAAAGTAACAAACCATGAACTTAAAAATCTGTTTCTGGAACGCAAACGACATCCGCCAACATAAAAACGAACTTGAATATTTCCTATTGGATAAACAAATTGACGTAGTGAAGACAGATTTGACGTTTAGAAGCTTTTTCAAAATCAATGGATATACTTTGTACGACACCAAGGATCCCTGAGGTAGAGCTTGTGGTAGCTCGGCAATACTTATAAAGTCGCGACTCAAACACTATTCTCTGGGAGAGACTTGTGAGGATTACCTTCAGGCAACAAATATCTGCGTCAAAACTTTCCCCCAAGACCTGGTGATTTCATAGATTTATTCTCCTCCCAGATTTTCAATCACAGAAAGTCAATACAGTAATTTTTATAAATCACTAGGACCACGTTTTCTTGAAGGAGGTCTCAAAGCACTCAGGTATTGATACCCATTGTACTATGAGCCTGGAAATATTTGCGGGAAGGGGAAGATAGAGGATTGTGAGAGGGAAGTTGCACATTTTCAAACGTCTTTAACTCTTTTATGAACCTCAGAAGTCAATCTAGGAGTAAGGAATGAACGTGTCCATTCGAAATCCAGAGAGTTGCTAAAAAATAACCGCCGCTTTTACGCGTTAAAAGATCTGGGTGAATACGTTCTATGCCACGAATAAATATTAACTATTGCAAATCAACCGATAAAATCTCATAATGACAAAAAATCGTTCGGACCTATTCACTATTGCCAATATTATCAAAAAGTTTGAAAAACTCCTATTGAAACGCGTTTAACCTATCATTGACTGACCACCAATTCGGGTTGAGAATCAAGCACTCACCAGGTTTAAGGAATAGCTAAAATATTGAAAAAGCCTTGGACAGGGAAAATATTTGCTCTAGCTTTTCCTGACGTATCTCGCGGAAATTAATACTCCGAATTTAAGCACCTCCCTACGGTGTGGTGGTAGACTTAGTGGAGTTCTGTGAAGAAAGACATCTGGGGCTTATAGTTTGTTGTGATGCTAATGCACAACATACCATCTGTGGTAGTATTAAATGCAATGATCGTCGGCTCCTAGGTTTTGACTATGTCGTTTCCTCCGTCTTTAATGGGGTCTCATGCTACTTTTGTCACTGACAGGAGGCAGGAGGTAATATACATTACTCTACCCATCAATTCTGTTGTATAGTCGTTTAAAACTGGAGGGTCCTGAATGAAGCCTCATTATCGTACCACAGGTACATTAAGTTCATGTGTGGTGAGAGGATTTTACAGCCGTTACCCACTACGAACTTAATGAAAAGAGAATTGGAAAAATTTAGGGATGTGTTGCGGGGAAACCTTGAGACACTCAACACATCGCTCTATGTCAGCTGCGCTGCTGTCTGTTACTCTGGTTGTCCTCGCAACCGGACTCAGGTGCCCCGGTGGAACCAAGAACTTCATGAATTGAGGAAGGAAGCGTGAAAACTACTTAACAGGGCCATCAGGACAAATCTTTAAGGAGACTGGGACCGATATCGAAGAATCGGGAGGAAATATAAGAAAACGATTTGGACATCGTCAAGGACCACTGTTTTGGAGCAATATCGAGTCACTGGGTTACACGGCTAGATTAGTTAAGGTAATTTAGAAGGGTCGCTCTTTAGGTTTGGGGCCCCTTAGGATATCTGATGATCCTTTTACCGAAAAGCGTAGTGGGACACTTTGTTTATTATTGTATTGTTGATACAGTTGTTCAGAAGCCACCAAATATTGAGCACGACCTGCATAGAGCGACTGTTTCTCGGCATGATTGGCTTGTAGCAAGAACTGTGGCGAATGAATATGCTATTAGATAAGTGATTGCATCTTTTGACAACTTCAAATCGTCCGGTCTGGATGGCATTTATCCAATGATGCTGAAGCAGAATATATAGTTGATTATACATTGAAGAACATTTTCACCACATCGGTAGCCTATATTCGACACTCCTGGAGATTTCTTAGAGTTTCATTTATCCAAAAAGTGGGAAAGGAATACTATAATACTTTTCTGCTAAAAAGACTGGAACGATTGGTTGAGCTTCGTGTGCATAAATTTTCATTTAAGGATCACCCCCAGTCTCCATTACAACCTGGATATCAAAGCGGATTCGGAGTGGCATAGTTTACTACGAAGGATTGAACATGCCATTGAAAGGAGGGAATACGCTGTGGGTATCTTTGTGATTTTGATTATGCTACTTTTGACATTATGTGCAGCTCTGCCCGTCGTCATGATGTAGATTCTGTGCTGGTTCAGTGGATTCGTTCAATGCTAGCAAATAGGGTATTGTGTTGCGAGGGGAGTAGTCTGTGGGTATCGTCTGATGTAAAGAAATGTTGCCCTCAGAGTGGTATGCTCTCTATACTACTCTTCTGTAAGGTCATTGACTCTTTACTTGTCTCAGTAAAGTATTCTTATATTCTACGCTCAGGCATATGCAGATGATGTAGCCTGCTTTATATCAGGAAGCTCTCTGATGCAGATCTGCAGCAAAGTGCAGTTTACTCTGAATTAGATTGACCAAGTGTAAGCTCAGTTTATCAAGCTAAACTGAATTAAGTTGTTTTTACTAGAAAAGGGAAAGTCGACGATTTAGTTCAGCTAACACTAAAGGGGCTCAGGATAACTGGAGAATTTTGGGAAGTAAAATCTCTTGGAGTGGTTCGTGATATTAAGCTTTTCTGCAAATCACATGATGAACTAAGGGTAGCGAAGTACTGTTACCTTTTTGACAGCGCAAAAGGCGTTTTGGTAAAACGTGGGGTCTGGCTCATTCGAATGGCTTTTGGTCTTATAAGGTAATGATCAGACTCATAATATCCTACGCATCTTTGTTCTGGGGGAAAATATTGTCCCTCAAGGAGGTTAATTCTACCGTGTACGACAACTGTGGCTATTGTTATGCTCCAGTGAGCATTTCCGACAACTTCTGGCCCTGTTCTTGAATCGCTGTTGAATCTTCCCGCCCAAGATTTTGTGTAAATCCATATTGAATTATGTTGGAAAGCATAATTGTCGGTTGCTAATATGGGTTCCAGGACCCATAGGCATTATGGGGGAATGAAGTCGCGGATAAACTTAAAATGAATAAAGGATGATTTGAGTTTGACATGCCCTTAACCTGTTCTTCCCATACCTTTTGCTGCTATTACGGCCACTATTAGTGATTGGGTAGCCTGTGCCTCGATTCGCGAATGGGGGGCTTTAAGAGGCAGCTGATGGGCAAAGGCTATGTTGCCTGTTATTTCCGATAAAACGTCAAGGTTTCTTCTGTCACTTGGTGGGAGAGACTGCAGAATTCTGGTAGGACTGATAGGTCGGTTTACATCGGCTAAATGTATACAAATGATAGGCATTGCAGACAGTTCAGCTTGCCAGGCCCGTGAAGAAGAAGATGAGACAGTTGACCACTTTTTGTGCGTATGCCCCGCTTTTGCTAGAAGCAAGTTCGAGTTATTTGGCACTGACATTCTTAGTAGCGCACACTTTGGCTACATAGGGACACAGGATCTACTAAGGTTTGTTCACAAATCAGGTGGATTCAAAGAAAAATGAATATGGAACGTGACAATGGATGTCTTGTAGTCTGACTGCTACATGTGACTAGTTGTTCCGAAAAAAAACAGAAAAAAAGGTTTTTGGGCTACATTCAGGGCATTCCTTTAATTGAACGGACAGTTGTAGCTATATTCGCGGATGGTGTGGCTCTTCTGGCAACGAAAAGTGTGATCGAGTCAACAGCCGAGAAAATCCACGAGAGCACTGGATAAAACCTGTCAGTGTACAACAAGTTTACGCATTTATTTCAAATAAACCAAATCAACGCATATTAACTTCAATTACAAGAAAACCGTCAACCTACCAGCATTCATAACCGTATGCAAACGAAACTAAATATCTGGGAATGACGCTAGATCCGAATCTTAAGTGGAAAATGCACGTTAAAGAGAACCCGATTGAACTTTAAAATCGACGCAGAGAAATATATCCACAGTATTTAGCGATAGCCACCGTGGAAGAAGAATTTACAAACTTTCGCTCGTAAGCTCCTTCTTTCGTCTCCATGGTTATTGGAACCATACCATTAATCCTAGCTGTGGTTTTGAATTAGTATATTGACGCTGCGAAACCATACACAAGAAATGGGAACGCTCAGATAGAAGTCACTCAATCACTTATTATAAACTCAGTGTATTCTACTGAAAATGACCCAAGATATTCTCCTAAAGATGATATCTGAATATCGCGCGCACAAGTAAGAGTCAACGGTATTTCGGAATCGATCTAACTTGACTTTAGGCTTCTTTACTGGTTTCTATTTACACTTTGTCTATAGTTTATGTAAGTTAAGTTAAGTTAAGTTATGACTTTCATGGTTTGTTTTCAAATAACATTTAAATATTTGTATTTGTGATCTTACCAAACTATGTTTTCGTTGCATACCTAATTAAAAATTGCATGAAAGTAATTCCAAATTTAGATTTCTTTGGTAAAAGAAAGTTATGCAGCTTTGGAATAGATTACTTGGTTAGTCACGACCACGCTGTCTTCTGGTTTTTCATCGAATGCCTTTATTTGATTTTCATACAAGCTTCACAAAATTGTAGCACCATTTCCTTTTAACTTAATAATACATTGCTTATAAAATCAATGTTATGACAATGGCACATCAATGCTCACTTGCTTACAGTCAAATAACGGACAGTACACATGTGCCTGCTTACAATACTTATGTATAATACACTGCAACTTATATATATGTTTTATATTCTTACAAAGCAAAAGAGTTTTATATAAATGAGAATGCAATTCTGTTTAAACTAAATAACATGAAACATGTTCAGCTGACTCTGACCAAGCTAAACTTGTAGGCAGAAGTAATGTTATTGGAAGATTGCTGTATTGTTTACATATACTTTAACTGCTACACTTGTATAACCGAGTATTAGTTCCATAATAGTTCAAATTTTATTTTTGACTGTACTTGGAATAAAACAAAAGCATTGTGGCTAAATAGTCAAAATTGACTGGTTTCGATACTCGATTTCGGTGTATTGAGTTTATAAAGGCGAGCACAAAGTCGTAAAGTCCGATTTTTAAGCAAGATTCATTTATTCAGTTTCAATGTTTCGATTTATTGCATCCTTCTATCTATAATCTTGATGACATTCGTGGCGTATGAGTAACATTAATCTATTTTTGAATGGTTATTTACTTTTTATTTATTAACTTATTTTCATTGCATATTTTCTGTTGCTAATTGTGGTATTATGGCTTGAAATTCATACATACACATTTCTACTTGCGCATAAAATATTAACTAAATCGTGTGCTTTGTTTCTGCATGATAAACCATTTAAATATTGTTGAAATGTCAAATAATAAAAAATAAACCAAAGCACATTTCCTTATCAAATTTCAATTTCACTGTAATCTCTTTTGTTGTTGCGATTCTGTAACCTCACAACAAAAAGTGCAAACATTTGCAAAATATTGAGTTTATTTTTTAAAAGTGCAGCAGCGACACGCATAGTAGCAACACTCGTAGATGCATCTGGTGCAGTTCGCAGCCATCAGCTAACATCTACGGGAGGTCCATTTCAGATTGGGGCAGGACAACTATAAGAAATACTACAAAATTAACTATAAATAAATATACTTTGAACTAAACTCGAGTGTGGCAAGTATAGAAACGATGTGTATCTTGTGGTGTAACAGAGAAACGGAATTTTAGCTCTGCAGATATTTCAATAAAACACTGAAATACTCGTACAAATGAAATATAGTCCACCACCAATAGAGTTAATATATTAAGAAGAATATTATATCTATTTATTTATACGGATGCAAGTTGCACTATTTACGATCAAATGTTTAAAATTTATGACTATCTTCAAGGCAGCAATGATTTATGCAGTAATCGTTTTGTTGATTACTAACAACGAAACTACTTACAATGATTTAGAATCTGCCATGATTAACTCTTTTCTAAGATGGCGTACGTTTCAAGGGATTGAGTTTATGGTAGTTAAATGTAAAATGTTGAATATATGTTCTTGTTAGTTTGGATGCAGTGGTTTTTGTTCTTTCTAAGAAATGCCACAAAAATGTAAGTCTCTATACCGTAGAAGAATTTGCCCCCATAACAGTTGCATCAAAATGGTCCCATGTACCAGACAATAGGCCAAATAATCGAAATAGCGATCGGAAAATTCAGAAATTTCGAGTTACACTGATGACAAGGTGCGTTTTGAATTTTTTATGTTTCGTCTTCTGAGGTTATTTTAAATCGTTGATTTACACCTACAAGAACAATTGGAGAAAGGTGGCTAATTGATGAAATTTATATGAAAAAGAAGCTTCCCATTTTTGCTCAAGAAAAAGGGCTGTGGAGTCTCTTGAATCGATATGGTGTTTCATTCATTATGCCATAAAGTAGTACTCAATAATCCAATCCACTGCAGACATAATTTATTATGGTGTACTAAGTAAGTAAATTATTGAGGCAGTTATTTCAAATCGCAGATTTTCGGAATATATTTAGTTTAATATTTTGTTCAAGCTAACGATCATCGCCCAACTATTCCGAGATATTTGAGACTGAACGGAACGACTTTCTTCGTTAGAACTTTTTTTACAGACCCAGGGACATTAATACTAAAGTGAAATAAATTGGTCATATATGCAGTAGCTCATAATACTTCCAATTTACTTATATTTTATCGTTATTAATAATTATATATTTGGCTTTATATATAATATAATAAAGAATATTATTATTATATAAAATTATAAATAGTTTGAATCCATAAATCTATCCACAGACTTCATCGCAGTAAAATATTTGAAAAGCGACCATACAAAAGTATTTTAACACTACTCGTAACACAGTTACTTTAACGTCAATTCAGACACAATTGTGTCTCAACTTATGGAATGGTGTTAATACAGTTGCAATCGGGTTGCAGGACTAACAAACTGGGGCCCCTGACCCGAAGTGGCCCCCAATTCTGCGTATGGTGGTAGTGATGAACAAATGAAACAGCTCCATTTTTTGAGGGCCCCAGGCTTAAATTTTGTCAAGTGGTTTACACAGTATCCATAGTGTTATTGGTTCAAACATGTGTCACCACATGATATATTTTCATACATACCAATTTCACTACTCTCATTTTCGACGAAATTGTTTTAATCAAAAGATTTCATACAACTATTGCAAGTAAATATTTAGCACAACAGTCATCAACTAGCTCTCACGCCGATAAGACGCCTATTATTCACATGGGGAGTGTTTTGATTACTTCACATACATCATCAATCAATTCGGATTACGACTATTCGCTCAATTCACTAATTGTTTGTCTTCACTTTCGTATTTTGTGCCTACACGTTCGCTTCACACACTAGTAATATTTAGTTCACATGCGGGATGGCCCGGGGGCCACTGGACATTGAGGCAAATCGCTTTGCCTTGTTTGTTACTGGACCCAAAAAAAAGAAACTTGAATCAGGAACAAGTCCTACTTTGTCCGACTTTCCGGTGCTTCCCGAAACAAAAGTAGACGACCCCAATTTTGTTGTGATTGAATCAATGGACGTCTCCAAACCACTGTCCACTTATTCGTGTTTTGCCATTCATCGCGTGATCAAGCAAATTAGCAGTGACGTGTACTCCATATCCACTCTTCGAGATGGAGAATTACGCCTGCTTGTTAAAAATAATGTAACCGCGAACAAATTCATCAAAGCAAAGCATATGCTCCATATCAGACTCCCTACACGGATCTCTCAACCACGTGAAAGGCACAGTATTCGCCCCATTTCTAAACAATGTGGCAGAGAATGAAACTGTTGATGATCTAACCTCCCAAGGAGTGGTAGAAGTATACAAGTTCCAGAAAAACGTAGAATTTAATCTTCGCACTTCCACGGTATTTCTATTAACTTTTGCCTTTATAAATTACTATGTAAAATCGATATCGCATGGTGCAAAGCATTAGTTCCAGAATACATACCCTCTCTCATGCGCTGCAAGTCTTGCCAGCAGCTAGGTCAAACGCTCAAGTACTGTAAGCGGTCTCCTCTGTGTAAACTGGTCTCTCTCCGCACACTCCCCTTCCAAGTGCGTACGCACACTCTGTGTTAACTGCTCATTCCTCCTCCTTCAAAGACTCTACCAAATTCTTACGAGCGAAGGCGATAATAAAAATCTAAATTACTAAAAAGTGTTCCATGCGAGATCCTATTAGAATCCACAAAGAAGAACAAGGTCCAACAAGCTCACCCAGTAGCTCATACGCTGTTACAACATCCAACTCTACCTCAAATAGCAACAATACCAGTTCTACTGCAACAACAATAAACAATAACATCGGCAACAGGTGTAAAATTAAAAATTATTTTAACAATCCAATAAGCAACTCACACACAAAGGGCAATATTACAAATTCTTCATCAAACCCTCCCTTTCCTGTTCTACAAACCATGCTTTGCGACTTTCCCATAGTAAAATCCCCTCAAATACTAGTCAGGAATTCCTAAACAGCAACTATAAAAAATAAGCACTAACTCCTCTGCCTCTCCTCGATCTCCGAACTTCCAATTAGTCTCACCACTTTCAATGAAACTGACGCCAAATACAACCACGTCCCGTCCCTATCTCATTACAATGCACTCTCTCAACCTAAACGTGCATCCTCTCAGCCCCACCAACTACAATTACTTTTCCAACCTCTCTCTTCTCTCTCGAAAGTACTTCTACTTACTACTGCAATCCAAGATCCAGCGTCTGAAGACGAGAGGTAATACGAAATAATACTTTCATATGAATACACATTGGCATCTGCTCTTCTCTGTTACACTTGACGTTGGAAATTATACAATGGAACATTAACGGCTATTAGAACAATTATCACGAGCTTTTGCTGCTCATCAAAGAGAAAAATCCAGATGTAATTTGTATCCAAAAGACCCACATTCCACAAACAACAAACACCAACTTCTTCCACTCCAAGCAATACATTGGCTATTTTTCTAATTTACAAAACATTCAAACTAATAAACAAGGCATTGGAATACTAAAAAAAAAATATATCCCTCACGAAGTAATCAACATATCATCTCCGTTATCTTCTTTAGCGTTGAAAATCAACCTCAATCTTCTTTTTTGCATTGCAAACACTTATATTCCACCCCAACAAGTTTTTAACGAAACCGAGTTAAGGAATCTATTTGTTCAATTCCCTTTACCAATATTATGGGCCTGAGATTTTAATGCGTGGAACCCTCTTTGAGGCTCTCATAATTTTATTTTAAATCATCACCTAATCTTACTAAATGACAGCTCTCCCACTAACTTCTCAGCCCATTTTTTTCACTAATGTTGACCTTTCCCAGAATCGATTGGAAAGCCTCCTCAGTCCTCAGAGGCAGTGGCCATTTCCCCATTTCAATCTCAATTCCCTCTTCAATAAATATAACCCCCTATCTAAATTTATCACAGACCATGCAAAGTGGGATGTCTCCCAATCAGAAATTATAAATTAAATAAACACTTCTCCAATCATCAATATAAATAAAGGAATTTCCTATATCACAAGAATCATTCGCTCCCCAAAGCAAATGAAAGCGTTCAAAAGTTTCTCCTGTCAAGTAGAGCAAAGATCTCAATTCCCAATGCTGGAAAACTTTCCAAAGGTCAATGTCTGACACTAACCTTATTAACTATAGAAGAACCAACGCTGCTTTCAAAAGAGCTGCTATCGCTGCCAAGAAGCAAAGCTTTGAATCCTTCACTTAACAAATTTCCCCCTCCTCAACCCGAAACCCAACCAAAAAGATATGGTCCGACATCAAACTCCTAACAGGCATCCCTTCAATCCCATGACTGCTTTTCTATCTAACCAAAACGTGCTGACTAACGCTGATGATATTGCCGTAACGTTTGCACAACTCTGGTCTAAATGCTCCGATGACGATAATTTCTCGGTAGAATGCAACATGGAAAAGCAGCATTGGCTATCCATGACGTACACCCTGACAAATCTCCCTCCTTCGTCAAAATACCTAGAAAGTAAAATTACAGCTTTAGAATAGGAATCATGTCTACAACAGGTCAAAGGGAAAACACCCTTCTATCCCATGCTCTCAAACTTACCCATAATTGCCTAACAAAGATTACTTTGTCTTTATAACACAATCTTTGACAGAAGCTCCTACAATTATACAGATTATCAAACCAGGCAAACCAACTAATTTAACCTCCTCCTAAAGACCCATTTCTCTGCTATCCTGTCTCAGCAAGACTTTTGAAAAAATTATTGCCGAAAGACTGACATGGTTCATTACTAATCATAATCTCGTCAAACATAACCAAACTGGGGGTTGAAGAGTCAGATTCGTTGAAACATCTGTTTCGTTGAAGCATAAATATTCGCAGGATGGGAATATGCGTTTATAGTTCTAGGAACATTAGCCTCTATCCCATCGAGACCGGTAGTGTTTGGCGAAGAGTCACATCCTGACCGAGGTAACCCTGCTATTCATGGCAGAACACAGAACACTAGTCAAAAGGAGTCAAAAAACACGGATACAGGGTGTGGAGGAGCAAACCCCTGTAAAAAAACCTCTGGGTTGGTACAAGATATCATACGACCCGTATCGATGCTGGGGACCCAGGTCAAAAACTAGCCCAATCTCTAACGGAGTGCTACGGATACTTGGCGTCCTCCGGTGCTATCTAGCCTTACCCGCGTACACGGACCACTGCGCGAGAGGACCTCTCACATATGTCATTCAATCTATTTAAAACTTCAAAACCAATGGAGGGCGGTCCTCCCAAAAACCGACAGGGACGATCCTGTCTACCGCTAATACAAGGGCGGTAGACAGATCGATAGCAGAGGGGGCTTAAGCGTTAGGGCTGGTCCCAGCACGAGTGCTGGTAGCAGGGGACGGGGAGGTTTGGGAAAACTGGTCTCTCATCTCTTTCAGAGGGGTGCGGAAGGGAGAAACCCGGGGGAGGTGGCAAAAACCCACACGCTGACTGCGGTAAGGGGGCGCGGCGGCTGCCCCTGGGATCAATCAGCAAAGAAGGTTGCTGGGGTAGGCCAGGGGTGTCGTTTCAACCCGTCCGTCCGTCAAAGCAGGCCTTTTCCGAAACGAAGGCGTCCTTCAAGGTCTTGACCAAATATGAAGCTCTACCAACTGAGCAGCTCAATGAGGAGCAGGCCAAATCGGTAGAGTGGGCAAGGGGTATGATATCCGGCTTGGGCAAACCGGCGACAACGTTCGGCTGAAGAGGCGGGTGAGGTCGCTAAAATCCAAAAAGTCGGCGGCCAGAAATACCCATCTCATCGTCAAAGGTGGGGGGGAGATGCTGGAGGGTAGCGAAACTCGAAGAGCCAGTAGAAGGTAGGAGGCAGGTGTTGCTAATAAAACTGGCAGAGAGAAAAGGGGTAGTCAGGTTCGGGTTCGTTGACGCGACCGTTCGGATCTATCGCAGCGACGAACAAGCTTTGGAACCGGAGGAGATAGAGGGTGACAAGGCTAGCGTGGCTGGCGGTGGTGAAGAAGGGTTGTTCAGCAGCCAAAGGTCGACTGACTCAGAGCAGCTGACTGGGGTCGGGCAGCTCTTTGAGGAGGACGACCTCCTTGACTACACCGAAGGAGAGGAGGACGCGGACGTTACGATGGTGGAGGTAAGAAAGACAGATTCCTAGGAAGCTGATCCAAATCAACCTCCACCATTGTAAACTCGCCTCCGCGAATTTGATGGTCCGCCAGGGTTCCGTGGTTTTGACATGGCCCTCATCCAAGAGTCGTGGATATGCGGCAACAAAATCTGCGGTTTGAAGATTAGAGGTTTCAAGATGATAGCCGCTCAGAGCACTGGTAAGCCTCGTGCTTGTATAACAAAGGATAACATTAACATCTTCTTGTTCCCACAGTTAAGTAATGGCGATACGGTGGCGGCAAGCATTGACCTGCAAAGTAGCAGCCTCTGCATACGAGTATATACCACATGATAAGGACGCCCCACCGAAGGAGGTCCGGGAATTGATCATGGAGGCAGCCGCAGCCAAGAAGAACTTTGTTGTCTTCTGCGAAGTCAACGCTCACAACACATTGTGGGGAAGCTCGAACACTAACGCAAGAGGTGAGTCAGTTTTAGACTTTTTTATAGAAAATAAGCTTAGTGTCCTGAATTTAGGCTCAGAGCCGTCTTTTATAACACAAAATAGAAAGGAAGTGTTAGATATTACACAGACCTTCGATAATTTCGCGAACAACATAAAAAGATGGAGAGTGTCGAATGAAAATTCTTACTCTGACCATCGCTATATAGAACACGAATTGAACTTCCCAGTATCTCCAGTGAAGACTTTTAGAAATATACGGAGAACGGACTGGAGGAAGTACAGGAAGACTCTAATAGCCTCACTGCCAAGAAATCCCCCGACTGACCCCACAGACCCTGTGGAATTAGACGAGTTGTTCAATCAGGTAACCACGGCCCTGAATAGTTCACTGACAGCCGGGTGCCTGGTTTTAAAACTGAGAGGCAAGAACAAACCACCTTGGTGGTCAATGGATCGAGCCCTTCTCCGGAAATCCAATAGGCGGTTATTTAAAAGGGCTAAAACTTCGGGTCTGCCCGCGGACTGGGAAGCCTACAAGGCTGAGCTAAAAATATACAAGAAAGCAACCAGAACTGCGCAACGACAGTCCTGGCAAAATCATTGTATGGATGTGGAAGAAACATCGGAAGCAGCTAGACTAACAAGAATCCTAGCGATGACACCACACAACCTGGGCTACCTCAAAGGTCCGGGTGATGTGTGGAGTGAATCGAGCGAGGAATCTTTGGTTCTTCTCTTAGATACTCATTTTCCAGGCAGTAGCACAGTGGAGGGTGATAACCCGACACCTAGGGGCAGGCAGTCTGAGATAGGGAATGCGATAGTTACAGTCGAGAAAGTTGAGAGGGCCATTAACACCTTTGGTCCATATAAATCTCCGGATCCGGATGGAATTTATCCAGCAGAATTGCAACAATCACGGGACATAATTACGCCCTGGGTTTCCTTCATACCCAAAGCGGGCAGGTCCTCACATGTAAATCATAAAGTCTTCAGACCAATCAGTCTCACGTCTTTCCTCCTAAAAACATTGAAGAGATTGATGGATGAACACTTACGGGAAGTTATACCAACTGGTAGAATCTCCTCGGCACAACATGCATACACGAATGGCAAATCGACAGAGACGGCGTTACACGTACTTATTGGTATAGTGGAAAAAGCCATCCAGCAGAAGGATTTCGCACTAGCGGCATTCCTAGACATAGATCGCTCTTTTAACAACATAAATGCGAACGCCATTACGGGAGCGTTAGAAGCTCTGGGCGTCGATCCTAATATCGTAGCGCTGATAGAGACGATCCTCGTCAGCAGGAAGGTAACTGCCAGTTTAGGTACCTACACCTTAAGCAGACAGGTCTGCAGAGGCACTCCTCAGGGAGGAGTCCTCTCCCCCCTGCTCTGGAATTTGGCGGTAAATTCATTACTGCTAGCCCTAGATAGGGGTGGTTGCCATGTCGTAGCCTATGCTGATGACTTGGCAATTGTGATTAGAGGAAAATGTAAAAACACTCTTATGGTTATTTTGCGCTCTAGCATGGCTACGCTTACTGATTGGACGGGAAGAAGGGGATTAGGGTTAAACCCCGATAAAATGTAATTAATCCTCTTTTCCAAGAAAAATTGATCTCCTAAGGTCTCCCCGCTAACATCCAAAGGTATGGAAATTCCGATGAAGGAGACAGTTAGATATTTGGGGCTAGTACTAGATAGGAAACTTACCTGGAAATCCAATATTGGAGAAATAGTCAGAAAGGCCAAAATTGCTTTGTACACATGTAAAAAAGCGGTCGGAATCAGGTGGGGGCTATCCCCACGAATTATGCACTGGCTGTACATTTCGGTGGTCAAACCTATATTGCTATATGGAATACTGGTATGGTGGCCAGCCAAAGCTATTTGAAGCTTCTGAGCAAGGTCCAAAGAATGGTTTTTTTATGCATCTCTGGTGCTTTAAGGACCACGCCTACTAAAGCATTAGAAGTAATACTCAACCTACCTACATTAGAGCTGGTAGGGAAACAAGTGGCCGCCACATCAGCACTAATGCTGAAATGAGCGGCGTTATGGCATGATCGGCAGATTGGTCACTCGACTATTGCGCATACCTGGAGTAGTTCTACCCAACACATTGACCACTCTATACATAATCTAAACTTCGATAGGCACTTCCAGACATATATTCAGTCTAGAAGAAAGTGGCACACACCAATGCCATGGAGAAGGGGGGAACTGAATTTCTACACTGACGGATCCAAACTTGACGATAGAGTCGGTTTTGGAGTTTTCTCAAAAGAACTGGGTCTGGAACTTTCTTTCCGTCTCCCCGACCACTGCAGTGTTTATCAAGCAGAGGTCCTAGCCATAATGGAGGTAGCCGTCTACTTAAGTAGACACGCAGTAACAAAGAATATTATAAATATCTGCTCGGATAGCCAGGCGACCATCATGTCAATGAACTCGGTGGCACTGATATCAAAGGTTGCTCAGCCGTAAATGCTGCCGGGCAGCCCTAAATGTTATCAGTACCGCTTTCAAGGTACGCCTTATATGGGTTCCGGGGCATAGAGATATTGTGGGAAACTGTAGGGCTGATGACTTAGCCAGACGGGGTACCAACCTTCCTTTAGGCACGGACAGATGTGAGATTGCCACCTGTAAACTGATGCTGAAGGATAGGGTCGTGCGTGAGACCAATGGGTCTTGGGCACAAGAGGGCATTTGCTTACCGACTAGGCTAATGTGGCCGGAACTTAATAGAAGGAAATCTAGAGGACTTGCTTACCCTGTCGAGAGAGAATATCTCTAAGGTCGTGGCTTGTGTAACTGGTCACTGAGCTGCTCGGCAGGCATGCTCTCAGGTTGGGAGTATTCTCTCATGAATACTGCAGAAGCTGTGGGGATGAGGAGGTGGAGGAGACTGTGGAACATCTCTTCTGTAGTTGCCCTGCTCTGACTAGAAGCAAAGCGGGCTCTTTAGGCAAATACGCTTTTAGCTCTCTTGCAGAGGTGTCTTGCGCGACGGTCAAACAAATCCTGCGCTTTGTTTGGGCTTCGAAATGGTTCCACGAGTGAATCGGAGGTGCGTGTTACGCGGTGGTATCGCAATGGACCCATGGTGGTCTGAGTGAGCTGGTCCTTAGACCGGCTGCCACGTTAACCTAACCTAACCTTACCAAACTGCCTTTCAAAATAAGCACAGTACAATGGACTCACTTATTCTACTCCAGCTTTACGTATCTGACTTTCTCGCAACTAAAAATCATGCCACAATTTTGGCCATTGATATCGAGAAATCTTTTGAACGCATAGCAGACCAAGTGGTTTTAAGTCAACTTGCATACTTTTAGGATCCCATTTGGAGTTTGAGAATGAATGCACCACCCTGTGTGTTATTAGTCAAGACTCAATCTATTCGAATAAAATCTTCTTTCGTTGTAGAGATTGTGGTGTAAAGAATTATCTCGAAAGTAAGGACTTCCTGACGTGTGTATATCAGATTCTAAAAAGGTCTAGAAACTTCTAGTGTATTTTAGAAATTTCTACCTCAACTATTCGAAGCTATAAAAAGCACAAGACTGTGCAAAATCGAAGCAAGTTAAAGAGAGATCGTAACAGTGTGTACATCGTGCATTATAAATCGAAGCAGCAGTATTTGTATTCTGATTTTGTAAAGTGATGAAATTCATTATTAAGTAAAGTGATTAATGAATAGTGAAATAAGTACAAATTGTAATAAAGTAAACTTTAAGCCTAATATTAAATGTGTAAATTGCAATAATTAAATAAAGTTAGTTATCTTAAATTAACCAGCGATTGTTTGATTACTACACGATCCAGTGGTACGAATTCGAGTACAGAGAGTTAGAGTAAATTGTCAGGAGAGCAATTTCGTAACAATATATTCTCAGAGGACCGGTTATAGTGTGTACTGGTGTGTACATGCATTTTGAGTGGGTGTAGGAAAAGAAACAATCAGCCAAGTCGACTTTGTTAGCCCCTGCACATATATAATTCAGATATATATATATATATATATATATATATATATATATATATATATATATATATATATATATATATATATATATATATATATATATATATATATATATATATATATATATATATATATATATATATATATATATATATATATATATATATATATATATATATATATATATATATATATATATATATATATATATATATATATATATATATATATATATATATATATATATATATATATATATATATATATATATATATATATATATATATATATATATATATATATATATATATATATATATATATATATATATATATATATATATATATATATATATATATATATATATATATATATATATATATATATATATATATATATATATATATATATATATATATATATATATATATATATATATATATATATATATATATATATATATATATATATATATATATATATATATATATATATATATATATATATATATATATATATATATATATATATATATATATATATATATATATATATATATATATATATATATATATATTAATACAAATATTCTTATGCGGCAGTGTGTAATATTAAATGTATTCAGGAACCGTAGATTGTGTGTGTGTGTGTGTGTGTGTGTGTGTGTGCATTGGAACGTATTTAATTTAATTAATTTTTTAAATGTACTCGTATATTTGTAATTATTAATAATTATTATTATTATCTATGAAAATCGTCACACTGTCATTCTTATTGAATACTAACAGCAACGATGCTCATGATCTAATCTGGACTGGAACTTCTGCCTGACATCGGATGGTAATATTGTATCGTATGACCAAATTATTAAAAAGTTATGCATACTTTCGGAAAATTTTGACAATTCTAATATTCACGACGAAATGACAGTTAATGACAATAGCACTCAAAATGGCGGTAGGGATGAATAATATGCAGAAGCTGCTGGTTCGCGATATTTTGCGGGTTACAGTTTGCTGACTAGACTTGGAAAGTTTAACTGCGCAAACTGCAACTTGACTTTGACGAAGGGGGGGGGGGGCTCTTTCCACTTGGATACCGAAAGATTTATTAAGGAAAAAAACTACACACCAAATCTTCTCCTTAAAAATCCTAATATATTTTTCCAGATCTGCAAAATACATTTTAAAGTATTTGGAGACATATTTCCATCCAATTGTCACACAAGCCATTTGAACCAACAAATAGTGGTCTCTTATGTAACCGAAACTAATAAAAAATACCCATATTGGTTTTCGCATTGAATATGCGGCACGTATAGACTGGAGTTCCTGAAATTTCTGATAGTGGTGTTACTTAGAAAGCGCTCCCGATTGATGCTTCAAGACAATTCGACCAAGATGAAGCATCAAAAACTCTGCAATAGAACTTCTGACAATAACCACATGGGGCAACCAAATATCCATGTCATAATTCTGTAGCCATCAGCCAGCTTGAATTTGGGTTGACTGTATTATATTCAATCAGAATTAAATTCCTTGTGCACATTTTAATATTAATGGAGTTGTTGGCTATTGCTTGTACAGTGTAGGAACTTAATTTGTTTGTAGTATTGGGATGTGTCAGGCTAAAACTTTTGTACTTTGTGTAAATAAAATGAGGGGTTAGTAATTTTATATTAGAATCTTATTGGTATTTAAGTTTTGGCCTCCTTATTTCTTATCATAAATTAGAGTAGCACATTCGTTCTAATTAATGGGGTATTGTATGTTATACTTCCTACCAGTTATTTACTACACTTACTTTTCTAACTCTATCCAATTATTTGTAGGACTCCCCTAGTTTATTGTTACTGTACAGGCCAAAGTATTTCAATGAGTGACGCTATACATCGTGTTTTGCTGGATATATGTTATTTAGAATTTTGTCAATGGCTTCAGCTAGTGTGCTTCTTCATCACCTCTTCCATATTAAAATTTTATTTAATTTTCTGTTGTTTTTATTTTAATTTCATATAAACTATAAAATTCGCTCAATTGATTCGCCCTTATAGTATAATATAGTTATGCTATAAAGTATAACCCCAAATGAAAAATTACCGAACCTAATTTGAAATCGAACGCAAAATCACAAATTTCTTGGTTTAAGCCCCCTTCCCGATTAAAAATGCTGTGCCATATAGAAATTAATTCTTATGCATTTTACCCCAAGCCACACAAATCAGAAAATAAACATTTGATTTCAAATCATTCGCTTCTGCACTGAGCACACACACATACCCACTAATATTATTCATATGAATGTGCGAGCAACAACAATAGCCATGTGTGTGGATGATGACTGATACATATTCACGGCTGCTTCGTGAAATTGCCGATGTTTTGTCCAATGTGGTTGCCATACACTTCAATATGTTGATTTTCGCTCAAGAGAGCAATGAAAGGTCTCTCAGTAAATTGCCTTTGCCTCAAGGCTCCCTGCTCTCTGTAATATTATTTATTATAGCTTTCGATAAACTGGCTGAAATTTGCCTGAACATAAAAAACATTAACCCGACTATTTGTGCAGATGATGCCATTATTTACACCAAAATAAAAAACCCCCGTGCTGCTAATGATGCTTTTCTTAAAGCACTTTCAGTTCAAAAAATGAGGTTGACAATCTGAAGCATCCATCCCCATTTCCAAATGTAAATTATTACATAATTGTAAAAAAAAAATACCCACAATTAACTTTTGAAAATACTGTAATTGAATCGGTCCGCTGTTTAAAAATTTGGGGCAATTATCAACATCAAAGCCTTAGTTTAAAAAAAAATGTCCAAAAGATTAAATATAATTAAGTATACTCGTATATCCAGTAAACTACGAGTAGATGCCAAAAGCCTCGGCTGTAAATTCAGACGGGTTAGGGTTGAGAGTTCCACCCGTGATAGTATTGCCATTTGGTTTGGAAACTGCAAAAAACTGTGTTTGCTGCTTTGGATCCATCTGTATAAAGATCTGTCCAATATTTGTATTTGTGGGTATTAATTATTTATAGGAAATGTTCCTGAAAGGTTTCGTTACCAGTGTTGAATTTTCGGAAAGTGTAGAGGGATGCATCAAAGGTGGACCCATTTAGTAACCACTTCGGTTGGTTATTGGTTTTGTTGCACTTTGCAGGTGGTTGGATGTCTATACGTTTACCATATGTAATGCAGCGGCGAAGCGTAGATTTGAGTCCGAAATTTATTTTGTGTCGTGAAGGTAATTAAGGATTAATGCAGGGCGGCATTAGGAGAGTAAAACAGTTTTGGAACCATTTTTATAGTTGTCTCGTATACCCTTTCTTTTCTTCTTTATTGAAGGTAGTCCACTTTCGCCCAGGATATATCTTATTGGTGATGTAGGAAAAACGTTAATGCTGCGTCGAACCGAGGCATGGTACGGAGGTCCCAGTTGTTTTAAATTTGTATTTGAACACCACTCGAAAATGGGTAAGCCGTAGTCTATCTTAGAGAGCATTAAGGCTCCAGTAACATTGATTAGAGTAGTTAGGTAAATAAATGATACGAGTACAAAGCGTCAGAATATGCTATCCGGAATAAAGGCAAATTCGTTATCTGTTCCGACAAAATTTCTTGTTTAACCGCAGTTGGTAATATTCAATACTTCCACACTTATCTCTAAAATTGGGGACCTGTGTATTAAATACTGCCATAAAATCGTCCTATTCTGGGTACCAGGCCACGTTGGTGTCACTGGAAAAGAATATGCCGATAATGCAGCCTTATTAATCAGAACCCACTCTACTTAAAGAGGCACATAACCAAAGCGATCTCCGAAAAATTCTTAACCGGTACATTCACGAGGAGAGACAAGCAGATTGCCTAAACTGCGTTCACCGATACACGCCAAAATGCAACTATTTTCACACGCCTAAGGATCGGACATACACAAACCACTCACCAACACCTATTCACCAATAACAAAAAACCATCTTTCCCTTTCTGCCCAAGCACATTATCCGTGGACCACATCTTTAACCAATGTCTCCAGGGAGTATTAGGCAAAACCACCTCACTAATCGTAATTATGAGAACATCCGAAAAAAGCTTCCATCTCATTGAATGTAACCTGCAAAACAAAATATAATCTCAGTTTTTTTAATTTCCTATATCAGAGTCGATGGCCCTAGCAGCTGGTACTTTTATATTTAATTAGGTTAATTTATTTTATATAATTTTTCCCAATAAATAAAAAAATATATATATTTAGCACCAACATATTGTTATGAAATTGCCCTCCTGACACTTTATACTGTTACGAAAGTGCACTCCTGACAATTTACTGTAACTATCTATACTCGGATTCGTAGCACTGGATTGTGTAGTAATCAAACAATCGAATTTGCACTTTATTTAATAGTTCATTTGATCAGTTTTTTACTTCTTAATCACAACTACAATTGTCACTGTTTCGATTAAAAATGCACGATGTAGACACTGTTACGATGATAATTCAACTGCTTATCCACTTTGTGGTGGCTTATATAACTTTTGAATGGTTGAAATAGAAAATTCTAGAATATTCCCTACGCTTTAAAGAAGTTTCTGGAACATTCTCGAATCTTCTCTACACTTATCGAAAGAGGTTCTTGAGTAAGCTTTTTTTCCGAATAGATTGTGTCTTGACTTATATACACCACTCTCGTAGTAACTGAACTTAATCTCAACTTTAAGTGGGATCCTGCAATCATTTATGTTTCAATATTATATTTCAGATAAGTTACATTGTTGCACATTAGTGTATGGTGAAAAATGACCCAGGAACCCAAATGGTACAAAAACAAGAAAATATCTTAAATGCACAATTATTATTTAATCACAAGCATCCCGCGCTTCATGTAAAAAGTGACAAAAATGTATGGTAATAAACTCACTATCAGAATCTCGTACGTACAGTGATTCAAAGCTCAATCGGATTGGACAACTAATATGTGTAAAATATTTGATAAATTATGTTGTCATATGTTAAAAAACGGAAACGTGTACGATTTGGCACTTGGGATCGTTAACACAATAAAAAAATCGCATAAGGAGAGCAGAAATCATATCACACACGTTGGAGTTAAATATTATTACGAAATTGCCCTCTTGACAATTTATTCTGTTATGAAATTGCCCTCTTGACAATTTACTCTAACTCTCTATACTCGGATTCGTTTCACTAGATCGTGTGGTAATCAAACAATCGCTGGTTAAATTAAAATAACTAACTTTATTTAATTATTGCAATTTACACATTTAATATTAGGCTTAAAGTTTACTTAATTACAATTTGTACTTTATTTCACAATTCATTGATCACTTTATTTAATAATGAATTTCATCACTTTGTTTAATAATGAATTTCATCACTTTACAAATCACAATTACAAATGCTGCTTCGATTTATAATGCACGATGTACACACTGTTACGATCTCTGTTCGAATGTCCTCGCCTTTGCACAGTCTTGCGCTTTTATAGTTTCGAATGGCTGAGGTGGAAACTTCTACAATACACTAGAAGTTTCTGGATCTTTCTAGAACTTGATATACACCTAAAAGGAAGCTTTCATTATTTTACACCATCGACAGGGTGTTCTTAAGTAAACTTATATACGAATAGTTCGTGTCTTGACTTACACACACAGGGTGACGCACTCATTCTCAAACTCCAGATGGGATCCTAAAAGTTAACAATCCCGTTTCACTGCTATGCCATCACGTTTCAATATTTTTATTTTTGTGGGCCGTGTGATGATCGTGGAGTTCCACACAGCATTTAGAGCACCGAAAGCTTGCTTCGTTTTTTTATACGGTTTTCGATGTCTTCTCTTGAGCCACCATTAGCAGATATAATACTCCCCAAATAGTAAAAGGATTCCACGTCTTCGAGATCTACGTTACTGATTTGGAATTTTAGCGTGCAGTTAGTGTTGACACTAAAGCCCTGCAAGAATACATTCTATTTTATTACTGCACTACTGCATAGTATTGTCGAGTATAGTATAATGAAGATAAACTCGTACAAAAATCAAAACAAAGCTTACAGAGGAGATCAGCGTAACGAATCGACTACTGTCGTAAACTCTGTACTCTGTACTGAGAACAGATTAAACTACATGAGAGTGCAATTAAAAAAACAACTTGACACGCATCAACTTTGTTTTGCCAATGTTTACTTTCAGGCCTACTTCTGCGGCAATTTGTGCTACCAGCGTTAATTTTTTTGACATGTCTGCAAAAGTGTGAACCATAAGACAAATATCGTCAGCGCAATCAAGATCATCGAGCCGTCCATTTAGTCCCCATGTTATTCCTTTAGTTTCGCGTGTAGCTTTGCTCATCACAATGTCCAAAACAATGTTAAAGAGTGAAGGTGATAGCACGCAGACTTGTCGAACTCCAGTAGTAGCTGGTATACGACCACTCAGCTCCTTTTTATGCAAGATGCGACAGCCAGCGTTGGTGTATAATGCTAGGAGTAGCTCGATTAGGGGTTTTGGTACACCTTTACATGCCAGTGCATTCCAAATCGCATAATGGTGAAGAGTATCGAATGCTTTTTGGAAATCGATGAAGATAAGGTAAAGAGGAGATCGCCATTCTACCGACTGCTCTATTATTTAGTCTTGTAATCTTGCTGATCAATATTTCTACTTATAATCAATTATAATTTAGGTTTCATAATGACTAATATAAGAAATGATTATTACTTATATAAATAGCCGAAAATTCTCATATTATAATTTAATTAATAATTTAAAACAATTGTTTTTTAGCTAATCTTGAACGCGGTGAAGTATGACTGGAAAACGAAAGAAAATTATTTTTTTTAGGGAAAAATCCAAAACCAGCCAGCCATCAAATTGAAATGAGTGGCAAACCTTAAATTTTTGACTTTGGGAAAATGAATTTCATTGAAAAACAACTGGTTTAATTTAAATCCTTTCTGAAGTTTATATATATACGATATACCTTGACATAACCCTCATTTTAGCATACAAATTGCCCCAGCTGAGAAATTTTCGGTGATTTTCTTTCAAAACTTATACAATTTTTCTATGAACCTTAACACCTTGAATGTAGCAGGAAATAATTTATTATTATAATTATATATCAGCAAAATATTGTAAATGTAAGAATTTTAAAGAATTTAAAATAAGTCCTAAAATGAATGTTTCAAATTCTTTTTTCATGCACTTATTATTTTGAGTTTATGTTCAAATTTTCCAGCAGACACTTACACAAATACTCGTATCCTTCTGCAAACGTTAGCACAACTCCTGGTAGAAATTTTTGCTTGGTAAACTTAACGACCGTATCATTCACCACTTAACATGCTCCTTAAATATGAATAAACATATATTATGCCGGCGGGGTAATAGCGAATGGGGCGATGAGTAAGTGGCATTACAGTCGCTCTTTGCTTCACCACTGAGGCAATGCATGCATAGACGGAAATAGATACTTGAAAATTCAATATGCAGAAATAAGGGAAATCAACTATTAAGGTAGATAATGGCAACGGTACGCTGGGCAGCCATTTCAAATCTAATAAAAATAAACTTGTGAAAGGATAACGAGTAAGTGCATACATTTTACAATATGCAACAGGCAGCCAGTTGGATATCATTGAGATTTAATACCATCGACAAAAATAAAGTCTGAAAGAAATTTGTGCAAAGTCAATCAAAATCTTTTCACTCTTATACTTGTAGTTAATTTATAAAAAGAAGTCATTTAGCAGTAGACAAAATAAAACGAAACAATTTTTTGTTTCATCCAAAGTAAAAAAGGGCGTAGCGTAGATCAAATGGAGCCGACGGTTTGGCGACGAGTAGGTCGAGGACCATTGAAAATCAAACAGCATGGATGGCCATTTGTTGCAAAGTTCAATTTTAGCTTACTTCGTGAGTATGGATATGTGTGTGTGGGTATGTACGGGGTGTGGGTGCATGTGTCGAATAGTTTAGAAAAATTTATTCACTGCTATCACGATGGCAAGGCAAGGACAGCCTGAATGCTGTCCGTGGGCAAGTGCTGGTTAGTATGTGTACACTTATGTACATGTGTGTACGTGCAATCAATACTAAAATAAATGTGCAATTCCCGTAGAAGCAACAAGAATTCGCTTGCCAATATACAACAGCACTGGCTGCATTTCCAGAACGGGCCGCATAGGGGGATGGTGTTTGCACATGCTGTGTAAGCTGCAACAGCTGCGCTTACGAGCATAATGCGCGCGAGAAGTAAAATGTATAAGAAAACTGTTTGCTAAGATGCCAACTGATATGGAAAAACAATTTCAGTTATATTTGTTGCACTTCTGGTTTGTGTTGCTGTTACTCCAGCTCCTACAATCGCCACACAACAAGCGTTCAATTTTAAATGCATATATGTGTAAAATTTGGAAAATTGATTGAAAATTGAAAACCTAACCAGCAGAAATGCCAAACGAAAATAACACAAATGGAGCACGAAAAACGCATTTTTAAAGCTCTTGTGGTTTCCTCAAGAATCTTGTCTCTGCTTGTTTAACAATAACCTTCCTTTCCCTAATATTGTCGAACTTAATCTAAATGTTAGAAAATCGTGATTTCTATGATGGTTACGTAAGGAGGGCGCTAAAGTTGCGTCGCTTCGATCAGTTTTGTAATGGGGTGTGTTGGTGCATCAACTATGAGAACTGTGTTCTTGATCTCGATTTCTGGATTCTCCATTTAAAGTAATTACCACGAATAAGAATGGAAGTTTTATTTAGTAATATTACTGGACATTTTATGCGTATGTGTTAATATACCATACAATTACATTTATATTAGTTTCATCACTCCAAGTTGTTGATATTTAATTCCAATATCGCAGCAATAAATGCGAAAAACCATGCAACGTTTATTGCAAGTAGGTATTTTTATTATTCACTCTTAAAAGTAATTGGAAATAGGAGAATTCGCTTTTAATATAATTTCAATTTATTTGGTCATTAATTTCTAATCCGGTGGAAGTAATTTCGAGATAGTCAATTAAGAAAACTGTCAGAATAAGCGCAATGAATAAAAACACGACCGTTCAGTTTAGCAGGTTTATTAGAAAGGAATGATTACTTCACACATTAAGAACAATAAGTTAGCGCTTGACAGCAGTTGGGTTGCCTATGCTTATATTAACTTGGGTACTATATACCTACATACTCTGCCTCTACCCAAATGCGATTACAAAAAATTTAATCAGAATCAAGAATTTATATACATAGTGGCAAAATTTTCACAAACATATATTGCAATCGAAAATTAAGCAAATTCAATTTTTAACAGTTTACAAAAAATGTGATGTTTATCTTTAGTTAGACATTTTGTAAAAACATCAGCTACATTTTCCGAAGATGGAATGTACTGGATACCAATCTCGTTCGAAAGATGTTTGTCACGAATTTAATGGTACTTGATGTCTATGTGTTTGCTACGTTTGTGAGCAATTGGATTTTGGACCAAGAATTGCGCGCCTTGGTTGTCACAAAAAATTGTTGTTGCGCGATTTACGTAGGCCTCAAATCTCCATTAGCAAACTTCGGTGGAATGAAATTTCTTTCGCTCCCTGGCACATCGCGATATATTCTGCTTCCATGGAACTTAGCGAAACCACATGCTGTTTTTTCGACTCCCATGCGATGGGGGTGCCACCAAAAAATAGAACAAATCCACTGTAGGATTTGCGATCAGTCGACTCAGAGCCCCAATCTGCGTCTGTAAAACATACCAAATCTTTGTTATTACATGTGTATGTTAACGTACCTTTAGTATTTGCTTTTAAATATCGCAAGACATGTTTCGCCGCTGCGAAGTGCTCCTTGTGTGGATGTGCGTGAAACTGCGCCAATTTTGACACGATATGTGCGATGTCAGGTCGTGATATTACCGCTAAATAGGTTAGACCTCCAATGAGCGATTGATAGCTCTTTATATCGAACCCTTCGCAGACCTTTTCGCCGCACTTTTGCAAAACAGTGCCCGCTGCGAATGGTGTAGTGGCTGGTTTGCACTCGTGCATATTCCACCGCTCCAGAAGCTCACGCGTATACCGATTTTGGTTAATTGCTATATCGCCGCGCAGTCCGTCTCGCTCGTCTTCCATCCCCAAATAGACTTTTATAGGACCTCGATCAACTGCTTCCACCTGCGCACTGAGTTGCTTAACGATGTCGCGCATTGTTGATTCGAGAGAGCACGCCAAAAAAATATCATCAACATAAAGTGTTATGATGTTAATTTCTCCATCTCTCATCATGGTGTATAAACATGAGTCCGTCTGGCATCGAGTGAAACCAATTTGAGAAAGAATTACGTTGATTTTGGTGTTCCAATCTCTGCCTGCTTGCTTAAGCCCGTACAATGATTTCTTTAATTTGCAGATTTTATTGGGAAACTTTTCATTTGTGAACATCTCCGGCTGGCGCATAAAAACGTCTTCTGACAGCTCTCCGTTGAGATATGCCGCTACGATGTCAATATGGTTAACAAGAAATTTATGTTCCGCAGCAAGTGCAAGTATAAGCCGAATAGTTGAGTGCCTCACTACTGGTGCGTATGTGTCAAAAAAACCTTCAAACTTCCACTGACCGCATCCTTGTGCAACTAAACGGGCTTTGCGCTTTTCTATCGATCCATCAGCGTTGAATTTGGTTGTAAAAACCCATCTGCATCCGATAACGTTTTTTCCTGCTGGACAGTCAACCAACTCCCAGGTGCCGTTTTTCATTAAACTATCAAATTCCACTTGCATCGCGTTCCGCCACTGAGTCCCATTTGCTGACTCTAGCGCTTCAGCTACGGTGATTGGATTTGTAATAATACCGCGATTTATTCGCGGTCTGCCTCTCTTTCGCTTTCCCGCAGCGACTTCCACCGCTTCGTCAGACGACCATTCCTGCTCTTGAGCCTCTCTTCCATCCGAGCGTTCGTGTACCTCTCTTGCATTTACGCCTACGCGCGTTGCAGTGAGCGCTATATCTGCGCTAATGCTCTCACCGTCGCTGCTAATATCTTCGCCGTCTTCATTGCCTGTACCTTCAATACCTGCGCTTTTCACGTTAGCGCGCTCGCTACTGCTACTTCTATTGTTGGTCTCATAGTTTGGCTCTGCGTAAACGAAGAATCAGTCCTTAGCGTTTTCCACTGCTCTATCTGCGACAGCTGCATCACTTAATATAATTGAGTTTTCGAAGAAATTTATGTCCCGTGCAATAGTTATAGTTTTCGATGCTTTGTTCTAAAGCCTATAACCCTTCGTATTGCTCGCGTAGCCAACAAAAACCAGTTGTGTACCTTTTGGCTCAAATTTGGACCGATTCCGATTCTTGTCGAGTGCAACAGTATTACAGCCAAACGTTCGGAAATGTGCTACAGATGGTTTCCTCTCGAACCAACGTTCATATGGAGTTGCGTCATTCAATATCTTTGTAGGAGAACGATTACGTATGTACGTAGCAGTACTTACAGCCTCCGACCATAAGCTTTGAGGAAGATGGGCTGTTTCCAGCATGCACCGAGCCATTTCGACGAGCGTTCTATTAGCTCTCTCCGCTATGCCATTCTGCTGTGGTGTGTAGCTAACTGTCTTCTGATGCACGATGCCATATCGTTTGAAGAAATTATTGAAATTTGAGTTTACATACTCCAACCCGTTGTCGCTCCTTAAGCATTTCAGCTTGCGTCCAGTCTGCTTCTCCACACGCGTTATGAAGTCCACGAATGTTTCAAAGGCCTGCGATTTGTGCTGCAAAAATTTAGTTTCTACATGCCTCGAATAATCATCAATGAAGGTGATGAAGTATCTCGAACCACCTTGTGAGCAAACGCGCATTGGACCACAAATGTCGGTGTGGACCACTTCTAGAGCACTAGTTGTATTTACATTAGAATAGCACCTAAACGGCTTAGTGCTAATTTTACAAACTGCACAAATGACACATTGAAAATCTTTTGGATTGTCTATATTTAAACCACGAACCATATTTTTATTAGACAGTTTGTACAAGTCATTAACATTTATATGCCCATACCTGCGATGCCACAGTTCGATTTCTTGCTTTTTAGTAAACGTGGTATACAAATATTCATTTTTACCACTTTTTAGAAATTTAGTACAGAAAATGCCGCCGTTCATTTTTGCTGAGAACACCAATTTATTATGCTGCGTTTTAATCACCGCTTCGTCTTTGCGAAATGGTACCTTATGACCATTACTGATTATTTTACTCACTGACAAGAAATAAGAATGTAAATTCGGCACATACAACACGACGCACAATGTAATGTCAGAGGTAACTGATTTTAGAGTCACATTACCTATACCCATTGCATTCACACTTTCGCCCGAAGCTAGTATTACTTTCTGTGCGCGATTCTCAATCGAAGAAAAAAACTTGTTTTCTCGGCACATATGCGACGATGCGCCACTATCGAGTATCCATACGTCGCTGCTTACATCAAGCTCGTTAGTAAGGCTTAATAAAACAGACGATGTTCTGTTTCCATTTGTTCAGCATTCCGATCGTATATGTCCCCGCACGAATAGCACTTTATATTTCGCCTCGCTGACATATCTCTACTGTCACTGCGACCTGATTTAAAGCTCTTTTTCCCAGTGACGTCGACCTGCTTGACCTTCAGCTGATTCGCTGGAAAAACGCTTTCTCCGCTGACGTCTTTCCGCTCATCTCGTCGCTGCAGCACTTCCAATATTTTGACCATCAACTGCTCGACATTTGGTAGCACGTCGCGACTTTCCATTGCCACAACAAAATTATCCATATCTTCCGGCAAGCTGCATAGTAGCAAGATGCTGAGTAGATCCTTTGGAACGTCGATTCCAATGTCTTTTAGATCATCCGCAAGGGTACAAAACTCATTGATTTGATCAGCCCATTTTTCAACGATTTTGAATCGAAAGCGAGGTAGTTTTCTGAACAAACTTACCTTGCGCGCTGGTGCGTTTGTTTTATATAAATTTCTCAATGTATCCCATGCGCCAATTGTGGAAACACGCCTTCTTATGTGGATTAGCTCCGATGACTTGACACACAATGTGATCGTTGCTAGCGCCTTTTTGTTCGCCTTTTCCCACCCAAGTTGTTCAGCCGCTGTTGCTGTTGCTGGACATGCGTTTTCCACGACATCCCATTGATCCAGTGTTATTAACAGACTTCGCATCTGGATCGACCAAGATGTATAGTTTTCACTGTTCAATTTTTCGATTTGCGAAAACGAATTACTCATTTTTAATTTTAATTCGACTAACGAACACTTTACAAAAAACTTCTTCCGAAACACGTGTTTACCTATTGGCTTTTGGATCTGGGCCCATAACCTTTGTCAGAATAAGCGCAATGAATAACCCAGTATTATAATGAATGGGTCTGTGATTGAACGTGTAAACACGGCTAAAAACCTGGATTGAAAATATATATATACTTCATGTCGTTAGGACATCTTAATGTCCTAAGATCAATTTGTAGAGATAAATAAATAAATAAATAAATAAAAACACGACCGTTCAGTTTAGCAGGTTTATTAGAATAGAATGATTACTTGACACATTAAGAACAATAAGTTAGAGCTTGACAGCAGTTGGGTTGCCTATGCTTATATTAACTTTGGTACTATATACCTACAAAAACAAAATCATCAAATGATCTCCAAATTGCATGGGTGGGCAACATTTTGTTGTAAGAGGTCCAAATATTTTATGTGGGGATTACTGCAGGCCACATTTGGGTCATATCATATACCTAAAATGCTTGTGTTTTAATTCTAAAAATTAAAGGCTAAATATATACATTTCATGATAATTGTTGTAGTTACTAAAGTCAAGGAGATTTTTGTGGTTGCATTTGACTTGCCAGTTTTTCTACTCTTACCCTTATCTTAAAAAAGGCAAAAAGGGTATACTAAGTTTGTGCGGTTGAACGATGTATATATATATATATATATGCGAGTATATATACATATACAATTTTTCAGATTCATTTTTTGAGCAATTTTGATTTTCTTCTCTCCGACTGTGGCCACATTTCTTACGCACAGTTAGAGATATATTAATGAAACCACACACAGAACCAGATATGAGCCCATTTGTATAAAGACCATGCTACTGCCCATATATGAAACTTTTTTCACCTTTTTTAAAAGACTATAACTTCGACCCAACTGATGGAATAGTGACGCTATTTGGCAGTTAAGTAGGAGTGTGTCCTGGCAAACACTATGCAAAATGTGGGCAGTATACATTTACTGCCACACTCACTATTAACACAAATTCATAACGTAAGATCTATAGATCTAAAAGATATATGGACGAAATGCTAAGCAACATTTGGACATTCTAAAGCCATCTGCAAGAAATGGGGTTGATCAGATAAATGACATGCCTAGTTTCCATATAAGAACCTTTTGGGACCAAAATGAAAATTTCCCTGGATATGCACTTAACGATGATATACGAATAAAATGAAAGGATCGAGTAAGCACATTTTTCTTATTAAATTAATAGTAGTTACAACGGTTTCCATTATTTCTTGCTGTAATACAACTTTGCAACATAACGCTTCGTGATGGAAGTACAATACACTGGAATGTACAAGATACTTCCTATCTAGACTGTTGCCGTCTGCTGTTGAATCTTCCGACAAGACCTTTATAATGGCCACACATGTCTTTTACGCCGCACGTGATGATGCTTATTAATTTATCCCACCTCAAGCCGATTGAAATGAGAGCTTTGTCCAAGTGGTGAAACAAATCGCCACCCGCTGTAGTTCCATTGAGACTAAACATTTTTAAAAGGTCATCATAAACAGAAAAGTTTGAGTCAACTTCTCGTACAAATAAAAGGAATTGTGTCGTATCGGACACATCGGTACATTCGTCTATCCTAGTCCCAGTCCACGAGGAAATAGAAACATATAGCACTAAATACTGGGCACGGCTCAGAACGCAGTCTAACGCACTCGCTCTAAATCTGCTGGAATCAACGGCAACAACGCTCAGTCTTAAACGAGCAGCTCCCTTGGACTACGTCTAGAAAATATTTCATATTTTATTTTCTTTTGTAAATAATGTAATAAGGACAATAATGTGATAATGATAATAATGTAATAATGATGAATAATAATGAAAATGTAATAAGGATAATATTGTATACAACTTTATTGCAATAATTATATGAAAGGATGGCTTTGGGTCTTCTTTCGCATGTTTATATTGTAAATTATTGAACTTGGCTAGTGTCCCTAAGGACAGGTTGCAATTAAAACGGAGTTATTTAAAAGAAAAAACATTTCTAAAGCAATAATTTTATTATACCTTTATACGAGTATGTAGTTAAAACATTGAAAGAACTTCAAGCACTGTAAATCAGCAGTGGCTTTAATAGTTCCCAACATACAAAGCTACGGGCACTAAGAATAATTTATAAAAAAAGCTATACAAGCCTTTTAGTGTTTCTAAGGGCTTATAATTCTAAAAAATCATTAATAAATTAGATTATTATTGGTTGATATTGCATTTGTTTAATTATAATTTTAATTGTAATTAGATTATTAATAAATAAATAAATAATTTATGATATTTAAAATCTCAACAAGTAAATTTAAAGCTTCAAGAGTGATATATTAAAATTTTCATGGAGCAAATCGCTTAATTTTCTGACTGTAACCATTCATGGACGGTAATTTGTATAATTGAACTTCAATTTACAATTATAATTATAATTACTCCACTGGGTTTCCAAAACGATTTTGTCATAACGATTTATTTGCACCTTAAAGACCTTGAATTGAAAAACAAGTTTATTAAAATGAAAATGTGTTCGGTTCTTCATAAACGAGTATTAACAACAACAATAGCAGCACGTACAATAACAGTTATTCATTTATTCAATTACTCACGTATACATTGATTACATTTAATTATGGCGCTTTGTGTCACTCCTGCGTCGACATGCGTGTGGCGGTCTATAGCCAGGCGCTTCCTTTGAACATGTACACTTCCTGCCGTAGTGAATTCCTTATCTCACTGCCTACCAACCTCGTTAATATTATCGGCCTTTTCAATGTTAAGCAGGCGTTTATTAATAATATTTAAATAATAATGAAAAGAACGAAAAAAGTTTACAAAATTTAAAAACTGAGCAATATGAACAGAACAGCAACAACGATGAAGCACGTTGCAAACGCCTGCTGGGATGTGCGCCATACGCTGTTACAAAGGATATCAATGGCATTTAATATTAATAAAATTGATATATGTTAAAATTAATTGATATTTTATATACCCACGGAACGAAAAATTAAAATTTTGTATAAAAGTTATGCATTTTCAATTAATTGCTTGCGAAAAGATATGCGCGGATGGCGTGTGATTGTGTATCCTTGTGGCAGTCAGTCGTCAGAATAAATGCCCGCCACAGCACTTTACAATGTTCTCTGCGGGTCTTAAGTAATTCACATATAAATTTACATGCAGCCGCTCACAGCCACCAAAGTGTCCAATATACTCGTACTTTTACCAATTTATTAGAGTTGCTGTTGTGGTTGTTATAATAGCAGCAGAGCGAAATTTAAATGCAGCACGCAAACGTCGGTCTCTGTGTATGGCAAGCTCATAAAGATCTTAATGCTGGCAGTGAGCTCTATGCAAACAATTTATCGTTGGTGCATTTGCTACTCACAATGAACGTTAGGCATTTTCGGCAACATTTCTGTCAGTCGCGCACCGTCAATGTCAATGTGAACGCCAAAGGCAACGCCGACTCTAACACCGCAGGCCTTGCTAACGATAATGGAGCAGGAGTGAATACATTCCCAAAATATCTTCCTTAGTATTAACAAAGGCAACAGTTCAAATAGGCATGAGGCAAAGGAGGCATGGTAGACATCCACTTGGATATGTGTGTATATAAACCGGGTGTTTTTTTGTGTATATATTAGAACTTTCGAAAGTTATCGCTGAACTATCCACTACTATCCATACAATACGTCTCGTCCAATTTTTTAACTGACAGCGACAGGGTAGACAGAGACATCTAACCTAATAAATACTTTGGCAACGAATATAAAAACTTCACTTTTTAAGCAGTTTGTTTAGTAATCAGCAAAGATTCTTACATTAGCATAAGTAAAATGTTTATAGAGTTATTCGTATTATTCAATTACTGAATATTAATGTATTCAAAAACAAGACAAACTCATCACAATGGTTGTTGGTTGAGAGTTGCACAAGTTTTGTCCGTTGCGTTGGCGGAAAGTTCTGACTGGATCGCCCTGCACAAAAATACATGTACATCAATTTAACTGTCAGTTAAAAATGACGATGTGACATACATGACGGACGAGCGGTCCGTCTTAGTCTGCCATCTTCTTTTATTACTTACATACCGCTTTCGGAATTTATAAGGAATCGTTGCTGCTACAATGCTAGAAGTATCTCAAATGCCACACCACACGTTCACCTATCAATCCATGTACTTCCCATTAAGAATACGTAATGTGGAGTTCAATTTGAATCTTAAATATTGCAGCACTAGCTCAAAATCTACCTTCATTTACACCCAAATCTAAAACTTGATCATCAAAAGCTCTCTGTTATAAATATCCATTTTAATTAATTATCCGCCATTAACCCTTACATTCATCTGCGCGTGTCCTGTAGGTCTTAGGTTAAACCGAAACAAGGGTTCGCCGGTTTGTGACAATATTCACCCCTTGAGCTCTCTCACCTATTTTAATTGAAAAATAATAATGTGTACAAGATCAATGTCGATCTCGTTCCAATGTACATGTAAGTTCTCTGAACCCGCCCTATACACAAAAAATCGTTTTCACACTTCGCTGCCTCTCATGTGCCACCTTGAACACTAACACTACAGTAATTAGTTTCTTTTCACAATAACAAATGCAAGTGAACAAACAAAAACTGCTTACACTGACAGCCGAAATGGCTGAACCACCTGATAAAATTTTGATTAGTCCTTCACATCTCATGTAAGTTGTTACGACTTTTTTCGCTGGGGTAAGCTCGTCGGATTGCCAGGGGTCTTATACAAAAATATTTCTCAGAGTATTGCAGTTTTGTAACTTTATTATTTAATAAAAAAAAGAACTTCAACTTACTTGTAGATTTACTATTTCATTTTGATGAGTTATAATTAACAAGTCGCAGACCTCCGACCCTTGTTCTGGCGCTGTGCAGTCCAGGTCCCCAGTTTTAATGGCAGTAGATTGAAAAACCTCCTCCACCGTTTCAACTTCGACGAGCAAATTCTGTTTTGCTATGAAAATTAATTCAGAAACCCAATATTCGTAACAAATGCAGAAACTTGTGAGTGTCCTTAGATCGGTTTGTTCCTCGTGGTGGCGTTTGATGATTCGGCAAGATTTCCTTTGGGTTTTCTTTGGTACGTCTCGAGTTGTGTGCAGAAGGATAAAAGAGTGTACGCCCGGTTGCAGTGGGTTTTATAGCCACTGTTCCATATTTGTTGTTGTACGAGTCATGCTGGCAGTTTCTTCTGTTAACGCCTTGGTATTGTTGTTGTCCTATCTCGACTTTAGGTGACCTTCAAGAATGTTGAAGAAGTAAGCCATTTATCAAGCACGTAATAGTATTGTCGCGGCTCGTTGTTGTTGTTGTTCCTTTGTTCTTATCAGTTGACAGTTAATAATATTCATTTAGAGTAGGAACGGGAAACTCTAATACTCTCTATTAAGAATATGCGACAGCCTCTCTTCTGTACTAAAGCGTGCTGCTGGAGGTGGACTGGTTTCACTTTGGGCAACATGAAAATGTTGCATTTAAGATTGATGAAGTGGAACGAACCTCTGATCTTGTCATCCAGTCTTTCGTTGTTATTTGATGTGGCAGGTTGCGTGTCGCTCCTTATCAAATAAAGGACACGAAAACATTGGAAGAATGCGATTATTGAAAGATGGACCTATTAGCGAGGTGCGGAGAAGACAGATTTTGTAGATAATATTCGAAGGATAAGATTCGAAGTGTAGATAAAATTCGAGAATGTTGTAGAATTTCTACCGAAGTATAGGGAATGGTCTAGAATGTTCTATTTCAACCATAAGAGAGGTATATAAGCCACCACACAATTAAAGTCGAGTTGAGTAAGAATCGTAACAGTGTGTATATCGTGCATTGCACTTGTAACAGTTACAGTATTGAGAAGTTATAAAGTGATTAAATGAATTATTAAATAAAATGCAAATTGTAATAAAGTAAACTTTAAGCCAAATGTTAAGTCTGTAAATTGCAATAATTAAATAAAGTTCCATATTCTAATTTAACCTGCGATTGTTTGATTACTACACAATCCAGTGGTACGAGTCCGAGTATTGAGAGTTAGAATAAATTGCTAGAAGGGAACTTCGTAACAGTATAAATTTTCAGTAGGGCAATTTCGTGACAGCATGAATCTACACCATATGAGTTCGTTTGACCCAAATACTCTCTACTAAGAATATGCGACAAACTTCCAGTTAGTACAAAGTCTTGAAATGATGCTTGAATTATGGCATGTGAACTTAGTTCGAAAGCGGCTATTTAAATTATATAGTGTGGGCTGGATTTACTAAGAATAATAAGAACTAACGTGCAACAACAACAACACCCCTCGCGAGTTACATATAATGTAAGTAACACACCAGCGTATATTAATGCTAATTCGGCACCTTTTTTTTCTAATTCTATTTACTTACCGAATCTTTCTTTGTTAAGAAACTAACAGCAATTTTTCTAAGATTACAAGACTACATTTATATATCTAGGTAATATCCTCAGCCACTGCATCGAATATTTGGTGTTTCCACAACATGCAAAATACGTCATTATATCAGGTCTATCGTATATGTCCTTTTGAGGCGTCTTGTAGAGGGAAGCTTTAGTAGGTTCCTCGCCAAGCAGTTTGGGTGATTTTCCAATTTAAGAGCGTAGGTTTTGTAGGTGTTCACCATATCATTTTCAATCGTGGGTATGTTCAGGTCACGGTGGTTGTTTATCAAGTACCATGGAGCACCGGTGATCATTCTCAAAATTTTTAATTGGAGGTGTTGGAGTTTCTCACTGTTTGAAGGACACGCGGTGCCCCACAATTGAATCTCATATGTCCATACTCGCTAATGACACTAGTATAAATTAATTCCTTATATTCTAAGTCATGGTTTGAATGCCTATTTAGTAGCCAGATCAGGGTATGGAGTTTCAATTTGATCTGAGCACACTATGAGTCAATGTGTTTAGTCCAGGTTAATCGTCTGTCTAAGTGGATTCCCAGGTACTTTATGTCAGAGCGTACTTGAGAGTACAGATAAATTCTTATTAAATATTACAAATAAGGACAAACTGAAACATTAAACTCATTTCCGGAATTTCACAATAAATTCAACAAAAGAAATAAATCAAAATCAAAATGTGAACAAAATTCCGAGATTGGCAATATTGGGCAGAATAAAATGTATATAGATTAGAAAGCACTTTAATAACACATCAAAATTAGGCAATTAAGCAATATATTGAAGCAAATTGTAACTGAGCGTGAAAATTAATTATTCAAATAAAGTTAGTCTGGTTTTCCTCTTCTTCAGGGTCAACTCGCTGCAACTAAAATTGTCTCTTATTTTTTAAAAACCAGTTTACGGCCACCGTGTACGAAATTGTCGCAGTCGGTTGTCCTTTTTATACCCTTTACCTTTAAAAAAGGTATACCCTATACTAATTTTATTCTTTTGAGAGGGGTTGTAATTTCAAGAAGGAGGCGTGGACATATACATACAGATATGATCATAATAACTTTCTGAGAAATTTTCATTTTGTCCGTCCGTCTGTCCGTCCGTCCTTCTGTGGCCACTCATTTTCTACACCGTTAGAGCTATCTTAATGAACCTTTGCAAAACTATAGTCTGGAAAAAGATACAGAACCAGGTTGCCAATTGGGCAGATTTGGACAAAGACCACGCCTACCTCCCTTATGATTTTTTCGCCTTTTTTAAAATTACTAAAACTTCGGTCTAATTGATGGAATCATGATGCAATTGGCAGTTTTGGAGATGTGTGCCCTACTAAACACTATGCAAAAAGTGGGCGGTATATATTATTCCACGCCCACTATTAACAAATATTCATAACTTAAGATCTGGTAGATGTTTACGGAGGAAATTTTGCGGGAAAGAACTTGTGGATATTATAAAAGTATATCCAACATATAGGGCTGATCAGGGAAAAGACACGCTCACTTTTGATATAAGGTACTTTCGGATCTAAAATTAAAATTATCCCTCCCATGCTCTTATTGATGCCACCGGAACAAAAGTTGGCAGAAATATACATGGGGTCCATAATAGTGTGTGTGCAGAATATGGAGATCATAATACGACTGCCACGGCCACAATTAACCAAAAACCCTTACTAGGTTTGTAGTACAGATTTATAAATGAAATTTCACAGGAAGATATTAACATACGGGTACTAACATTAAACACCACAAAAAAAATGGGCGTGTTATTTTTAGAACCACGCGTACTATTGACATATTATTATAACTTACGACCTATACATTATTTTTGGACGAAACTATATATTAGTACGTATATGGAACCTACAAAGCCATATACAAGATTCGGGGTCGATCAGATAAAGACCACGCCTCCCACTAATAAAATCAATTCAAGGTACACGACCGAAAATTATAGTTAGTAGATATTCTCCTAATGATGATTTATGAACAAAACATCCCCATTCTTGAACTCGCACGCACAAAGAAAGGTAAAGGGTATTTCGAAGTCGGTCTATCCCGACTTCAGACTTCTTTACTCGCTTTATTAAAAAAATTTTTGTGATATGAATTTGCGAGTTATTAAAATAATTAAATAAATAATTATAACTCCCAATACTAATTCTGCGAATCCGTACCCTTCCCAAAACGTTGGATCGGACGCTCCAGAATATAAAAACTAGTAAAGTTAAAATAAACGAAAAAGTGCAGTGATTACAAAAACAATGTTTGTAAAAACCACTTAGCAAAATTCAGAGCAAAAGGCAACAACTGTTTGACAAAAGAAGAAGGATGGCGCAAGACCAGGCTCAAATACCCTCTGTAGACCTAGAAGAGGAACTTGCCAGAAAGGAAATACAATTGGGCCAGATAAGGAGAGCATATATGGAAAGGCAACAAGCAAGAACAGCAGGAAACGGCGCTAGAGAAATCTTATTGAAGACGATCAATCACCTACCCACAGTTACCGGCACAGGCGAAATAACAGTGAATAGTTTTTTCAGTAGCATTGAATATCTGCTATCAACAATCAACAATGAGAACCTGCAAAAAGAAGTGATATTCAACCGGACGATGCCGGAACAAACGAAGGATGTCATCATCAATATCCCGAATCCAGATAACTGGCAGCTGATAAAAGAAACACTAAAATTGAGATATCGACTCAGCGTAGAACCTCACCAGATATACAGAATGATAGCTAACCGCAAAGTTAATTCGGTGAGTAAGTTAGTAGTACAAATAGAAAATATTAAATATAAACCGGAGGAACTGACAATTTATTATAGAGAGGACCACTATATTGTCCTATGAATGTGGACAGTTTATTAGTCAACACGGTTAAGGAAATTACGCAGGCCATGTTACTAGACAAAATTTATGACGAAAAGAATATAAACGAAATATTAAGAATAGTGAACAGAAGCGAAAATCGGAATATAGGAAAATGAACAGGAAAGAAGATAGACCAAATTTTAGACAGTGGCCCAACAGAAATTTCGACGCACCTCAAAGATACAATAATCAAACACTAGGGCAGCCAAACCAAAATCCACAATACTTTAACCAAAATATAAATTATAGGAAAAATAATTCAGGTAAATTTCGAAAAAATCCACAATTCTTTAACCAAAACAGGAATTACAGGGAAAACAATTCAGGTCAAATTAGACAAAGTGCGCATATTCTCATTCAAAATAAAGAAGACAAAATTAACAAAATTTTTACCAAATGAGACAAATGAGAAAATTTAGGCAGGAACAAGAGGAGCCGATGGAAATAGATAATATCGTGGAACATTACAATAAGCCTCAGTTGGTAAGACACCCTAAGAAGAAACTCAGCCAAGATCGCTTGAATCAGAATAGGCAAAGCTAGGAAGGACTTAATGAAAAGCTTAACCAAGTGGGAGAAATTAATAACTCCGTTTTTTCCTGAATCAGCCTCGGAAAATCTACCAAAAGTAGAAATTATTATTAAGGAAAAAATATATATCGAACTTATTGATATTGGAGCAACATTTATCCTAATGGACAACGAAATAAATGACTTTTTGAAGATGAAATTAAAACAGCTTATAACCTTTAGCACATTGACAAATAAAAATACGATAAAATTTGAAGTACACACAGAGGCTCCAGAAGAATATGAGCTGCCAAATATCGCAAGAGCTAGGAAGGTCACATATTTCAATGGAAGAAGGTACAATTTCATAATAGGTATGGATATTTTGAACTTTCTGAACGCAAACATAAATATTGAAGAAAAGATAGTAATACTAAATCAGAGAGTAAGTAATTTTCTAAATACACCATACGATTTGAATGCAATTTGTACATTAGAAACAACTGAAAAGGTAAGACAAACGGAATTCAGTTAAATCATCTAAATGCGTAAGAATATGATAAAGTGGTATTATTGTTATTATTATTATTATTATTATTATTATTATTATATCTTACACCATAATTAATTATGAGTGCCTTCGACTCCAAGAGAAAAGGATTTTATAGAAAGAAGCATTTTGCAGACCAGGCCCGTGGCAGGATTTGAACCTGCGACCCTCCGGATGTGAGTCTAGCATGCTTACCACTAGACCACAGAGGGCGTCTAATAAAGTTTTGAAAGTCTTAAATCGTTTTAAAAATATATTATTTAAAGTAGGGGATAAACTAACTAATACAACAGAAATACAACATGAAATCAAAACTACGACAAACGAACAAATTAACTCGAAATTATATAGATATCCACCCCATCACGAACAAGAAGTTAGAAGACAAGTTAAGGAAATGGCAGAGCAAGGAATAATAAGGAAAAGATAATCGAAATATTCTAGCCCCTTGATCGTTATACCAAAGAAAATGGACAACTCGAGAAAAAGAAAATACAGATTAGTTATCGATTATAGAAAGTTAAACGAAATTACGATAGACGACAAATACCCTTTACCAAATATAGATTCAATTCTGGACAAATTGGGAAGAGCTCAATATTTTCCCAAAGTAGACCTAGCAAAAGGATACCATAAAATTTTGGTTAAGGAATAAGATAGGAAAAGAGCTTTCGTTACACCTCACGGACTATAAGAATTTGTAAGGATGCCTTTCAGACTGAAGAATGCAACTGCAACCAAAGATAATAGAAACAAAGATTGCGTAAAGCGGTGTACAAACATTTTTCGTTCTGCGTATCTACGTCACAGTAGTTTGGTTGCAAAGGGAAATGTCAAACTAGCATACATTTTGTAAACAAAAAAGTAAACATTACTGTGAAATATTAAATCTAGCAACATCTATTATTTTATATGAAAAATTTTTCCGCGAAATAAATATAACAATATATTACAAATATATTGGCGTAAATATTTAATTTAAATTGCAATTATTTCTATTAGAAAACCGCCCATCATAAATGCTAAATTGAATAAATCAGTTGTGCAAACGAAAGTGTGTTTTTTTAAATAGTTTATTATGAAGAATAATAAAAGTAATAATAATAATAATAGTGTAATAATAATAATAGTATAATACTAATAGTATAACAATAATAATAGTATATTAGTAATAATAATAAAACTCTGTTAATATTTACAAAATTTTCTTTTTCTTTGACTCACTAAGTTTATAAGAACTATTAAGTACAATAAGCTCCCTGGGATGCTTCCTTTGTGCCTGTCGCAGACGCCAGTTCTCCCCCTTTATAATATATAAAAAAACAAAAGTGATCGGCATGTTTGAAACATCAATTGAAGTTGACAGTTTAATTTGTAAACATAACTTCGTTGTTGTACCGGACGATTCGTCAAAATATATGTATGAAATGTAAGTACGGCGATAGCGGATTTACGTTTACGGGCTTTGACAATTCCGTGCAATGAATATTATGGTCGAAAATAAAAAGTACGAAGTGCCAAAAAAATACGAAAACGAAATAGAAACGTTAATAGACAACTATAAGCCGAAAATTGAGGCTATAAGCCCCATAGACATGAACATTTTGATTAAGGAAGACAAAATTGTGCACCACATGTCAAAAAGATTGTCAATATCAGAACAAAGTAAGTAGTGTAAGCGAACAAGTCGAGAAGGGGTACCAATCAAGAATGATAGAGAAGAAGATTACGCATTGCGCAGGTTCGTTATAATTTTCTTTCTGAGTTTGACATTTCGTTGCTGGGCTGTGACGTCACCGTAGCAATAAATAAATAATGCTGCATACACACGGGGCAACCTTTGCAGCAACTTCATTATTGTGTGTATTGTGTAATCAAACGGACCTACGCGGAAGATAGGCAAATTTTCGAAATGAGTGACGTACTAAGGGAATTATTATGCAATTATTGTTTTTGACAAACTGTTGTATAAAGATGAGGAAGAGGAGATGTAACCAAAAAAGGAAAGAAGAATGTAGTAAAAAAATAGCTTTTAAAGAAAGAAGAATCTTCAAATTATATATTGTTGAAGGAATGAAAGAAAATGAATCAAAAGACTAATGAAATGATATGACGATGGACGAAGAAACATTCGAAAAATAGTAGGACATGATGAAATTTAACCAATTTTAATTTGTTTTCAGTCGCCATTTTTGTTTGCTTCACAATTCACTGTTTTAAATTTTTGCTTCACTCCGCGAAAAGCAAAAACAACTTCTCAGCACGCTGGTTTTCAACGAACTAAGCCAGTAAAAGTGGTACACAACGATACACACGAGGCAACCGTTTCGGTAACCATCACAAAATATCAAAATATTTGGATATTTCAGGCAACGGTTGCTGCAACACGCATTTCAACGAGCAACTAAGCTACACACGAGGCAACCGCCGAAGCAACATACCTTGGTTGCAGCAACGGTTGCCTCGTGTGTATGCAGCATTACGCGGATAGGTATTTTTTTGACATTTCTCTTTGCAACCATGCTACTGTGACGTAGATGCGCAGAACGAAAATTTTTTGTACTCCGTTTTGCGCAATCTTTGTTTCTATTATTTTTTGTACCAAATCATAACATCGTCGAATTCGGAGCACAGTAGTCGCGCCGTGATAGCGGATAAAAAAGATGGCGATAAACTTGTTTGCGTCAGTTCTCGCGAAATAAACAAAATCGTTCAAAAAGATATTTTTCCGATCCTATGCAGTTTTAACAAAACCGCTGACAGATTCACTAAAAAAGATTCAGGATTTCGAATCGGACCACCAGAACTCGCAGCTATTGATAGCGTGGGCTGCACTTATTCAGCAACCCGTTTAAAGAATTTTTTGACAAACGGAGACAACAGAGCTACACACAGATGCTTGCAAACATGGCTTCGGGGCTATTTTACTGCAAGAACTCGAAGGAAACTTGCATCCCGTCTTCTATTGGAGTAACAAATGTATACCGGAAGAAAGGAAGCTTCATAGATTCTACTTGGAAATAAAGACAGCGTATCTAGCAGCTTAAAAGCTACGTCACTACTTGCTTGGGAGAAAATTTAAGCTGGTAACGGATTGTCACAAGCACAACTACCAAACAAGATTTGTCTCCAGCGGTAACACGTTGGATATTGTAACTTCAATATTAAAAGTACATCATTCAGCATCGAAAGGGTACTGCGATGAGACATGTCGACGCTTTAAGCAAGGCGCAAGAAAATGGCGAACATCTGAGGGCGATAAGAAACATTTTATTAACACAAACGTACAAGGGCTACGTACAAAAAAAAAACAACGTTCTACTTAAAAATAAAAACGACTTGAGGCTTTTTGCTGTGCCGCACGTGATGAAAAACGAAATAATTAGAACAAAATACAAGAAAGGACATTACGCTGTAGAAAAACAGTCAACTTGGTTGAAAAAAAATAATTCATACTACATCTACGTCAAAAAGTTGAAAGACTTAAGGACCAACCAAAATAGACGAGACGAAACGTAACGAGTAAGTTCAGGCATATGTGAATCAATGTTAATAGCCAAAATGGCCGTACGTATTTGATCGAAACTGAACGAAACATTTAGACGTGACGGTCGGTTCCGTAAGAACCGAACTGCAAACGTCTGCTACTCGTGACAACAGCTATTTTGTCGACACAATTGTTATTTTTTAAAGAAATTAAAATTAAAATGACGGAATTTTGCTACAATTTAATCGCCGCTGTGAGGGATGAGCTCGGCATTTGTGGAAAAAGCCATCCATCGGTGCGTTTGATAGCGTCACATTATGGGTTAAATGTCAAAATCGACGCAACGAGTGCAGACGTTCGTCAAATCGTTATCGTTACGTCTCGTCTATTTTGGTCCTACCTTTATACAGAGCTATACAAAATGCATTTTATTTAGGCTCAATGGATGCCACAACAAAAGCGTATATGTAAGTACGAGAGCGGATTGATATTGAAGCTACCTAGCGCTAGATGGCAGCACCAACACAAAATTTTTTATTATTTGTTGTAGTCGTTTGAAGTAAATAACTTTTGTGTTTCTTGAAAGATGGAAAAAAGCGAATTTCGTGCAGTGATTAAACACTATTATTTGAAAGGGAAAACGGCGAAAGAGACAAAAGAAAAGCTCGATAAACATTACGGTGAGTCTGCTCCGTCAGATTACATGGTAAAATATTGGATAGCTGAATTTAAACGCGGCCGAACAAGCACTACAACAATACCATCAACGGGAAGGCCAAAAGAGGTGGTTACTGAAGAAAATATCAAGAAAATCCTCGATATCGTTATGAATGATCGCCGAGACAAGTTGCGTGAGATTGTTGAAATGGTAAACATATCATATGAACGTGTGTTCAACATTTTGCATGAACATTTGCATATGAAAAAGCTATCGGCAAGATGGGTGCCGCGTTTGCTCAGTGTCGAACAAAAACGAGGTCGACAGACCACTTCACAGCGGTGTTTGGACATGATAAAGCCTAATCCTGCTGATTTTTGGCGTCGATTAATAACTGTTGATGAAACGTGGGTCCACCACTACACACCTGAAACCAAAAATCAATCGAAACAATGGGTGGAAGCTGGTGGAAGTGCTCCGAAGAAGGCGAAGGCAGTGAAATCGGCTGGTAAGGTTATGGCCTCTGTATTTTAGGATGCACACGGAATATTGCTCATCGATTATTTTGAAAAAGGATCCACAATCACAGGAAATTATTATCGTGCATTATTGGATCAATTGATTGATGCAATCAAGGAAAAACGACCACATTTAAAGAAGAAAAAAAATGCTCTTTCTTCCAGACAATGCACCGGTTCACACAGCATTAGATAAGTTGCTAAAATTACGTGAAATACACTTCGAATTGGTTAATCATCCACCTTATAGTCCAGATTTAGTTCCTAGTGACTTTTATTTGTTTCCAAACTTGAAAAAATGGCTCGCTGGAAGAAGATTCATCTCAAACGAAGAAGTGATTACCGAAACTAACGCGTATTTTGAGGGGTTCCCGAAATCGTATTATTCAGATGGCATAAAAAAGTTGGAATATCGTCTTACTAAGTGTGTCGAAGTAAAAGGAGACTATGTTGAGAAATAAATGGTTTTTGAAAAAAAAAAATTTTTTTTCCTACTTAGGTAGCTTCAATATCAATCCGCCCTCGTACCAATTGGCAGTGGTTGATGCTTTTAACAGATTTACGTGGCTTTACCCGACTAAAAGTACAACCGCAGTCGAAGTCCTCAAAAAATTAACCCACGCCGAACAAAAATTAGCTCCGGCAGCTCCGAGCAAATAGAAGGCATTCTGCGGCCCATAGACAATACATCATGATCATACTCATATTTAATAGTATGTGTGAAAAAGAGAGAAAATATGCATGTATGTGTCACACAGACATGATCGCACTGTGATCACTGACTGATCGTCGAAAATCTAATTCATTTAGATTCTGAGTGTAAATTCTATTACGATGTGGATCATGATGTATGGATGATCGTCGTTTGTGGGCAATTTACTCGTATATGCAAATTCTGCTCATTTGAATTTGAATGCCAATGTGTGAAGATGTGTGCGGATAAAAATAATAAAAATGTGTTTCTGCTGGAGTCCCTTGAATGCTATTGTACTATTTTTTTTGCGCCTTTCTTTCATCCAAAATCGTATTTTTCTTTTTTTACAATTTTTTCTTGCACAGTACAAGCGCTAGCGCACACAAAACTTCGTCATCCGACAGAGACATGACAACCTCACTCAACGACGACTACGAAAATATGTTGATCCTCGATTTTGATCACTCGTCTGTGCCGGAGCTTCATTCAACATGTACACGAATGATTTTGATCATGGTGTACCGTCTATGGGCCGCATAATATAATTTACACAGATTGAGACCACGTCGCCATTTACACTGAAGCTCCGACAAGCAAATTTGTTTTTGTTTTTTGTGCATGCGAAACACGAAAAAACAAAAACAAAACTTTTTGTGTCTCTTTGGGAATTTATGTACAGTAGGACCGCGTTAATGTGTTTACTATGATTCCAATTTAGTTTTATAGTAAAATTAATTTATTTTACATTCAATATAGTTTAATATAAATTAATTAAATTTATTTGAACTTAATTGAACATAATTTGTTGACTTTAGGCTTTCTCTAGCAGTATTATATTATTAATGTTAGCGCGTTAAAATTTGTACTGTGGTTATACGCAATTCAATGCAAATATTTTTTATTGGTGTTATCGAGTGTTTACGTTGACATGAATGCAAGTGTGTACTTATCTGTTATGGTGGTATTCATATTTGTTTGTGGTGGGAGAGTAAGTGAGTCGTGTTATTTTCTCTACCTCCGGATCAATTTTTCGTGGACATCCTTGATCTAGTTACCTTCAAAAGAACACAGTTCATTTCCGGTGAGAAACTAGCGAGCGAATACTTGGGACTGAATTACGTTACCAAGTGCAAGCGTAATGGATGCTATGAGGTTAAAATAACAACGAAATTCGAGGGTCCTGTCGACACTTCTACAAGTTGCGATTTTATGAAGCCCTGGAAATCTGATGAAGCCGATCTATTCGGGACGGAAGAGACGCAATTGAATGGCCGAATGTAAGATGAGAGAGAGGAGAGAGTCAGTCGCTGATTACATTTTGTCATTTTGTATACGGTATTTTGCATTTATCAAAAAATATTTTTCACATAAATGTTGTTACGGAAATCAGTTTCGCTAAAAGAACGAGCCATCTATAGTTCCAAGCTATTCAAAGCACTTGTTTGACGATTTTATGTTCAAGAAGTGGAATTTAGTAGAAATTCGCTAAATCTTTATTTAATAATATTTTTTTAATACACAGTTCAACAATAATTTAACAAATTTAGAAAGTTCTTTTTCTCTTCACTTTAGCTTCTGTGTCTAAATCACAACAGATTAATTACTACGACGTGTGATATTTTTATACTTGTATATTTCAGCTGCCTTCGAGTTCATTTCTAAACAATGCAGATTCAAGTTTATTGGCGGAAATGGGTTTCCATGTCTTATGACCGGTTTTTTTTGCCTTGCGCTAATGCCTATATTTACTACATTTACCACATTTATCCAGCTTCATTTGGGTCTTCAACACGAAGGCCCTAGTTTCTAGTTCTCCATGTTTCAAACCCTTCCGACGTAATTCACTATATTTTAAGGTACAATATATACATCAACTAGCTGTACCCGGTGCGCTTCGCTACCCCTGAATTGTAGGGGGGGGGGGAGTGTAGCATTCAGCTGGTCAAAGAATTTTTGAAATCGGATCAGTAGTTTAAATAAATAAATTTGAAGGAAGGACATTATACAAATATTCAATTCATTTTGATACATTTTATTGATTTTGTTCATTTCGAAAAAATTGTGACATTGCAGCGTTTCGTTACAATTTTATATTTATTGAAGTGCTGTGAGATACACAATATTTCTTGTTTTTCCAGCTGGTGCGTAAACGATTAAATAGAAGGTTTTCCGACGCGTGAGCAAGCCACATAGAGCAGGTATAAACGATTTTTAATTTGTGATTTGTATGGGAGGTACCACTCCCCTTCGTCCAATCCCGCCCATATTTGCAGCAGCACTTAGAATATGTACACTAAACCTATATACCAAATATTGTTCAAATACTGTTAACCGGAGCAGAAATAATGGCTTTTTAATTTGTGATTTGTATGGGAGGTACTACGCCCCTTTGTCCAATCCCGCCCATATTTGCAACAGCACTTAGAATATGTACAATTAATGGACGTACCAAATTTTGTTCACATACTGTTAACCGGAGCAGAAATAATGGATTTTTAATTTGTGATTTGTATGGGAGGTACCACGCCCCTTTGTCCAATTGGACCGGTACAAACTGAGAAACCTTCGTGGGCTCATGCACAACAACTTTGCTGAAGATGATCACATGATCAAATGCATAGTTTACGATTCTATAAAGGACATACACACAAACATTCATTTTTATATATATAGAAGATAGAGGATTACAGTTGATGATAATGGGTATGCGTATCTTGACTTCTTGATAATGAATCGAGCAAAAACACTTAGTAAACGTGTCGCCTTTGGCTGCCCAAGTTGTTGTTTCCTTCATCCAGTGATGGCTACATCTTAGTTATTTTCCATCCAGCTTACATGCAGTGATGTCTACCTTTTAGTTATTTGTGTAAGTGTGTCAATGATGTCAATAGGTGTAATCAGTTTGATAGCAGTACTTAGCTGAACATAATTTCACAAATGCTTTAATCTATATATATAGATATATATATATCTCTACATGAATCTTAACATTTATATTTTATAGAATTATATTTATATGAATCTTAACATATAGGACGGATCGAGATACTAGTTGGTTGTCAAATGTCAAATTTTATGGTTGCGTTCAGAAATTTAATTTGTGACAAAACTTAAGATTTATCAATGTACATAAAAATAAAAATAATCTGAAAGGTAGTTATTAAAAAAAATGTATGGGGACCACCCTAACATACATTCTGAATTTCACTTAAATTGGTCAATTCATTTAGATTTTCGATATAAATCCACACCCGCGCCAAAAATTAATAAAAAAAAAAATTATATGGGGACCACCCTAAGGGTTGAAGATAGAGTGTAGATATGTTCTGGGGAACTGTTGGGATTGCAAAAATATTGAGGGTCGGTCATACATTTGACACCTCTAGGAGGCACCCTTGAATATGTAATTCATTGGAATAGCTCTAAAAAATTACTTTTGTATGGGGACCACCCTAAGGGTTGAAGATAGAGGGTAGATATGTTCTGAGAGAGTGTTGGGATTGCAAAAATGTTGAGGGTTGGTCATACATTTGACACCTCTAGGAGGCACCGACGTTAAAAATTTAAATTTCGACAACAGCGCCACCTATCGGATCTTATTCACCTTTTAAACCTTCTCTGGACTTCCACAAATAATTCAAGACCAAAATTAGCCAAATCGGTCCATCCGTTCTCGAGTTTTAGCGAGACTAACGAACAGCAATTCATTTTTATATATATAGATAGATAGATAATTCATAACCGATCACAAATGAGTCAAAATATGTAGACATTTTTGAACAATTCTGCACATTTTTTTCGCTGAGATTATTCTTAACAGTACTCGTATCATAAAAAAATTTGCGAAGTATTGTAATAGAAAAGTTTTAGAAATTTCTGTATAGAACGCATCACTGTGGCCATTTATGCTGCCGCTATTCCATATTGCTGTGCGGAATTTGGCACTTGGCCAACTGAATTTGCAGGCATAAAATATAAAATACCCTGCGATTAGAGCGTCGAGCCTTGGGTGCTTTCCCTGTGTGTCGTCTTAGGCGAAGCTACTACCCTGTTGGCTAGCAGCTGCTCCTGTTATTGCTGCTCTCTGGTGTGGGTGCAGTGGCCGTTGTATTCGGCGTTTGTTGTTTGGTTGTTTGTTGTGCAAGTGTTGCGACTGTAAATGCAATTCGTTGTGATGTGTGCGATCAAATATTATTACGAGAAGCCTGCCAAATTCCACAGAGCAAACTCTACGACCGAGTAAGCCTATTTTTATTGTAGTATGTGGATGCAGTTGCATGAAGGTTTGAATGAATGACTGGTTGGATGGATGGCTTGTTGGTCGGACAGATGGATATATGGATGGCTGACTGGCTGTAGGCAGGCGAAATGTGGAGCTGTGTGAACATTTTGGGTAATATTTTTCATAACCAACGAAGCGAGAACGACCAAACAAGGAATTCGTCAATAAAATTGAAGTGTTTCAGCTTTTTATGTGACACAACAACGGCAGCATAAACAAGAAAGAACAGCATAAGCAACCGTGAATTGTATTGAAATGAAGGTGGACTGTGTAAGTTTTCGTACCGGAAAGCATACGGAATCAAAAACCTTTAGCAAAATTCTGAAAGAAAGTTTCGTTGAGCACATGACAGTGATATACGAAGTGAATTTGAGGCATTTTGGAAGTCGTCTCCAATGCAAAACTACGTCAATCATCGTTTAATTCGTTATCCAATTACATTAAATTGCATTTAACAAGCTTTGCATGCATTGAGATGTCTGTGTCCGTGTGCTAGTATGTGTGTTGTGTATATGTGGATCTGTGTGAGTTTATTTTCATGCGTGTGACTCCTCACATCCTTTTTTAACGCAAATTTTTCAAACTGTTCACAGTTGACTCGTATTACTCACACGTCAGGATGACCAGCCGCCTTTGATGCAGTACACAGACGCCTGAAGCAGTTTTCCGCACTTTGAGCTAACTGAAAATGCTAACAATGTTAAACCGGAAAGGTGGTTGTGTGAGCTATCCAACGTTTCAAAGCAAGTAATTTCAGCTGTTTTAAGTGGCTGTACATGTATTAGAGCCTTTAAACTTTAAGACCATTTTGACGAGTTTAAAGTAAATCCTTTAGCACAACGTTCTATAGTAATATTTTATTAACTTAAAAGTCCATAAAGCATCTATTAGTAATCCATCATTTTCCAATCTTTCCAATTGTAAAGCGTCTGGTTGAAAGTTTATGGCTTATCTGCTTAATTGCAAATCCACTACTGTCTGCGAGCTCTTGGTTCTTTATTGTGTGATGAACCACTTGGTACTTGTGGCGAACTTTATCCGAGTTTGTAGTAAAGTTAAAGTGTAAACGGAGGCCGGGACAGCGATAAGTAGAAAATTCTTTTTACAAAGGATTCTATTTTTTGCCATAACATATAGTTACAGCTAATCCAGAAATGGGTATATGTGGCAGCATCAGTTCAATTTAAGAGAAGTATTGAACAATTTAAGAGAAGCTATAGAACTATTGAGAAACAATTTTCTGAAATATTTTCATTTGTATGAATACTACATCCAAGAGTTCGGTGTTAAATCTTCTTGCCAGCACATCCGAGGCTGCTTTGGCGTGATGGAGATTTTTTTGAAGGCATCCGAGTTGTCTTTGGTTTTTGCTGGTGTTTTGTGCGGGCTGGGTCACCATCTGTCCCTTATCCTGGCATTAGCCGCTTTTTTCTTTCGGCGCTCGCTCCCCAGCAAGACCACATTCTAAGCGGATCATTTGGTCGCCTCTATTAGGCATAGCTTGGACGTGGCCTTTCTTATCAACAATTGCTAAGGTCACATTCAAATGCTTTCAGCCAGTTTTCTACGCACTTCAGCGTTCGTTGTCGGTCTAGAGCCGACTGCAGCATGCTTGGACTCTCTCTGAGTTTTGATGCAACTCAGAACTCTCGGTGAACTTTGCTGGTGTATCTTTCTTCGACATTTCATATGGACCTTTGGATTTGGATGTCATTTGGATAGCTCAGCCAGTGCTGATGGGTTTCAATTGCGTCGGGAGAGTTTGGGTCGATAGCGATGGTTATTTCCGTCACCAATTCCTTGCACACTCTATTGAGCACCCGCCAATCCTGTACCTTTAGGCTATCATTTTGTCCATCAAGGAGGCTGAGAATGCCCTCTGTGGTGGTGCTATCCAGTTCCGGAAAGTAACCAATGAAGATCTGTGGGAGCGGCATGTCCACTTTCTGCACGATATTGATTTGCGCTTATTTCCACGCACTTCTGCATTTAATCAGTTTGCCAAGTCGTTGGTACCGTAAGATATAACAATATATCCTGAACGGAAAGTGCAGCTATTTCGGCTAAGCGTCGCCGACCTGATTCTTTCAGATAGCGTCGAAGACGACATGTTGAATAGCCTTTATCTGGACCATATCGTTGTCGGGTAGTCGGGGGGTGAGATGCCCAACTTCATGTGGCACGTCGCGTCCTTGTAAGACATTTCTGCCGTGTCCACTTCCACCTCTATGGTAGGCACTGCTGCCTTTGTCCCTTTAACTTTAGTGGTCTCAGCTGTATTTTACACCGTCAGAATTTTCCTTCAGATTAGCTCGTTTTGCAGACCTTTGCTTGAGAGTGGTACTGTTTGAGCGCTATCGCTACAAAGCAACAGGTTACAGTGCAAGTTTTCTTGCGTCCTCTATATCGTGGCGCTTCTTCAGAAAGTTTTTAACCCGCTTTAAGGCGGCACCACTGACCGGAACCTATTGAACGAATTCTTCTGCTGAGCCCGGGCTTCTGATGGGTGAGGTTAGGAGTTTTTCCTCTTCCTGCGGAGTGATACGGAAGTTTCACTGCCTGGCCTAAGGCTCAAGGAGAGTTTTCTTCTGAGTTTAATTGGTTTTATCCTTTCCTTCGTCTCTGAATCTATTAGTTTAAGATAACCTAATAAAATTTTGCAAACTTTTGCAAACTTATAGTCTGGATCTTAATGCAAAAACAGTTAACTACATGATCCTAATCTAACGAAGGATACGCCTACCTCCCTTTTATGCAACTATTTATACTTTGTTCCGAAATTACTACAGTACAGATAATAAAAAATTATGGAATTTGGTTGTAAAATCCATGAGGGATTTTATCTTAACATATTTTGTAGAAAATCAGATGCAAAAAATGGAGTGGCTTATATGAAAAGTACGCCTACCTATCATACAAGTAACTCACGAGGTCTCACTTAAAGTTACCATAGCTCGGATTATATTACTAACACGAAATACCAAAGTTACACTTGATGGCAATGGATACTGGCTCAAAAGTAGTCTCAGTTGGAAGTTACGAAATAGTGGCTTTACAGCGTTACTTCTTACCATCAATCTTACCTAGTCTTATCATCCAGGAAATTTTCTACACTGAAAATAAGTTACACCTAAAAATGCAATACAGCTATTCGGCTATTTGGGTGGTACGTACTGCAATGGATATCAACCTTTGAGAGTAATTCATATTAAGACGAGAAGTCAAGTTAGACCGATTTCGAAATACCCTTTACCTTTCCTTGTACGTGCGAGTTCCACAATGGGGATGTTTTTTTTTCATAAACATCATTAGGAGCATATCTACGGAAATTTTCTCTAGGGTACCTTGAATTGATTATAAAGGGTTTTTCAAACGAAACGCTACAAAAGTAAATCGATAGTGACTGCAAACGACGCCATATTTTTTCCCGCTCTTTTGACATTTCTCTTCAGTAAGGTTTGCCATTTCATCATGCAAAGATATACGAGCCAACAACGAGTCGAAATTATTCGTGAATTGGGCTGAGCAACAACTTGAAAATGATTCGGATTTTCATCGGAAAATCATTTTCAGCGATGAGGCTCATTTCTGGCTGAATGGCTTCGTCAATAAGCATAATATGCGTTATTGGTTAGACAGCAATCCACACGTCAAGCCTATGGTCTATGCCAACAAGCCAGCGACGATTGATGAACTTCGTACGAATATCGAACGTGAAATTGCAGCAGTATCGGCCGATTTATGTTTGAAAACCGTTGAAAATTGGGTTCAGCGTCTGGACTTCTGCAAGCGTGCCCGTGGTAGCCATGCAAAAGAAATCGAGTTCTGTACATAATGGCATCGAACGTACTTTCACAGGAATAAAGAATTTCATTGATATCTAAAACCGGTTTTGTTTTATTTAAAAAACTTTTGTAGCGCTCTTATTGAAAAACCCGATATTAGAGGGAAGCGTGGCCTTCATCTGATCGACCACATTTCTTGTGCATGGGTTTTGTGGTGTCATAAACAAATACTAATATAAACATTCATCTAAAATATTGTACAGGTCGTCAGTTATAATAATATGCCAATAGTGGGCGTGGCTGTGAAAATAAGCCGAATATTTTTAGTGTTGTGTTAAATGTTAGTACCCGCAACCTTTCTGTGAAATTTCATTGAAAAATCTTTTATAGGAATTTAGTAATGATTTTTTGTTAATTGTGGGCGTGGAAGTCGTATTATGATCTCCGTATTATGATCCTCATATTTTGCACACTCACTCTTGTGGACTTTATGAACATTTTTATTCCGATAGCATCAATATGAGCATAGACTCATTTTAATTTTAGACCCGAATGTTTCTTATACGAAAAGTGGGCGTGTCTTTCCTCTGATCAACCTTGCAATTAGCTGTTTATTCATTTCATCATTTCTTGCAGTTAACTTTATAATGTCCACATGTTGCTTCTCGTAAAATTTCTTCCATAAATCTCGAATAGATCTTAAGTTATGAATATTTGTTAATATTGGCGTGGCAGCTAATACATATCGCCCAGCAATCTGTTTCTGTATCTTTTTCCACACTTGAGTTTTGCAAAATTTCATTAAGATAGCTCTAGTGGTGTAGAAAAAAAGTGGCCACAGACGGACAGACGGACGGACAAAATAAAAATTGCTTAGAAAGTGATTCTGATCATATCTGTATATATATGTCCATACCTACCATGCCTCCTTCTTGAAATTGCAACCCCTCTCAAAAGCACAAAATTAGTATACCCATTTTACTTTTTTAAAGGTGAAGTTTATGAATAGCACTAGTTTACACTTTATGCTACAAACCACAAATTTAACCTTCAAATAATAGGTCCTATTGTTTTGGAGAAATTTTGTTGTTTTGGCAATACTGTAAAAAGTGGCTTGATTGACTAGTGTCACTAAACAGTAAGAATGTGTAATACCAGGGGGCTCTGCTCTGTTGTTTCCCTTTACTCGTGTGAATTTGTTATGGATAAAATAATAAGATCAAAAAAACTTCTGCCCCATAGACAACAAGTTCTGCTGTCATCTAGCCCTCGGAGGAGCTTTTACAGCCCACCGTGTCTGATGTCAGAATAGAGGTCGAAGTCAACGTCATGGACATTGGTCCAGACGTTGCAATCGAACAAATTCCATCGGATGAGGAGGATGCTCTGCTATCCCTCGAACAGAGAAAACCAAGTTGAAGGGGAAGAAAATGTCACGTGCCCAGCGCATCCGACTAAAATTTTTCCTTCAAAGAGGTGTAAGTCCTGAAGAAGCCAAAAGGTAGGCCGAGCTCAGGGCATGAAGGAGCTGGGGAATCTTACCGATAAAATAGGTAAGATGGACCGCTCCGAAAGCACCATAGAGACCCTGGACCAAAATACTCCAAAAAAAAGTTCGGGTCCTATGGATGCTAGGTCACAATTCAGACCGTCGACACAAATGGCGAACGAAACGTACGCCACTGTTGCCAAAAAGACATTTGCCTCCAAAGAACCTAATTCTGGGGTAAAAACTGGTATAACACAATCCGATTACCCCGAGGTCCTCTGGTCTACAAGCCAGTTGCAGGCAATTTAAAAGCCCATCCTGGACAATATGCGAAAAGGCTCTAAAAAGCCTAAGTTCAACGGTTGCACCTTTCGTCCTGGGTGGCTTAATATATGGTGTGCAGACGTCAACACAGCCTAATGGCTCCACCAAATTGTGCCTTCTCTCCAATCTGCAAAAGAGGCTGTGTTGAGGGTAGTCGAAGAGAAAGACGTACCCGAAGCTCGAATATTCTTGGGACATTTCGATGAGGAGCAAAACTCGAGTGTGGGTGCGATCTTGGCTCTTGCCGAAGGTGAGAACGCTGGACTGAGGGTCGACGATTGGAGAGTGAAGCAGAGGGCCCAAAATGGACCCAATTGCGAACTCACAATTGCAGTGGATCCTTCCTCAGCGGAGACAATCGTCAGGAACAGGAACCTCATAGACAACGGTTTCGTGAAGGTGGGAGTTCACCCCAGGAACAATCCCGAGGTAGGAACAAAAACCTGTGCAAAGGAAGGTCTGTAGAGCAACCTGGCTGCTCAAAGGACATAAATAAGGAAAGTACAAAAAATACCACAACGGCAGTTACTTTACTGCCCAGCAAGCGTAACAAGTACATTCCCTCCTTCACACCTGTCAACTTCTCCAAAACAATCTCCTCGCATTGCTTTGTTGCGAAAGCTCACAAGGGATCAAACAGGGGTGACAGGTCTCAGGAGCAACTAATCTTGCGCCAGTACGGTAGAAGCAGGAAGGTGGCAAATCATGCCAAAAAAGGCGGCAATGGCCAAACGCTTAAAAAATAGGCACCACACTAGGCAACTAAAATACTTACAGGGCATCAGCAAAGGCGGCTTCTGACGTCCTAAACAGGAGGTTTGCACACGAAACTTTAGACCTGGCACTCATTCAGGAGTCTTGAGTGCTGAATGGGAAAATCAAAGGTCTAAACAACACTGATGGTAATATATAATTGCAACCATTCTGGGCCTAGAATGGCTATTCTTGTAGGAGATTGTCACAAAGCGCGTACAAGGAAGGTAGTTGCTCTAAAGGAGTATTGTGACAAAGAAGGACTGAAATTGCTAGTATGTTGTGAAGCAAACTCACATCGTACAACCTGGGGCAGCACTAATATAAATTCTAGGGGTGAGTATGATTTAGAATTCATATGTAGAAGTAAGTTCGAAATACTTGGACGCCATTACGGGTGACGTTATTGATCTCACCTTGGCCAGTTCAAACTTGTCGTCCACTATCTTGAACTGGCATGTCTCAAAAGAAGTATCGATGTCAGAAACATTGTCATATAAGATTAGACTTAGATGCTCGAATGGAGATATGCCAGAGATTTCGTAATCCGAAGAAATCTAATTGGGATTCGTTTCGCTTTCACATAAATGATAATGTGAATTGGTCGACTGAACCTATAAAAACGGTACAGGAGCTTGATTTTCTGAACAACCTCAAAAATGCTTTCGAGGAGAATTGCCCGGAAAGACTTAGGAAGTCTCAAATGGACGTTCCCTGGTAGAACAATGTGCTCAATACTCTGAGAAACAAAGTGAGGAAACTCTTTAACAAAGCAAAGAGGCAAGGTGACTGGGACACATATAAAAATACCCTTACTGAGTATAATCGAGTGCTCAGAAAGTCGAAACGAGATACATAGAGGGAGCATTGCGGGAACATCTCAGATCTGCCCAAAATATTTCGCCCTTTAGAAAGCCCTTTGAAAAAAAAAATTCCAATGGTTTAGGTACCATCAAGGAATCAGATGGAAACTACGCATGCTCACCTGAGGAATATAAACATGCTTAAAACCAGAACCATGAATGTTGAGCTACAAAGAGTCAAAAAAGCCATATACACAACCAGGGGGTGTCCACAAGGAGGAGTATTTTCTTCTCTGGACGTTGGTTATTGATGAACTCCTAGAGAAGCTAAATGGTATGGGATTTCGAACACAAGGTTACGCTGATGATATAGTCCTATATATTGTGGGTGGCTATGAGGAGACCATCTACTCTCTCCTACAACAGGTCCTAAGCATAACCAACAGTTGGGGCAGGGATAAAGTACTATCCTTAAGTCCGCGGAAATCTACAATAGTTCCCTTTACCAATCGAAGAAAAGTCAATCTGTCAAACTTTCGTTAAATGGAACAATTCTAGAATATTCCATAGAGACGAAATATCTAGGAGTAATCCTGGACAAAAAGCTCACTTGGAACTCTCATCTAAATTTCAAATCCAGTAAAGCAACAAGAGCATTATTTTTATGCCAACAGCTTGTTGGCAAATCCCTTAAACTAACATACTGGTCATATAACACCATAGTACGATCAATGGTCACAACTATTCAGCGCTAGCTTGGTGGCCCTAGGTACGACAAAATAGGGCTAGTAGAAAACTAAACACACTACATCGTCTTGTATGCGTAGACGTAACAGGAGCGACGCGTAGCTGCCCTACTGATATACTTGGAGTAATCAAGGCCATCCCTCCGATAACCATAATAATTGAGGCCTTACGCCTTCAAGACATCTCCAACTTAAAAGGTGCAGATCTTGGGTGCATATGAAAGTACTTGTTCACTTTCTGAATGACCCATTTATAAGGTTTTCTGACAATATGTTGAGAAAAGTATCATTCACTACACTCTATGAGGTTCACATTCCTGCAGAGGTAGGTTTGAGGAATTCATTACCAATATTCCACAAGGTGCCTTGATATGGTACACTGATGGGTCCAAACTGAAAGACTGTAGTACAGCAGTAGGTATAATGGGACCATTGTTCCAAAAACCGCTCTATATGGGTTCAAGAAGAAGTCTTCGCCATCGAGGCTTGTATCTGAGAATGTCTTCGTAGAAGACTAAACGGCAAACTTATACACATAATGTCAGATAGCCACTCTGCCCTTAAGGCATTGATATCGTACTATTACGCGTCCAGATTGGCTGAATAATGTCATAAAATTCTAAATGAACTAGGCAAAGACAACAATGTCACACTTTGTTGGATGCCTAAACATGAAGGACACGCTGGGAATGAAAAGACGGACTGCCTCGCGAAAAGGAGGGCGCTCAGTCCACTAATTGGCCCTGAAACGTTCTGTGACATGGCTACATGCCACTTTGCAGACTTACTTCGGAAATGGGAAGACACTCAGATACCTTTTCAATGGCAGCATGGTTCTGACCACAGACAGGCAAATAGATTTCTTACCCCCAACCGTAGTATCTCCAAAAGGATATTAACCTTGAACCGCGAAAGTCTTAGGACTCTAGTGGGGTATTTGACAGAACACTGCTGCCTACGGTATCACCTGAATAAGATAGGCCTGTTGGACATTTCTGACTGCAGATTCTCAGGAGACAACTCTGAAACATCAAAACACATTTTATGTGAGTAAAAGATAAACATATTTGGGGAGTTCTTCACAGACCCTCCCACAATTTTGGATACTTTAACCTTCCAAAGTACTCCAATTCATAAAAAGCCTAAGGTTAAAGTGAAACTAGGGGTTAGTACAATAGGTCCTTATGGGCCGCGGAGCTAGTACTCTCTGAAATAATAAATCTAAATCTATATCCAACATAAAACAGTCCCAGTTGGCCCTACAAAATCAAATGTAACTGTAGAGAGAGTAAATTCAACTGTATCAGAAATTCTGAGAGCAACCAGGTTAGAGAATCCTAAGCAGGATATAGAAGTCTCTATGGTTAGGGCAGCTCGCAAGTATAATGAATCAATACACACTGTCACTCAGTTGTAACCCATTGTTGCATTTCATAAAAAAGCTAGAGCAACTTACCAAATTAGAGAAAGATTAGTAAAAACTCAAGCATAACATTAACAAGGATGAATGAAAATAGAACTGAAAAGGAATATAAGGAAGATGATGTTATATTCACATAAGAAAATAGACGAAATAAGTTAGATCACAACTATTTGAAGAGGAAAGTTATAAGAAATAATAAACAAAATGTCCAAGCCACAGGCTCCCGTAATACAATAGTAACAATTCACAAAGATAATATTAGAATTTAATCTGCTCCCACTTTTATTTATTTTTTATTTTTCCAGAAATGTCGTGGGCACTTCTCTTTATCCCAACCATTCTAACAAAAATAGTGGACTACCCTAGGGAACCATACATTTTACTGGAAGATGTAGACGTTGCGTCTGGAATTTCGAAAGAGAAATTTACCACATAATTAATTTCACATACTATGGGGAAATATTAAGCATACCTATACAGAAATCCCTGAAAATATTGAGTCAGAAATGTTGCTCATGAATCAAGACTTGAAACATATAGAATATCATATCAGACATGGACAAAATGGTCGAATATGGCTTCGATATAGGAGTCAGTAAACTCCCCGATTAGGCTAAGAATCTAACATATTGAAACGTGATTGCATACTTTTAGGTTCCCATCTGGAGTTTGAGAAAGAGTGCTATTAGTCATGACACGAACTATTCGAATAAAAGGTTCTTTCGTTATAGAGATAGTGGTGTAAAGAATGTTCACCAAAATGAAAACTTCCTGCGAGGTGTATATAAAATTCTAGAAAGATCCAGAAACTTCTACGCTATTGTACAAGTTTCTACCTCAACCATTCGAAGCTATAAAAACCACAAGACTGTTCAAAGTCGAAGACAGTTAAGCAGAAATGGTAACAGTGTGTACATCGTGCATTATACATCGAAGCAGCAGTAATTGAGAGTTTGTAAAGTGATGAAATTCATTATTGAATAAAGTGATTAATGAATTGTGAAATAAAGTACAAATTGTAATAAAGTAATGAAATTCATTATTGAATAAAGTGATTAATGAATTGTGAAATAAAGTACAAATTGTAATAAAGTAATATCCAGTGGTACGAATCCGAGTACAGAGAGTTAGAGTAAATTGTCAAGAGGACAATTTCATAACAGAATAAATTGTCAAGAGGGCAATTTCGTAACAATATATTAGAATTCGGAAAGAACTAGGAATATATGCGATCGGAACTAAATGGAAATGGATAGCAGGGACACCTGACCATAACGACCAACTTAGAACTGAGGCAAAGCTCAATGAATTGGTAACTAAATAAATACACAAAGGAAATTAAATTAACAGGCACATGACATGATTAAGAAATTACACAAAAAATTTAATCAATTAGATGGACTCGAAAGATTTCTGATAACCAAGCAAACAAATAAATACTTAAGTCAAGAAATAGATAATGTAATCTTGATATTGACTCTGGGCAAACTTAATTTGTTAAATATATTAATAACAAATATGAAAAAAACTGCACAAGTAACTAAACATAAGATAGAACAAGTGTCTGTAAATGACATATTGCAAATTTCTGATTTTAAGATTATACAGAGTAAAGAAATTATTGTTATCTACATTCAATATCCACTAATTTAAGATATATACATATCTAAAATTATAGTACTGAATAGAATTATTAAAAGTAAGTCAGAATCATACCGCACAACAGAAACATGCAATGTCACCTGCGGCGTGACGTTTTGCAAATTAGAATCCAATGCATCTAACTGCATCACCGATCTACTAAACAACAAGAAGGCAAATTGCCAGGATTAAGGAAAGAAACCTCCCTTTGGAAAAATTAGAAGTGGTACTTAGTTGATAAGTGGAAACCACACAGTTAATGAGGCTACACTTGCTGGAAAATATTTAATCAATTTTAACGATTCCGTGGATGCAAATTGATAGCGTATGCGGACGACATAGCAATCGCGGCATCCGGCGAATTCCCTCAAACACTTTCCGAAAAACGTCACTAAGTACTTAGCCTGATAAGTACACTTTCTATTGTGTCGAACTGGTGTCGTGAATTCGAACTTGGGTTTAACCAATCCAAAACCGAGGCTATGGTTTTCACTAGGAAGTACAGAATTCCAAAGTTTAAAATCCTCCTGTATTGTGGACTTTTGTACTTACTAAAATTTTGGTTTTGATATCAATTGGAATATTCAAATTATTTACGTTGTACGGCGGATGCTGGAAATGAACGACAGGAAAAGATTTTCCAGGAGTGCTTGAAGATTTTCTAACAGCATAGGCGCGCAGTTTTTTTTTTTTTTTTTCTATGTTTAATGCAGTCAAAAACCCATGTATTGTCGGGCCTTAATCCACTAAATTCAACCCGATGCCCGGCCGGATTATCCTCTCGGGATTTCACCTTTAGGTAATACGTCGAGTGGCCTTTATTAGCTGTCTGTCCATTTTCAGTCCTACTTCTTGATCCACCCCTATTAACGTTTTCCTCCGCACTGCGCTGGCTTAGGCGTGCTGCTGTTCGGGCCCGTTCAGTGTTCCGCAGAGTTATTTTCATAATGCATACTGTAGAACAAACTGCCTCCTATTTAGTCACGGTTTCACACATATGCGCGGAGGTACTCCCCCCGCTATCTTATATTGCTTTGCCCGTTCGTCCGTATCGTACATTAGTACTCGGTTATCAAAATAACTAGCTAAAATTCGCAACAAGTACTCCGGGGCAACGAATTTCTGGAGGGCGGTTATGATTAAGAGCGAACTCGCCGAGTTTAAGGCAGTCTTCATATCTAATGTGATTACTGCGCAGTATTTTTTGCTTCCCTTTACCCATCTCTTCCCGCTGCGAGCTTCTCTTACAATATCCATTACTACTTGGACTGCATCTACGGTAGATCGCGATCTCCGAAATTTAAATTAAGTTGTGGCCAATCCTCTTGGCTTTTCAAGTGAATCTTGTAGTCTATCGTAGATAATTCTCACGAAGATTCTACCCAGCGAATCGTGCATGCAAAGTGGTCTGTACGAGAATGGTTGCGGCGCTATTGGCCCTTTAAGTTTCGCCATCACTGACTTATATGCGTTACCCCATGGATTGAGATCAGAACTGTCGTAGAGCTCCTTAAAATATGCGTTTTTGCTGTTTTTAATGGCTACTTTCAGTACTTTCCTACACTCTTTATGTACTTGATGCAGCGTTTCCCAAATTGGCATATTGCGAGCTCGTTTTGCCTTTCTGCTCGCTTGGTTACATCTTTTCCTCGCATTAGCGATTTCGTCATTCCACCAGAAGACTGGTTTCCTCCCAATTCTGCTTGATATTCTTGACATTGCCACGTCACAGGCCATGCTGCGTTTGTCCGTTATGCTGACAGCCGTCTTTTTGCCGTGTCCAAGGGGATTTCCTCATCTTTCCAGGCGATATTAAAGGCTTCCACGTCCAAAACCAGCAATTTCCACCGTTTTATTTGCACTTTGCGAATTCGTTGTTTCTTCTGCGCAGTGATATCTATTTCAATAGCCCGATGATCACTGTGTGTGTATATGCTGCTTACTTGCCACTGTGCATTTCGAGTTATAACATTGTGTGCGAAGGTGAGGTCTATCACGGAACCCCTTCTGCCTGTTTCGAATGTATTCTTACTACCGTAGTTTAAAAGGTCTAACGATAATGGAGCTAGGAATTCGAGCAGAATTCTTCCTCGCTGATCTGTGCGTGCACTTCCCCATGCTGTGGACCAGGCGTTGAAGTCTCCTGCTACTACGACCGGACTTTTACATCGCGTTTCTGTCACCACAGACATCAGCATCCGCTCGAAGTCATCTAGAGTCATACTGAGGGGAGCATAGCACAAAGAGTACACTTTTTTTTATTTTCGCCCAAGTGAAACCATTTTCCGCCATTGTCATCTTCTGCTGAATTGCGCAATCGTTAAGTACCCATATAGCAGCTTTTCCGTGGGCATCCTGTACCCAGTTGTGACAATTTAAATTTCGGTGTTGTTCACACAATAGCCCCACATCGAATTTTTGTTCGAACATAGTTTGGTTCAGGAGATCCTAGGCCGCCCCGCATCGGTTTAAGTTCAGTTGCACGATTCTCATTGTCCGCTATTTTTTCTCGCCTTCTGATATACAGGACATTTGTAGCTGCCAGCTGCATGATTGCCTTCGCATAGACCGCACCTCTCTTTGTTCTTACAGTTTGCTGCCAGGTGGGCCCTTTCGCCGCACTTTCTACACATGTCTTTTTGATCTAAGGGTTCATTACAGTGATGCGCCAGATGACCGTAGCCTCATCATTTGAAGCAACGCTTGAGTGATACTGTGTCCCGAATTCTACAATTTACCCATCCGATTTGTATATTACGCGCAGTCAGTAATTTTTTGGCATCATTTGCGGAAAGATCGATATACGCTGTCTGCGTACCGTCATAGCACTTTGGCATATTGTGTATTGCCGAGACGTCAGGCCGACTGATGTTGCCCTTCTCCTTCAAGGCCTCGAAAATCTCCTCGGGGGTAGTGATCATGTCCACATCTCTACATTGCATTCTGATGGTGTCCGTTTTTGCCACTACTTTTCCGCATCTCTGAGAACTTCCTTCACCGCCGTCTTATATTTTGCCGTATTATTTTCGGGAGCACTCTTAAGTACGATTATCAGGTGTCCTTTGTTACCCTGATATATGCGCCTCACATCTCCTCCTAGTTCTTTCCACGCACTACTGGATTTAACCGTTTTAAGGATGTCGGCGTACGACGTTTCACCCGCTGCCGTAATTATGACGGCATCAAGTCTAAGTTTTATCTCGTAGGTTTTAGAGCTAGCTTGCTTTTCCTTGGTTTTTTTCCACCTTTGTCTACCGTTCCTTCTTCTCTTGCGATTTTGGGGCATCATCTCCTGTTTGGGGGCATTGTTCCGGAGTGACATTCTCTTTCCGGGCTGATGCCTTGGGACAGGTGACCTGCGCAGGTGGAATTTCAAGCGTCGCGGTAGGATCGTTGTTTGCTCGCACCCTTTTCACGGATCCCATTGTTGCTTCACAGTTCCTTATTATTTTACCTGTTGGAATGGCGTTGGCCCTTCGCCTCTTCGCAGATCCCAATGTTCACTCCAACTGTGAGCGTGCTTACCTGTGGAGGTTTTTTAATGCTACGCATGCTCTTTAATTGCATATCGATCTGGACGTGTTTTGCCTTCATAACCACTGCTAGTCGTTTTATATCATTACGCACATTTGGCTTAATCTTGCAAAACTGCAGTAAATCATTGATGGCCTTCCCCAGAGCTGTCATTTGGGCATTGAGGGGTGTTACCGCAACTTCTGTTCGTTTTTTTGCTGCTCCAGTGTCCAGAGTGGATATAGGCGGAGTTGATACTGCCAGGGTGCCTGGTAGTTTTTCGTCCGTTTTATTTGCTGTTTTCATTTTCCACACCTCCTGTTGGCTACAATTTGTAGTGCTAGGGGAGCCCATGTAGTGAGATATTGGTGGCCTTTTATGTCACTGTGTTTACTTTGGGTAATGCATGTTACATCATTTTTACTTTGTCCACCTGATGAGCCGTATGCTGACAATGTGTGGGGTTATCTTTCAATGAGAGAGCTTCTATTGTAGATCTCCGCTACGCCTGTTGTTGGGATATATATGTAGCTGCTTATTGTTATCGTTATTTAAGTTTTTTAAGTTTGTAGGCTTGTCCATGTAATATGGGCCCAAACTCACAACAGCTGTCTCCTCCCGTGCAAGTTGTTTCCGTAAGTCCCTTGGTTATCTATGAATGCAGGGAGGCCATCCCCTTATGGGGAACAGTGTGCGGGGCCAGACTTCGTGCCGGAACTAATGGGGAGTTATCTCAGCCCAACCTACATGGCCACCGCTGTGGCTACGAGCTTCGAACGTATTGTGAGACCTGCCAGGCTTTAAAAGGACGGAAGAAATAGCGAAACTTTCTGGAAGCCATTTCACTCCGCCTACTGAGGTAACAGCGATCCACTACTTCAGCCCAGTGTCGTCTATTTCCTTTCCAGTATACCATAATCAGAATCTTACTGGATTCATTCCTGATGGCCCGAAGGCCGGCATTCGTGTTTTAAACAGCCGCTCCTAACATGAAGAACAGACGCTGACCAGTGAAACCGCTCATTTTGTGTCCGTTGCTCCTGGATTTTGTAGTTCACAATGCGAGTGCAATGTGAAGGGGGCACATACTTCAAAAGAGGTGGTGTCAACTCGCCTCAGATTCCTGCCGCTCCTCGTCGGGGATTGCTTATTTGTCAGAGACTTGTGCATAACTAACCTGCTACTACAGGCCTTCCGGCTATCCGCGACCTGCCAACCCCTCCGGTAGCTAAGAGTAGCAAAACAGAATACGTCCGGAGCACTGTTATCTGAGGAGGGAGGGAGTTAACATAGCCGCACAGAAACTCTTACTTCATTCATGAGAAATGACATTTTTTGCATACTAGACATATTGCCTGCAGATTGGATTCCATTGTTTATGTTTCTGGAAAAGATTCCGTTAAAGTATTTACATTAATATTGCAAAGAAATATCTTAGTATTAGTTGTATTGCAAACTAAATCTGGGACTCAAACAAGAGTGACTTGCTGAGATGGATTTTCAGATTTTTATGTACACTCAAAGTTGATGACTTAAATGGAAATATATATTTGTTAAAGTTACAAACCATCAAATCTCCAACTCGTGTGAATTAAACAATGGCGATATTTTATTCGTAAACCATCATTAAGAGCATATCTTTGGTAATTTTCGTTGGGGTAGCCTGAGTTGCATAGGACCCCACAGTTGAATATTGTCTAATTGTGGGCGTGGCAGTGGTAGTAACCATATTCCCATATTCTGAATGCACACTAGTACTAGTACTAATGTATACTGAGACCTATTTGTATTCATATATTATCTTTAGGTCCCCAAAGTTCATTATATGGGTAGGACGCATGCCCTTTATTTTATCCTCTCCATTTCTTGTGTGTGGCTTTGTAGCGTCCATATACATATTCGTATAAAATTTCGTCCAAACTTTTTGTATAAGTCGTAAGCTATAACAATATATCCATAATGGGGGTCGCTGTGAAAATTGCCAGCCCATTTTTTGTGTGGTGTTTGATGGAAGTACTCACAACTTTCCTGTGAATTTCGTTGATGAATCTTCTATAGGAAATTATTCTATGACCGCTCTTTGAGTTGCTCGTTGTCTACAAAATTCGAGTTAAGTTGGTGGTGTGTGCTAATGACATTACCATACCAACACCCTTAAATGTGTACACAACAACCTTAAATGTGTACATAACTTGGCAACTTAAGCGACTCAAGACGTCAATGCGGAAAAACCGACTATCTACTTTTCAGTAGGAAGTGCAAGATCCTGCCATAGATACTAACAAAGCTAATTATTCAGGGGTAATGATGGACAGTAAGCTTTCATGGAAGCTCGATATAGATAAGGATACAGAAGGCTACCATTGCTGTATACGCTTGCAAAAGGATGCTTGGATGGACTTGGAGCTCATCTTCCTCTCTTATGCATTGATGTTATAGAGCCATAGCGAAACCTATGATGGATGGAATTCTGGTGTGGTGGACTGCTGTTAGGAAGAAACCCTACTGCAGACCCATAGAAAGAATCCAAAGACTTGTGACACTGTGTGTCCCGCCTTAAGGAATACACCAGCGGCAGCCCCCAATACTATACTCAATCCATTGATCTCTTTACGGAAAGCCTTGCAGCAAAATTTGCGGGAATGTTATTGGCCACAAATTAATTCTCTTTCCGATTCTTCGTTCATACTTCTGTAGGTCGGAGTCTAACGGTCAACACGGACTATGTGAGTCCTATCCAGTTTGTTTCAACGGGTAAAGGTAAAGCTCTTTATCTAGGTATTGCTCTATATGAAATGCAGTTATATGCAGATCCAAATATATTACAATAATAGCTTATGTAATAACCCAAGATCTACTGTATTATTGTAGCCTTTTAGCGCATTTGGTATTGCATATCATTCGCCTACCCACATGTACTGTTACTTAGCATTTTATCCATTCGAGTTTCTAGAGAGAGTTCTTGTTCGCACACAGATCGATGTGTGCCTGAACATAATTTTGATTCCTTCTGAAATTCATATTGTAATCAATCTGTAGAAAAGTGTGATCTCTCTCTCTTCTCTATATAAATTTCAGCCTGCTTCTTTAGACTAAGTATTCATTCTTTATATTAAAAACTTATTGATATATTTTAAATAGTTTATATTTATTGCTCGTATAGCTTTTCTGCACTATTTTTCCAAGCCTTCGTTCAAACTGCATTAATTTAAATAATGGTGAACTTAGCACAAAAATGGTATTTATCATTAATACCCGATCAATTTTGAGAAGGAAAACAATATTCTTTCTTAGATAGTTTAGCTTGAATTAAATAGTTTATTAAAAACAGCAATTTACTTAGGCTAACATTAACAAAGTTTTATTAAACTATCAATTGCACTTTATCTTTAAATCAGTACTTTTACTGCTGCTTTTAACTCATGACAGTACGTTTTTATGTTTTTCGCTATATATATAGTCTGACTCTTTCTTCCAGGATTTTGTCGAACGTCCGAGAAGGTTGTCCATTGGCATAAACGAGATAACCTCGTTACTTTTGTCTCATAGTACCGGCCATAAATGAGTAGCAGAAGAATGAGCAACAGTTGTCGATTACACAGGAGAAGAGTCAACAGGTGTCTATGGAGTTTACATTAAGCTGGATACAACACAACTTAATATTTCGGAAACAATAAATAGTAAAGTTGATGCAATCGTTATAGTACTCCTGTAAATTACAAACTTATTTATAATTTATAAAAATTATTATTCAATTTCTTTACAACTAAATTTATTTATAATTAAACTTATTTATAATTAAATTTATTCTTAATTTAATTTATTCTTAATTTAACTTATTTATAATTAAATGTATTTATTACATTATATATTTATAATATTTTGATATTGAATATAAATTAATTTATAACACTTTAATTCATTTATAATTTTGATTTTGTCAGTCATTCTGTTCGTCTGCGTCATTTTTGTTCCACTCCATTAGATATATTTTAATGAAACTTTGCAAAAGTATAGTATGGATCAAAACACAGAACCAGAAAGCTATATGAGCACACTTGGACAAATATCTTGTTCACTTCACACATATGAAACTTTACGCATAATGTTTACAACGACTATAACTCCGGTCTAATTGATGGAGTACTGACGCTATTTGGTAGTTATCTAAGTATGAGTCCTACTAAATAATATACCCAATGTGGACAGTATGTAGTAACTGACACGCTCACTATTAAAAATTCATAATTTAATATCTATTAGATATTTATGGACGATATTTTATGAGAAGCAGTATGTGGTCATTATAAATCCAACTGGGTTGGTCAAAGAAAGGACCATATAAGGGACTAAACCTAAAATTTGTCTAGCTCTGCTTGCATTGATAATATCTGAGACTAAGCTTGTGCTCTTCACTATGAGGTATAAAGTACCTCAATTTATCGTTCCAAATCGAATGGGTGTAGATATCAATCCTGTAGAAGAAGCTAGGTATCAGGGTTTAATCCTGGACTGGGAGCTGAACTGAAAGGGTAATGTTAACGGGCGCAATCGGTAGGCTGAAATAGCTCCGTACCCTTACAAAAGAGTCATAGGCAGGAAATGGGGGCTACAGCAAAATGTAGTCTACTGAATGTTCACATGTGGTACGATAAATCCTTTTTTATGGAGTGCTTGTTTGGTGGACGACTCTAAGTAAGTCTACATACAATAAGTTGGTAACAAAGGAACAAAGAACGGCGGAGGTATGCATAAGTGTCGCCAATAGAACAACTCTAACCGCAGCTTTGGACGTAATTCATAATCTCCTACTCGTCATGCGTTTTGGCGAAAGGGAGGCTGCAAATTCAGCTGTTAGACAAAAAGCTACGGTCTAATGGAATGCCCGAGATTTATGCCATGAGTCTATTTTACACCGTTTTGAAGGAATTCCTGACTGTTTTGACTACATCACACCACGACTTCAAGTGCACGTGTAGAATCTCCTTTCCCTATAGGGAAGAATGGAAGGATAGCATCTTCCACATCTATAAGGGATCCATATTTACACAGATGGAGCTACAGTGAAGGGTTGGAGGGGGTGTATTCTCAGATGAGCTGGACATTAGGCTTCCTAACAACTGCAGCGCATTTCAGGCTGAGGTATATAGAGGAAGCATTGTTTTGGTTCTACAAAAAATAGATATGTGGACAAGATATTTGCATTTTATCTGACAGCCAAGCGACTTTGGTCTCCCTGGATTCGGATAATATTACATCAAAGGCCGTCAAGAGATGTCGCAAATCTATAGACGAGTAGCTAAGCAGACTCGTCTACATCTGAGTTGGGTTCCCTGGCACAGGAATATTCCAGGGAACTGCAAAGCGGATGAACTCGCCCGAGACGTCACTACAATACCGATTCAGCCAGCTAGGCCAAAACTCGGCATTCCCATTGCTATATGAAAGCTACTAATTAAAACCAAATATTTAGACGCTGTGGCCAGATGCTGATCTAAAGGAGGAGGATGCAAAATAGCTAGATTAACCTGGCCTGAAATAAACGTTAAGCGCTCAAAAGATCTGTTCAAGATCTGTAAAAGACATGGTGACAGAGAAAATTTGCAGAACCACAGCTAATCTGGGAGTCTTGGTAAATATATTTTCACTGCTTTAAACGAGAGAGTATTGGCGCGAAAATCACGATAGTCCATGTGACGAACATATTGGTACAGGATGTTTCTGACGAAGCTCAATTATTTGTACCGAAAACATATTCGCATTAACACTTCCATTGTTTTGTTGTAGCAGTTTAAGCGAGACGCACGAATTTTGGGGCAGATTGATCATAACGGATGAAGCTTGGCTCCACCACTATACTCCCAAGGCGAGGAAACTCCTTATTAATCAGATTCATCAGACCCCCAGTGGCTATTTCCTGTCACTAAATCTGAAAGCAAGGCTCAGAGAAAGACAATTTTCGTCAAAACGGGGTCGTAACGCCTAACACTGTTCTGATGACTTAATAAGGTTGGAGCATCGCTGAAAAAAGTGCATATAATTAAAGTAAGATTACGTATAAATAAATGGTTATGTAAACATTTTTGACCCACACTCGTACTGAACTTTCTTCAATCGATTCTGGTTTGTTTGAAATTAATATGCAGGAGTGTGGCTTAATAACTCATCCTTTGAATCCAAAAAGGAGATTTAATCCCTGAACACAATTTTGCATTAGCATAACTCAATTAGTTTGCAAACTGAACAATAATTTTAATAGTACATTTCTATAATTTTTCAAGTACAACGAATGTGAGTGTCAAAAGAAGTTAGCAAACAGCTGATATTTCAATGACAACTATCAAAAGCTCTACAAGCAATACACAAAAAATCACCCTATAAATACCCGCCAAGTAGATTGCCAGCAATGGTCAACTTCTTGGACTTCTACGAGAAAAGACGGAAATAGAAAAAATTTTAACCAATGACGGTCTGGAAGGTTTTAGTGTGCATTTTATGAATGTGTGTTGACAGGAGTTATAATTGAAAAAGCAGTAGGATATTGTATCGAAAGGGGTTCAGGGGGAAAAAGGCGAAACATAATATTTTTAGTATAAATTATTTAAAGTTTGGATAGACGGCATATTCGGTTTACACAATTACCTATTTTACCCTATTTCCTTAGTAAGATACACAATTCTTAATAAGATTGCTTTAACATTTCTGTACTAAATGGCAAATACTCATATACAAGCGGAAGTTCACCAATTTGAAGCGTACAAATTTTCATACTCGCATTGCGCGGGTCTTCTGTTGCCGAAGAATTATAGAAATTTCATAAACATGCACAAATGAAAACTTCATTATCCTCAATACAAACTGCTGAAGAGCAAATGCATTTAATCTGCTTATCACACACTTGCTGCACAAAAAACCCAACAAAAGCAAAATAAATTAAAAGAGTCGAAAGAAAACTTTTTAATATTGCGTTGCATTTGGAAAGTTTTCAAATAAAAGCACTAAAAAATAAGAAAAAATAAACTAAAAAGTAGATATACGTATGTACTATGCCCACGCCCTCACCCTCCCACACAACTTCACCCGTATGCTCCCACTCACCCACACCCACAGTCCACCCTGTTCCCTGCCCAGCAGCTGCATTCCTGTTATTTATCATAATAACTTAAAAATGTCATACCAACTCCCGTTAATATGCAAAATAATGTCATAATTAAGGATTTACAAGCGCACGAGACACGCAAAAGTTGCACAGCATCAACGAAACCAACAAAAGGACGAAGAAGAAGAAAACGAAGCAGAAAACGAAGAACAACAGCAGGAGCCGGTGTAGGAGCAAATGCTGAGCAAGCAGCCAGCAAGGGCAGCGCACGCATTCTATGCACAAACGGTTCATTTGCCGCTTCTGCTGCACTAGTTCATTACACATCCTGTCTGTGTGGATGTGTGTGTTCGTGTGTCCTTTGCGTGGCACTATGCTTCGCATATCAATCTCACGCGTAAAAGTTTGCGCGCGAGAAATGACACTGCGGGCATGAATACTAATTTCACGCTGCATCGCATTAAGGATATCCGAAGGCGTAGCATGCAGCAACAACTACAACACCAGCAAATACAATAACAACAACAGCAACAGTAAGCACCATGAGCAGCAGCACAAGTTTTATGCGTTTCTTTGGTTTATTGTGGCTCTAACTGTGTTTGTTGTTGCTGTCGCTGTGGTTGCACTCCGTTGCAGATTTTCCAAACCAGACCCAAACTTTGGCGTTCCTCGCTGCAACTCTCAGAAAGTATGATGCGGCAGCAGCAGCAAAAGAAGAAGAATAAGTAGCTGCAAAAGAAAAGGATTTACGAGTGCGAACGTTTGTCGCATCAAGAAAAGTCTATGATGAGCAACTTTCCAAAGAGGCAATGTATGCCGCAGAGCGGGAAAGTGTGCAGAGCAGATAGCGGACCAGCAACTGAAACACTGATTAGTAATTTCGCACTTATAGCAGGCAGTGGCATCGTGTCAGCAATCGTGCAAATGAGCTTTAAATAAATTTGAAATTTGCATTTATGTGAGTATGTCAAAAAATTGTATTGAATACAACAAAAGGTATATTTTGGAGACCAAGCCCGCGGCAGGATTGGAACCTGCGACCGGGGAGTTAGTCTAGCATGCTTACCACTAGACCACAGAGGGCGGCTAAAAAAAGGTATATTTAGCGAAGCGAAATCATCTCAAACAAGCTCAGCTTCGAAGACTGAGCATATAGCCAGTTAATTATTGAGAGAATACTTTGTTACACCACTTTCACCAGACTTGCAAACGATGCAGAAGTCGATATTATAATATATTAGGACATCAGATTTAGCGGATCTGATTTTGTTACCAAAATCCTCCTATCCAAGAAATTGAAATGGAGCTGTACTTCGATATGTTTGATTCAGTAACTGCTTTTGGGAAATACAGAAGAACTTCACAGAAAGAAATTAACAGTCGCTCACATAGCGTAACACAGTCTTTCTGAACACCTTTAATGGTCGCTTTAATGAAAAAATATCACAGTTGAAAAAATAACCAGCATATTTCATTGAAAGCAAGAGTTTTGATTTCTATAAAAACTCTGAACAATCTTAAAGCAGCATTATAGCCAACAGTTCTTGCGACTATGTTATGAATTGGCTCGGTTTGATTTTATTGCTCCAGATGTATAGAGAATTTCCATGATACATGAAATAAATCAACTAATTCTAAAAATTTGGCCCTGTTTGGTTCTTTTTTCTATCCTTTTATTTATACTATTTCATCGGTGTATTTTGTATCCCAGGGGCACAGAAATCTTACAACCGTATTTTTGGTGTACCTTCATTGTTATTCATACAATAACTTCTACCCTTAAAAAGAGAAAAAAGTTGCTTTAAGTAAGTTAGCAACTAAGTTTTGTACGGTTGAGAGGGATGCGTGGCCATATATGTATATACACAAATGATCAGAATCGATTGCTGACTTTTGGATTTATCCGTCCATCTACCCGTCTGATGGCCTGTGGACAGTTTTTTTTCAAAACATTTAAGAATATTGTCTGGATCTTAAGACAGAACCAGATAGATGTATGAACCCACTTTGACAAAGACCACGTCTGCTTCCTATATATGCATTTTCATGCACCGTTCTTAAAATGACTATAGCTTCGGTCCAAATGAGCGAATATTTGGCTAATATGTAGATATGAGTAGATGAATAAACACTATATTAAATGTGGGTAGTGTATATATACTGCCAGCTATCCAGCATCTCTTCTGTACATGTCAAGCTTTTGCTAGAAACAGGGAGCGTTTACTAGGATCCCACTTCTTAACAAGTATAGATGGTCTATGCCAGTCAGGTGTTAACAACCTTCTTCGCTTTGTAAAAGGCTCATAGTGGTTCAATCCTGAGGAGGAAGCGTAGCCATGCCTCGCATCCGCGGCTCACAATGGACCCGACCAGTGTTCTAAGTGGCATCACTGGCTTTTTGGTGATGCGTCTGCCTTGCCTACATACCTACCTATATATACTGTCACACCCACCTTTAAAGCACATTCATTACTTAAGAATTACAAGAGGTTAACGGACGAGATTTTATACGAAGCAGCATGTGAAAATTATAAAGCCATCTGCAAGAAATAGGGTTGATTAGACAACTTATACTCCTATTTTCCACATAAGGGTCTTTCAGGACTGAAATAAAACTATCCTAGCGATGCTCGAATTGATGATATATGAATTGTAGATTGAGTCCATACTAGTGCAAAGTATGTGCAGCATTCAACTACTGTCATCCCCAAAATTTATTAAAAATCGCTGCTAAGTTCCTCCTTCTTTCATCACTTAAATATAATTTAAAATATAATAAGATGGGAACAAATGGCCACAAATGTAACAAAAATTGTAAATGTTGCTTCCACAATTTTTCATTCAATTTTTATGTGAATTTTTTTAATTTTCATGTGAATTAAATAAAATTGTTTTGATTTAGGAATTAACAAAGTACACCAACGAAACTACAAAGAAAATACAACATTTACCATTGTAACTAGAGAATAAATGAAAATGTTTAAGGAAAGTGAAAAGGCCGTTTCGAAGCCGCAAAATATTCGAAGCTATTTTAAAAAAATCCAATGAGGTACAGCAAAAATGAGCTAGGGTTTTACTACGAAGTACTTTTACCATAAATTAGTTTGGTTCAGAGCCCTTAAATGTCTTCTACACTGTGCTATCAAGGCACAACATATCCTACGGATGAGATCCAGATTCTCATTGAACAAAGCACGAGGAAGGCAGTAAATTTATTTAATTAATTTAATGGTTTTAATAACGAAAATGCTTTAAATAAAATAAAAAAATTTGTCTGAAAAACTGATTGGCAACTATTTTAGATAAAATATTAAATTATAAAAAAGAGTACATATTGTGCATAATCGCATGAAGCATATTGTGCGTGTGCAGCACTTCATAAATGGTGTGGTTCCAGCAAACAATTTAATGGCCTGAGACGCTACGCTAAGCGCAAAAAGTTTTTTTTTGGCATTTCCGGTGGTTTCGGTTGCTTTGCACATTCGCAATTTATGATTATATCAGCAATTTAATTTGCGTCATAATTCAGGTTCTTTTTCTTTCCAGAATGCAACCGCGTCGGTCTCTTTAAATACACTTTGTTCTATGTTCGAAGGCTGCCGATGCACAGTGGTATATTTCTATATACGAGTATTTAATGTTCTCTGTATTGAATGTTCTAGTGGTTAACACGCTAGACTCTCACTTGAGAGGTTGTGGGTTCGAATCCTGGCCCGAGTATGGTGTCAAAATTGTTTCTTTCTAAATATTTTTCTCTTCGAGTCGAAGGCCTTAGTTGCTAGGGGGAACGAGTACCCCAACCCTTGCAGAATAATTAATTTTTTTTCAAGGTATAATAATAATAATAATTAGACATAAATTATTATTTATTTTTATGTTTGAGAAAAAAAATATATTGAGTGCATTATTGTAGAGTGTAAAAACACTCCAAATTGTCAAATCAAATCACTTTTAATATATCCTTTAAAATCACCTCCTGAGTAAAAGTCAAGCATGAAGAGGAGACAAGGGAAAAGTTAAAATCCGAATCTTCTCAAGAATTATTTTTAGCTTTACTTACAAATATAGTAAGATTACACATTAAAATGTAAAAATTGATATATAATATAGTATCAGGTATAAGTAGAATCAGGGTTGTCCTGGTGTACAGCATGCTTTAAATTTAAGTCACCCTACCGGATCATCAGTAGTTCACTTTGTGGTTTAGGCTTATCTACTAACAAACAATGCTCTTCCTAAAGCCTCCTCGCACTTGCTTCTTGTTTTTTGCCTCGAAGCTACCAAGATTTTATTGACAGTCTCTCCGAAATATGCAGAATGCACTCAAAAATCGTATCCAAGCATGAAGAGACGATAAGTGAAATGAAAGCAATTCTTCGTGTACATAGAAATCAGGTTAAAGTTGTCTCACTGAGTTTTGTTCCACACAAATCTGAGTCAATGTATTCATAGAAGTATGTAAATATGTGGTCTTGACTATTTTTCATACATTTTAATATGTAAACTAGTTTTTCAAATAGTTCGATGGATTTTGTTAGTTCATTCAAAAACACTTGTTTAATAATTTAGTAGTAATTAAGTAATAGTATTTGCTACTAAAGTTAAATAACAGTTCACAAAATTTAATTTAATATTTTAACAAGTTTCACTTTAACTTCTATAATAGTCTTCCCGCTACCTCACTGCATAACATAACAAGTTACAAGTTATTTCTGCACTCTCATCAAAACGCATCTCCTTTCTTTTATCGCTTTGATGGGTCATTTTAATATATTCCAGAGATAAATACATCAGTGCAGAAGAGACTGCATCAAGATTCATGGTTTATAACCCTTTATCTTGTCTCTCATAACTACTTATTAATAACTTACCACAAATAATCTTTTAATAATTATGTAATTACTTTAATATTTATTTATGTTTTTTTGTGCGAAAGAACTACTTCGTCACAATATGTTGCATATTTGCCAATGCATGATTACCAAAAGGAAAAAATAATAAAACTTTGTTTCGTTAAAATATGAATATTCAAATATCTCATGAAAATTCAAATCCAAATTGAGAAATAGTCGCTGAGAGCCCTCGGAAAGACAGGGCCTACCCTCAAACGATTTTTGCCAAGGCTGTGGCTCCGAGGAGAAAGACGATATGGCTTTCCACCTCTTATGACACTGCCCATCCTTGAGCAGAAGAAGAATTCGCACCTTTGGTGCCCCATTTCTTACAAGCCTGACAGAGCTGTCATCCATTAATATTAGGGACATAGCCAGGTTCATCAAAGTATCAGGATGGTTTCGTGCAATATGACGGGGGAGTCGTGCCTTTCCTAGCGCTGTCCTTACGCTGACTATCACCATTCCAAGTAAGGGAACTTTTTAGTCAGTGCTTGAACGGTGCCACACCGTGGTATCACAATGGGCCATTAGGTGTGCTCAAGTGTGCTTTTGGGTAACCCAGCAACCTAACCGAACCCTGAGAGCAATGAGCAAATATGAATTTATTTCACTGTTGTTGTTGTGTGTGTGTGTTTCTTCCATTCACCTTATATGTAGTCAGAAGTCTATAAAGTGGGCAAGAGTGTAAGATCAAATAAGTAATAATCAAATATATAGTTTACTAAATTTATATAATCTACATATATTTGTATCAAAACAAAAAGTTCTTTATTTGAGACTAAACTAAATTGGTTCTGGAATTTGACCCAGCTAAGCTTATTTCAAAATTTTTGGGGAACACTATACAAAACTCAGAAAATACACATACGAGTATTATGAAGATTTTATGAGTATTAAAATTTGAAAAGTTTCATAAATTTTGAGTACATTTGTTATGCTGCAGCTCCTCCGCGTTATTTTTAAAATCCGTTTGATGTGAATACACCAAATACGAAGGAAACTATACAAGCACAATAGTCACATAACGATAAAGTAGAATTTAAGCAGGGCATACAGTGGTAGAAAAGTGCTAATATAAACTGCAATTTTTTATATATATATATATATATATATATATATATATATATATATATATATATATATTTACACACACATCTATATATATATATATATATATATATATACTCGTATATATATATATATATATATATATATATATATATATATATATATATATATATATATATATATATATATATATATATATATATATATATATATATTACATTTCTATATATTTTTACTTAGGTTTCATAATTATTTGAATCATCATCCTTGAACCTTCCCTTCGTCCTTTATAGAGGTTTGATTTTATACTCACTGTGCGGGCAAGAGATTCAAAAATAACAGAATATTCGAATTATTTCAGTCTAATTGACGAAAAAGTTTTCAGGCCAATGTGTGCTCTGTGAATTGACAGAGTTACACACGTTGCTAGCTTAATTAGCCAGTGTTAACTTCCCCTTTGCGATCTGATAAGTAAAAGTCAACTTTTATGAAGAGCAAAACAAAACGAAAATTAGTTTAATTTAATTTTCTGCAATTGATTTTGCTTTCATTCACTCATTCACTCACTCACTCACCCATTCATTCATGCACTCATTCATTCATGCATTCATTACGCTCGCATCCGTTGCCGTCATTTCACTTGCAGTCAACTTAACTGTCTCACTTCTGCTGCTTCCCAGTCATTCTACCGCCCACTTACTCTTCTCTGTGATGGTCTTGTTGCGTTGTTGACATTTGAACATTGTCTGCCACTCAGATGTGCATCGCTGCCGCCGCCATTGTTTGGCGACAGTTAATGTTGAATGCCTGCAAAGGGATCAAAAGGATGCGGCGTTGTGTGATTGTTCTCTTTTTGTATTTTTATCCGAGTCGTTTTTGGTTATTTTTTGCATTCCAGCATAGAAATGAAAAGTTACTGAAGTGAACGTCAACTGCAACAAAAGTCAAAAATATGAGTAATGCAAAATGTGGGTGGATAAGAAGGTGCCGTTTATACGCAAGCATGTACACGAGTTTGTGTGTGTGTGATATAGAAAACTTGTGTTTTGCAGTTATTTATGAAATGCATAAATAAATAAAAAATAAAAGGACTATTGTCTGAGTCTGTGCAAATGCAGTGATGTGCTGTGCTGTGGACAAAGTTAATCGTAAATACCAGAAAGTACTCCAGTGAAACTACTAACAAATGGGGGCGCATTGAACTTGAATAGAATTTGAACTAAATTCTTATTTCCTGCTTTTTTTCTTTCATTTCATCTTTTGCCTAGATTTCCATTTGCTTCATGACAACTTTTTGGGAAATTTATCATTTACTCGAATATCGGGCATCTCAGAAACTGAGTATAATAGATTAAAGAATCCTTTGTCCTTGAAATTTTGGACAGTATTGTTAAGTTTCTGATGAGTGCGGTTTCGGTTAAGCACTATTTTTTTAATCAAAAGCAATTCTAACTGAGGTTCAAAGTCAATTGATGAAGTGCTGCATTGTGCGCTCAGATTAGGTTGAGTTGGTGTGGCGATGCAACTATCCACTTGAGGGAATTTTGGTAAAAAGGTATTTGGTTCAATCTCGTTGTGGGTAGGTGGGTGGATTGCTTGCTGAATTAGTGTCGTGCTGTTTCTCATGGTGCAGCATTTCTATTGAAGTATAGGGATTATACATTAAATATTTCCACCAAGGAGTTGCGAATCTGTGTATTTTTCTATGGAGGCATTAAAACCGCTCTTAAAACGAATTAAACCAATAGAAAAGATGTGAACCCAAAAATAGCACGAGAGAATATGCAAACAAAATGGAAAAGTAGCCTCAGCTCTCTAGGAAGGACCGTGAAAGAAAAGATATTAGAGTCATATGCGACAGCAATTTGAAAAGGCACGACACCTGGAACTTTGAATAGAATTTGAAGACCTCATACACTGAATATCGCGATTTATAAAATATTATTCTGCCTCCACTCTGATACATGTCTGTATTTAAAACATATTCTCTAATTATAGCTGGAAACATTTCCCCAAACACCACAAAAAAAGAGAAAATATGCGAATCAAAATTTTAGTTGTTGAACCCGACCGGCTGTAGAACATTTCATTGTGTACGTAAACAAGTTGTTACGTGTTGAAATGTTCAAGGGCGCTCACTTAGTTTATCAAGCAACGAACTTTCTGGTCCCAATTCCAACAATTTACAAGTTCATGGTTTTGCGACGTAACAAATCTATTAGAAATGTTATACATGATTCGTGTGAATTTGCTTGGGTTTTTCTGTTTTATTGTTTTAGTTTTTAATACTCGTAATTGTGATAAGATTTTTCTAGTAAATGTGAGTAAGACTTACATGTGCGTCAATGAAATCTATGCAAGTGAAACCCTAGAGTGATATTGAACTTCTGTTATTAAATACAATATTTAAATAAATAAAAATATCGTGTAGGAAGAAAGTGTACACGAATTTTATACAAACACACTTTCTGTGTGGGGTTATGACAATTCCAAGAAGATTCGGTAGAAAACCCAGCAAAAACTAATGGAAAGACTGAGATAGGGCTCTAAAGAAATGATTGAAACTATATTCTTCTTTAGCCAATACACCAAGAGCCATTTCCTCTGCGGTTGTCATGCACCAGATCTGAACACAGTGAATGCATTCCACAGACAAACTATTTTTAAAAGCAAAATGTTGATGCATCTAATTGAGGTATGCTCATAGTTAGACAAACAAAAGTTATGAAACAAAACTCAAGAATAGTAGAGTCTACTGTCAAAATTTCCCAATGCTATATTTATATAGGGCGATGCGTTATATATAGAGAGTTGCTTACAAATCTGCATCCGGTCAAGGCTGGCATATGCTAGGATACTGAGAAGTTTAGAAAGTGCTGGCAGACACTCCAATACACACAAGTATTAATCCGCAAGAGATTTTCAATCAAATAATCTGACTGGCGAATGAAACAAAATCTTTGAAAGCTAATCCTAAACGTTTCCGGCACTAAGCTATTCAATCTAAGTACCTTGGAATATAGCTCGACAGCAGTCTTTCACTTAATTGGCGGACCTTCCTCAAGGTGAAACTCCATCAAATAAATTATACCTACAAACTATACTAGGCACTAACGTCTATGATCTTCAGTCTACCTTGGAAGGAAGTCTAGGTTATCCCTAGTAAATAATGCAGCAAATGTGGATTAATGAAGCTGTAATTAGGGGTAGAGTCTCAAAGGTAGATAGACCATCTAGAGGGTCCCAGAGAGGAAAATAAGAGTAGAAAGAACAAATTAAATTACAATTACACATTTAAAGTAATAAAAACCTTGATTAATTTAAAAATATAAAAATATTAAAAACCCTTCAACTAAAAAGTTCACTTTAGTGATGTGTATGAAAAATAAACTTAACCTTAAAGCAAATTGTTTAAATTTTTTGTGATATTTGCGCATAAAAGATAAAAAAAACATTATGTAAAGTTCAGAAATGTCTAAATATAAACACCATACACGCAGGCTAAGCAACCAAACAAAAGTATCGAAAAAATCTTAAGCTTGACATACTTTTTTGCAGAGCAAAAATAAAATTTTATCAAAAAGTACGAGTTAAACTATAATAAAAAAAAAATGTATTTTGTGAGGGAGGAATCTTCGACCGCAAATATGCGCAAAATGCAAGGAAGTTGATAAGGCACAGTTGGGTCAATTTGCAAATAATTCTGAAAGCAAGTACACAAAAATATACTAGATATCATGCTACTGGCAATAGTCGTAAGAAAAATCCCAGTATTGGCAGCGTAAACACAGCTCTCAGCGCTCAATTCCCTGTCTCATGCTCATTGAGAGACGCACTAGCCACGCGCCGTTGCCCATTTGGCAACCCTGATACAGAAATCGCAAGCTAAAAATTGTTATAATTTTTTTATTTTATTTTTTTACATTTTGCTATTATACCGAAACGATAAGCGATATCGCTAAATAGCTGTGGCTATTTCGAAGGCTCACACGGCATTGGTGGAATTTCATTCACTATAAAAAGACACACAAAGACCAGCGTAGGCGCATTGTTACATAAACGCGCGCTTGAGCCGCTGGCAAATTCTGTGTAGCCGCGAAAAAGTGAAATATAAAGAACAAACTGCCACCGGACAAAAGTGGTTTGAACCATAAATCTAAATTTCGTTACAGTGTATGCGAAAGGACGAGAGACCCTATAAAAAAATTCCTCGAACATAAACCAATAAAAAAAGCTACGCAAATCGATACAAGAGTGCAAAGGCACAACGGTGAAATGTATCATTGCGTTCAGTTGCTGTAGTGCTAGTGCAATCCTTAATTGCATAAGAATTGGGCACACATACACATACAAAATTAAAGATATAATTGAACATTTTGCTAACCAATTATTATATAAACATCAAATATGAAAAAACCAAAACACCAAATTCCAACACGTGAGGTATTTGCGTTTTTGCTATTGTTGCCGCTATCACTATTACTGCTGCCGCCAAATGTGAAGGCTGCTATCGGGGCTATAGACGGAGATGATGCCGCTGCAAGCATAAAGTAAGCATGAACAAAAGCCGTACAACATTTACCATACCAATTATCTTTTATATCCAAACACAAAGCACAGAAAACAAATATTTAAAAATTCTAATATGAAACGTTATTAATGCAGTAGTGTTTAAAAATATGTTAAATATGTTAATAAATTGATCGGTCGAAAATTGACGTGTGTGCGGTTTCCCATGTGCCGGACTTCAAAACTCGCATTATGGATCACGTCTTATTCGATTTATAAGGACAATCCAACTACATATAGGTTTATTAAGGAAAACAATTGATGGCATTCATTAATTATTATTCTGTAAAGCGAATCAAAAGGTATTAATGGTGCTAAAAGTGAATCTCTGTTCTCAGAAAAGCTATGAAATGGTCTAAGCCAGCTGGCTGTGCCGTGTTCATGAGGAGTACATTTCATTAGAAGCTTTGTATGGAAAAGTTCCGTCCGAAAAGTGGAATCAATCCTGCTTTTTACAGATATTTTTAAAAATTAACAGTTGTTGGTCCTCTGCTCTTAATATATTTAAAAAAGCTGCTTAGATAATCATATAAAATATATAGCAATGCCAGTGTATCTATTAAAAATTTGTATAAATAGCTTATATTGAAAACCAAACGAGATTTTGGCTTGAAAATTGTGTTAGAGGCAGAAGTCTAAAAAAATGCTCCCACTGAAGCGTATGCTTTATAATGTTCCACGCCTCTTGATCAAATTCAATAATACACTTTAATCGCAGTTTATACGTATTGAATGGACAGCAGATGCAGCTTTCTAAGTAGTGGCAAACTCGTTCTTTTTTGCTCTTCAAACACAGCGGGACGATTTTTGACCGCTTCTAGAATATTCCTTCAGTTCGAATTGAAGTAGCAAGCCAAAATTTAAAATCTGCTACCCAAGAAAGCTTTATTATTCTCATATTAGTTGCAACCGAGCAATTACTCCGGCCAGTACATTAAATTGATATGGATTTAATGAGTTGAGATAAAATGAAAACAATTGTGTATTGTCCTCTCATCAATATAAAATTCTTATTTTCATTGCCTGGACTTGTTTTCTGCATTATGTGCATTGACATTTGTCCCCGGTTATTAGTTTATATTCTCATGAGGTAAAGCGAAACGTTTTCCCAATATCAATTAGTGTTTCTTATATACAGTATTACGATTAGTCGATTAATTTGAACTCAATATTTTAAGAGAATTCTATGTATTGTACGTAAACAAAATTTAAAAAGATTTTTATTTAAATAAACTTAATTTCTGACGCAAAAGAATTGCATCACTAATTATATACATACTCGTATAATAAATATTCGCCTTTATTACGTTGTGCGATTCTAATTGTTAACCATATTCCTTCTTTGTTTTGTATTTATAAGGATATCACATTCCAATTGCGGTCCAAGCCTTCCTGTATTTTCTGCTTACAGACGCTAAGAGTCTTTTGCGGATTATTTGATAAGAACTTATAATTCCCCATAAATTGCCTATGGGATTTACGCCAAGACTTGACTAACAGTGCAAATATTTATGTCCATCTGAAGCGAACTTTCAGTAAATTTCATTATGTGGGTCGTGAAAAATGATCTAAAGTCCTTCTAAGGAAATTAACAGTGGGAACGATGGAGTAAAATGTATTTCTAAAGTTTCAGAGTAATATTTTTTTTTCCAGTTGTAAAGTTTAGTTTACCCACATTTTTCGCTGCTTGAATAACTAAAACCGCGTTTAAGGCCATATTTGAGTTCCACTTTGGTCTTTGTATACATAATTTTTTTGTAATCGTAGAATTGAGTTCCACTTTGATTGTCCACAAATTCTTATTTGCAATGCATTTAATAAAGGCGTCTCCTTGACCCAGAAATGGAAACTATATAAACTTCCAGCTGTATGTGTATTTTTTCAGTATCATTCATACTCCAACAACTTTCCAATTTGTTTGCCATTAACATATCTTCATAACTTAAGATCTATAAGAGATTTAAATACTAAATCTAATGCGAAGTAATATTATACAGCCATCTGCTAGAAATCGAGCTGATTGGATAAAGGACGTTCAGGACTAAAATTAAAATAGCCCTACTTATAGATGATACAAGAATAAAAAACATTATGATATATGGCAGTAACGTACATTGGCTCCACGCTAGTGCATAGGCCAAATATGGGCACCATGCTATTACTGCCACGCTCACAATCACTCAAAAATCATCTAGGTTCCAATAGAAAATTCATCAACAAAATGTCATTCAAGGTCTCAGGGCTGTCGCATAAAACACCACACAGAATATGGGCGGGTTTTTTCCATAACCACGCACACTATTAACACATTTGTATAACTTACGACCCATACAAGATTTTTAGACGAAATTTTACACGAATATGTATTTTGATACTACAAAGCAATACACAAGAAATGGGCCGATCAAATCAAGGGCACGCTTCTCTCATGAACCTGACTTCTTCACAAAAGTTAATGGTAAATATTAAAATTTTCTATAATTTTTGGTGCCGTTTGCTATAATTTTTGTGACTGTGCAAAGTGAGCAGATATAATGCCTAATACCAATTTATCTAATTTTAGTAATTTAATTTTTTACATTTTAAATACAAAAGGATATGCTTCTAAAAAATTGGGGTGAATTATTAATAAATAAATTATTAAACTATGAATAAGAATAACAACCCTTGCAGAAATAATGTCTATGTTTATGATTATGATGTTCAAGTTTGGTCCCAAATTGGTCCTTATTTGAAGAAACTATTTTATTCATTAAAATTCCTTTAATTTGTAGTTGACCTGAAAGTGCAAATATACTAGACACTTCATATTATAGTCTTCTTCCGTGAACTGAATCAGTTCACTGAATCAGTTCGCTCAAATATGTTCTTACACTTCTATGTTGATTAACGAGTAAATAAATGTTTTCATTTATTCTTTCTTAAATTGAGGAACAAAATTTTCGCCTCATATACTTTTCCGGTTCTTTGAGATCAAATATATATCTGTTGTTCCTTTTCATAAATATAATTTGGCTAATTTTTAAACGTTGCTAATCTCTAATATAGGTGCAAAAGCCTTAAATTCGATTATAAAGTATTATCTCCGGAATATATTGAGGCTTCAATTATATCTGTGGTAAGCAAGCCCATTCTACCTCTATGGAAAATTTGTGGAAGCGTCAGGGAAAGTTAAAAAGAGGCTTAAATAAAAAAACTGTCAAAAAGAGTTGAAAAAAAGAGGTGTGTACCATCCACAAAAAATTTGTTCGTCATAAAAAATTTAATGACAACATTTCATGTTGTCAGTTAAATTACTCCTTTGACCTTGTAATGTAACTATTCCAAATTCTAGTGTGGTAGAGAAAATCTAGTAAGCGATTTGTGCTTAACGATCTAAGCTAACCTATTATATGCAAAAAAGCTTAGTATAATGATTCAGTCGCATTTTTAAACCAAAACTTGAGTGGTGTTGTAATTACAGACTAAGTTCGTTGTTGACTCAGCATTTAAGTAGATTTCCAGACTGAAAATCCTCTCTAACAATATTATATGAGCTGATCACATTTCTTTCCCTATGTAAAGCACAATATAATACAATTCTCCAGTTCATGGATACTGTGTATATATCCTTTTAATCTGATAGCTATTCTCCTATGATTGAGGTGAATGAAGGGATTAATTTCAACAGTGTTTATTGTCATACGAAATTCTTCAATAATTTGAGTTGAGTTCTCCACCATCGACTTCTTCAAGATCGTAACACTGTGCTTCCGTTATGTAAATTGTTTCTTTTGGCATGCCAGCAAGTTGTTGAACCATATCTTAGTAGTTGTTCTGAAAGCGCTTAACGAATACCTTTGTCGTAGAACTTCGAGGGTAGAAACATAGGGGAGATTTGGCGATCCAGAATTTGCAGAAACTCACACAATCTGATTTTGGGTGAATCGGCTTTGTTTTTCCACATGGTCTCCATAATTTGATCATACATTTCCTTTTTGCTTTTTTGTGTAAAGTTAATTTTAGAATGATTTACTAAGTTCTTGAATTCCATATAATTGATGTTTAAGTGTGTCTTTCCGCAGACAGCCTAGTGCACCAAGCGCCCCAATTGCACTCGATGTATTGTCGTACATTTCAAAACACAAAATCAAAAGTCCAATGTTGAATTAAGTGCAGTCACTAGCCACCGTTTTGACTATTTATACCTTCGAACACATTTTTTTTGGATGGAACATTTTATTTAATTTGTTGTCTCCTCCTCAAAAATTTCATACAAAATTAAAAATGGCAAACAAAAGACTCAGGAAACGAACTTTAATATATTGGAAATGTTTCAAATTTGAATATTTTTCTTTCTAGTTAAAATTTCTTTGTTTTTCAAATTTTGGTTTGCTATTAATTTACGACAACCTTATTCTTATTTGATGTATCTTTGATACCTTTGGACGTGGGCTTCCGCTAACCGTTTTTAAGGGAAATATTTATAGTCACTTCCTCCGCAAGGCTCGCGAGAGGTGGAAAAACACTGCGATATGTGCCATTTCTAGAATGATGTGGGCTGATTACAGTGGAAAAAAACTAACCACCTTCTCAATAAACCAAGACATAAAATTAGAAACCTTATAGCTGCCTGCACTGGTCATTGGAATATTGGCACACACGCTGAAAAAATGGGCAATCCGTTCAATGCTCATTGCAGGAGCTGTAAAAACCAGCAGGAGAAAGAAACAGTCGTACACTTTCTTTGTGATTGCCCATTCCTCGCTCGCTTGAGACTCAAATATCTCGGAAGTTTTTTCTGGAGAGTCTAGGGCATTGCTCTAGCTTAGAACTTTAAGACCTTTCCTAATTTTTCAGCAATTCCGGAGAGTTGTATGTGTGCACAAGCATAGTACCATTTGCTTTAGGCTCGCGAGGACATGGAAACAAAACAGCACTATTGCTAATAGAGGCGACCCGAGGTCAGCAGCAATTCTACCTACCTACCTTGATACCTTTTTGGAATTCTGCAGTCAGTGAATTTCACTGCTCTCAGAAAACTTACCTTGAATCCCTACTAAATTTGTAGAATGTGGAATTGATTTGTTTTAAAATAAAAAAATTCATTAAAAACATATTTAATTCGTGTTCCAAAAACAAACTTCTTTATTTTATTGTTGAATAAATAGAACCAATTCAACATTGTTAATTCTATTTCTGCTCTCTATGCACCGAGGTATTTATGAGCTTGGCATTGCCTTTGGTATGCGCTTGCATTCATTGAATTCACTTCAATTCGGTCAAGTCTCCGAGACTGGCAAAACAAAAGTAGCACAGATAGAACGACTTACAAATAGTCAAATAAACTAATGGAGTATTATGCATATATGGGGATATGTAAATTAAACCATAGAGTAAAGATAAGAGTCACATTCTCGAACAACAAACTTTTTGTTTGGTGGCGCTGCTAAGAGCTCCAATTACTGAATGGTCCTCATTTTCATATCGCAGCGTCACTCTGGCTACTACCCCCGACCGATCTCTTCTATGTTGAAAATTGAGTGATATTTCAGATTGTGAAAGCGTATATGTATGAAAGCGTTGCTTTTTCATAAATTAAAATCATTTCTCTTCTTTCTCAGCCCACAAAATGAACAGTTGATGCCCGAAGAGGAGGGCAAGGAGCGCTATGAGCGGAGCATTTTTGGATTTGGTAGAAAACAACAAACCGTAGTGCAGCCGTCGCATGGGTAAGCAAATAATAACTTTGTGAAGGTATACAAAAATGCAATTATAATCAAAAGTAAGGCGAGTTCTGGGAAAAACAACACGCCTATAAATAGTCTCTAAGCAAAGATGCACTTCATTCAAAACAACTAATGAAGGATAACAAGAAATAATTTTCTCATTTGTAATACTCTGAGGCGTGGAATGTGAATGGGTATTTGAGGAGGTCCATCCGACTCAGTGTGCGTCCCTGGCAATTTTTTCCTAGCCAGATATTTTAACTACATTTCATAGAAGTGTTTCCTGAACTAAGATGGATCGGAAATAGTCATGCTATGAAGTATATATATATATATATATATATATATATATATATATATATGTATATATATATATATATATATATATATATATATATATAAATATATATATATATATATATATATATATATATATATATATATATATATATATTTCATGGTGGGTATTCCTACAAATCACTGCGTAAGTAATGCACATATCAAACTCCGCTGCCTATATATATGTTTAGGTTAAGAACCATATTTGACTAATGACTTCAATTAGGCGGTGGAGTTAATATAATGGTGCATAGTGAAAACACAACTTGTTGCACTTTCCATATGCCTATTTTAATACATAATTTTAGGGTTTAAGTTATATCGTGGTCGGCCCGAACCGACTCTAACATTATATACTAGTTTTAATATTGTTGTTTTTTCCTGCAAATAGTTATGGCAGCACTGGATATGGCGGGTCCGTGTAAGTATTTCGAGATTTCGCAATATTCCGCTGGTCTTTATTTATACATAATTAAATTATCATGACACAGGGATTATGGCAAAACGGGCTATAGTGGCTCCAGTTTTGGTGGTAGTGGTGGGCTCCTTAGCTATGGTAATAGTGGTTACAACACAGACACAGGATATCGGGGCTCTGGGTAGGGACAATGTGTTTAAATATTTGAATTACCTTTTCCTTAAAGCCAGTTCTTAATTTACAGCTCATATGGCACTAAGTACAGCAGCTCTAATACCAGAACCTCTAGGTAAGACATTCCAATCTAACACAATTTACACAATTACAAATTTGGATCCATTGAATTTTCATATCAAAATTGAATTGCACAGATATTTAGCTTATTTATGTAAATGTACAGAAAATTTGTTTGCAACGGTTTTTTTATAAAATTGTTGGATTAAATTAACACATTCATGAATTGTACTATTTTATTTCTCGTATATTAGTAAAAGGACTCAAAGTATTCAGCCTTCATGATTTCTTCTTAATTTTTCAAGAAGTAGTGATTACCACACCAAGAAATATCATTTAGAAACACACATTAAGAAATATAATTTTAATAGATAATATAACTTTAGTTAATTTATTTATAATAAATTAACTTCTAGCTACAAATTATAAGCTAAAGAAAACGGGAGAGAAGAAATAGCAGTGGCTACGGGGCGTTAATATAAATTTATTGTTTTTAATTTTCATAAACAATTGATTTGAAATCGCCTCGACGGATTAACAATCGTCAGCAGCAGTTGCGGAGAATTCCCTCTATAATAGCGAGAATTAGGGTTCTTTAGATTGTGAAGTTTGGTTTTACACAAATTTTGATTGTAATGAAAATCAGGTGCAGGTGGCCCACAAAATGTGAGGTTGCTTGAGATTATTTTATGTGGAAATTTTCGCCGCAGGGCTGTCAGTACCATTTATTTGAAAGCACACAAAGTTCAATGGCACTCGTTTTCGCCGCAGTTCTATGAAAAACCTTGTTCAAACTCTTTTGATAACATTTTTCTCTATGCTTTTATCACTCCGTATGCGGTTGTATACGGTCTTCTTCGTCAATATGAATTATTCTCTAAGAAAATTTCAAGCGAGGCGCCAAGTCAAATAGATTAAATTGGCTTGTTAGCTGTAACTGGTGTGGAAATAGTTTAAAATAGTTATGCAAAATTGTCTGCAGTGACCATGTGATTGTGATGAGGAATATATATCGATACTAATGACATTTTCAAAAGCAATCCTTAGTCACCGGTGCACCGATCTGCGACTACTAATTTTAAACTTCGTTACGTATGACTTGTCAATATTTCCAATATTACTCATAACTAGCAATTTAACGAATTCTTGAAAATACCGGTGACAGGAGTGACAGTCAATGCATTGGTTACTGCAAAAAATCTCTGCGAGAATTTTGAACAAAATGAAGTCTCAGCAAGCAATCAAAGTGTTATCTACTTCTAAGGACGTTGATACATTGACTATACGAGTACTTGCAATTTTAATCACTGAGTTGGAATACACCAGTTTCGCTGTTAAAAGTCGTTGCTTAAAAGTCACCTTCAACAATTCTTTCGATTCCAAAAATTTGCTGCTAAACTCATAATTGCCCTATGTTGCAGAAAAGCATATAAGTTTGTTGTTGAAAAGGAAGGATTTATTTACATGTCAGAAGCAAACTTTTTTAAATTGTTCCACGTTTGGCAAAACGATTGCAAACTTTATAATAATCCATTAAATTAGAATAGTACCACCATCCTTCCATCTAATTTACTTTTGAATGTAAAATTTAAAGTCTTAGTGATGATAGCTACATCGAAATTCTGCTTTTTGTCCAATTATAAAAAATTTGGAAATCAGTTTAAAAAAAATAAAAATAATTGCATAAAAAAATGGCTCAGAAAACGTGTTATTCAATTTTCTTTGGAAGCCAACCTGCACCAGAGAATCCATTGACAAAATATTACAAAACATTTTAAAAATATAATAAACCAAGTTGTATAAATAAAAGTTCTAGTTTATGAATTGTAGTCAAGTAACTAGCACATCATGAAATTTCATGCCCAGAAATCTTGAAAAATAAACCAATGAAACTAGAAAGATACTCTGAATTTAATGATAAAAGCTGATTTTTGACTATTCGGATATTGCTTCAGAATGTACGAGTATAACGCCACTATTACTCTTGGGATAAAAACGAATATTATATCGAATGATTTAATATCTGTCACCATGATTATTAGAAGTAAACAAGTCTATAGTAATTTTGGTGTCTAGAATAACACTGACTGATTATGAGCAATTTAAACCCTCTAATATGGAAAGTATTTCATTTTTATAGAAAACAAAACTATATTAAAAAAACATTTCGCAGTGGAAGAAATTTACGCAACATTTTAAGTGAGGGTCGTTTTCATACATTGAAGAAAGATGACGAAACTAGGAGGGCCTCAACTTTCAACTCAATTTGAATCACATTCATTTACTAGTTGGAATTATGTGACATAAAAAGTAATAATATTCCTTTGATAGATATAGATAGATATATTTAAGGGTGTTATACACTGCGACCTAAATATATATTGTTATGCCCCTATTTATTTGAAATATGAGGATAGTCTCATCTATAAATCTTCTGTCAGGTATGTATATATTTTGGAGGAATCAAGTTGAGGGATCTTGCTTATATCTAAGATATATTCTCAAAAACACCTGAGTCTATTGTGTGCTAATGGTCCGCAGTCTGTGATCAGGTGCAGTGAGGTTTCGTCACTTTCTCCACAGAATCGACAGATGGCATCTGTAGATATACCCAACTTGTTCTTATGGTAGTTGAGGCTACAATGTCCGCTTAAAATGTCTGTGATGATTTTAGTTTACTCATCAAGTGAGGGTACTGTACCGAAGGAAAATTACCTTAGAAACGCTCCAAATGATGATTTACGAATAAAACATCGCCATTGTTTTGTTCACATTTGCAGGTAAACAATGGTAAAGGGTATTTCGAAGTGGGTCTAACTCGACTTCAAACTTATTTACTCGTTTTTTGATAGTTTTTATAGTGGGAAAATTTATAAGGACCAGATAATAATCTATTTGCCATGCAACTAATTAAATAAACGAAAATATATATAAAATTGTAATGAAAGGTATATCAATTGTGGAGAACGCTCGATAGAAGAATGAGCCTTAAATAATATTTCAATATTTCAAAATTAAAGTGAGCCCAAAAGGGATTTTATATATTTAGTTTTCAGAACACTTTTTCCACAACATCGTAAGAATTTTTGAGTGTTTTTAGAAGTTTGTAATATAAAAGAGATACATTTCTTTGGTTGATTACTGCTTCATAATAATTTTTATGTGAATTAATTAGTTATTTTAAAAGTTTTGATCTTTAAAATATACTTATTTTCAAATAATTATAATAAAGGAATAATTAAGCAATTTGTAATAAGTTTATTCGACTCCTGTGCCTTTCGAAAAACTGCATTTCAAAGAATATTTAGAATCAGCGTTAGAGTTGACCGACAAGTGGCAAATTTACTCACTTACTAAATAAAATGCTGGATTGTTCTAATAGAAAAGAGCTCCAGTTCAGCCCCGCCAGTATTTTCATAAAATAATTGTTCCAATATTCGCTTCTTTTCTCATTCACATTCATCACAGTAGCAGTCAATTGAAAATGAACTACAAACATCATCAATCTGCGATCAATAACGTTCTAATCTATTCAGAAAAAAGTCCATTAAGTTCAAAGACACAAAATATTATTGGGTCATGATAAAAGAAAGCACCACTGACTCCTCATAGAATCTTCATAGTATAAGAAATAGTGTCAATAATATTAATGATTTATAGATTTAGAGAGACAGTCCATGACAGTATTCCACGTGTACTTTGAATATCCATGCTTAGTCATTGTTGCAGATATTAGACTCGAAAATTGATATTAAATTTCAATTAAATAAACATACCGTATTAGACGAATGAAACAATTGTATCCGGTGAACCACATATATTTTGAATCAATTATTTAAGTCACGAAAATATAACAAAACAAAATCATATAAATGAGTGAAATATCGATCTCTCGAATATGTTCATCGATAATGTAATTGTTTGTACTGTCTTCTATTTTCTCGCAGCTACGACAAATCACAGTTAACAGCTGACTTTCTGCTAAATGCGCGCCAACAGTTGCCCCCTTATGGCGCTTGTGCCACGTTCCAGCTGCCCACCAATGTGCATTATAGCTGCCGCAGTGAACAGTGCGAAGTCAGCTGTCCGCGCAGTTACAGTTTCCCCGATGGCAAAACGGCCTTGAAAATTGTATGTGTGGGCGGGTCATGGATTATACGCGATTCAGATTATATAACAGTTCCACCCTGCCAAGGTACGATGAAGGGAGTCTTTACGAGATATGCTAAGTGTAATGTATTCTTTTGTTTTTTTCCTTTAGCTACTTGTTTGCCGCCATGTCAGAATAATGGCATTTGTCTGGAAGCAGGCATTTGCAAGTGCCCGGAAAACTACTCTGGCCCATTGTGTCAGTATAAGAAATCAATTTGTGCTGGTAAACCTCCAATTCCAAAAAATTCCAAAGTCAGCTGCACAAACAAGTGAGTATCCACCACGATCCCGAGAAGAAAGTTTCAGTCTCTGAGTATATCTGAGTCGCCAGAGGCACTAGGAGGGACATTATGGGTGCTAGCCAGATACGCTCAAAGACATAAAATTATAGTTCGGAATGTGCCGATTTTTTTAATCCGGTGGATTCAATTTCATCTTCTTGTTTCCCTTAGCAACTGTAATGTGGAATGCATGCGTGGGTTCCAGTTTCCCGATGGCAGCGCCATTACCAACCTTCAGTGTCTTGATGGTCACTGGATACACCCAAAGAGTGGTCTCAGCAAACCTCCCGATTGCGCACGTAAGCTCCACTAGCTGAGAGAATAAGTAAAAGATAAGTAACATATTTTCTTCCTACCACTTTTAGCGATATGCACTCCAGCGTGCGCCAATGGCGGTCAATGCATCTCTTTTAATGTTTGTCAGTGCTCGAAAATGTATCGGGGTGACCACTGCCAGTATAGTAAGTGAATTGTATATCTTAATCAGTGCTTTGCTGAGTATTGCTGAAATTTCCAGGCATTTCCTCGTGCAATGTGACGCGGACATCCTTCAATGGTAATTACAAATGCGCCTACGATAATGAGGAAGCCAAATGCGTCTTCAGCTGCCCCGTGGTGTCTGGTCTCAAGGTGGCGGGCAATCTGGATATTGAATATAAATGCAAATACAGCACTGGCGAATTCTACCCATCACCATTGCCCAAATGCATTTATCGTAAATATGAGCATATTTCATTGAAACATATTTCACCACTGCAGCAATCACTGCAATTACAGCTCCCGGTTACACTTTAAGAGAGGGTTCGAAGACGTCGCATTATACCCAGCAGCAGGGCTATATGATTGGCGGTGGCGGAGGCAGTTATGGCATGGAGTACTTAACACAACATGAAAAAGTCATGGCCATAATAGCCAAGTTTAAGGATTACGATATGAAGAGTGTAAGTCCTTATTATTATAATAGTTTTTTTCGTCTTTAGAATAATGGCTGGATGGCATCATTTTAGGAATGGTGGTCTTCGGAAGAGTCGTTTGTCTCACCGAGCAGCTATTCATTGTATGTATCTGGTGACATGAACGTCGTGATTGACCGAACCCCGAAGCCAGCCATGTGCACCACATGGGGAGGCAATAATATGAAAACCTTTGATGGACTTGTTTTCAAGTAAGTTTCTCTCATATTCTAATAGATAGATATTTGATTTAATATATCTAATAGAGCTCCACTGTCCTGCTCACACACTCTGATTACCGATAAAGAAGATGCCACCTTTGACATTACTCTCAAGGCGTGTCCTTATGGCTCTGGATATGGCTGTTCGCACACACTGAAAATATATTGGCAATCAATACTGTACACTTTCGAGAACTTAAGTATGTCTATTTCCGAGAAAATGCTGTTCAGTCTTTGAGTCTTTATGGCACTTTGGAATAGTTGAAAGTCTTGTAGTCTTTGATAACAAATGCTTGGGAGACTTCGAAACCTCATTTAAAATTGTAGACTTTTATAGTTAGAAACTATCGAAAGTATGAGAAACTGTAGGAGTGGGCTCTCAGATTTTCGCAGAGTCCCAAAATCTTTCAGTCTCTAAATTTTTCCTATCAGCTGTTCCATAAAGACGCTAAGAAGCATAAATATGTATTTAGATCCCATGCATTAATTTACCTTTGTATTAACATTACTCACAGATGGCACGGTACGCCTATCCACACCCACGAAACATTTGCCCATACCCGTACAGGTCATGGGAATGAAAGTGCTACCGGTGGCGCAGCACTTACAAATTGACCTGGAGTCAGTGGGTCTGCAAATTGACTGGGATCGTCGACAGTATGTGGCTGTGCATGCCGGTCCGGCGCTGTGGTCGAAGGTGGGTGGCCTCTGTGGCTCGTTGGATGGCGATTACAAGAATGATCTCATGTCTAAAAATGGCGTTGTGCTGGAGACCATTAAAGCGTTTTCGGATTCGTGGCGTGTTGACGACAAATCAGATTTGTGTGTGATGGAAAATAGCGCCGAACTGGAATTCGGCTCCGAAACGTGCGAACCAAGTAAAAGGAAGAAGGCCATGGATGTTTGCGAACGCTTGCTAGCGAATGAGAAGTTGGGCGATTGTGTGAAGCCCTTCAATTTCGAGGCATTAATAAAAACCTGCGTGGACGATTATTGCAACTGCGCTAATCGTGAACACCCGGAAACTTGTAATTGTGATGCCGTTTCCATGTTGGCCAAAGAGTGCACATTTAAGGGCATCAAACTGGAACATGGTTGGCGAAATTTGGAAATATGTCGTTAGTATTTGTAGTGTTTATAGAATTTGCAGTGAATATTTCGTAACTCCTTTTTAATTATGGCCTCTGTTCCCACACAGCCATCAGCTGCAATTACGGGCGCGTTTATTTACCTTGCGGCCCCAATGTAGAGCCCACCTGTGACTCAGCTGTGGTGCCCACGAAGGGAAAGTGCAATGAAGGTTGTTTCTGTCCTGAGGGTACTGTGCAATACAAGGAGGCTTGCATAACACCCGAATTGTGTCCCTGCACTATGCGCGGTAAGGAGTTTAAACCAGAATCAACGATTAAGAAACACTGCAATACTTGGTGAGTTAACAAAATCTTACATTTAATTTGCCTCCAGATGTTCTCAAGTATTTTATTTGAAAACATGGACAGAAACTCGAGGGAGCTTTGCTAACAGTACGAAGTTCCATTGAGTTTTGACATAATTATTCAGGCCTAACCCCTGCTTTCACTGGGTTTATTTACTCCAAGGACCTGTGTCTTTTATAATCTAATTGATCGCTTCGTTTTATTTAGCACCTGCAAGAATGGTCAATGGAAGTGCTCAGATGAGAAGTGTGGTGCACGTTGTGGCGCTATCGGTGATCCACATTATCAGACATTCGATGGGAAGCGTTACGATTTTATGGGAAAGTGTTCCTATTATCTGCTTAAAAGCGCGAATATGTCAGTCGAAGCGGAGAATGTGGCATGCTCTGGCGTTATATCTGAGAATATTAACATGGTACCAACTGCCGAAAATCCATCGTGCACAAAATCCGTCACTTTACGATTTACGCTAAAAAATGGTGTGTCCACCACACTTCAACTAGGCCAAGGACTGAGTACGCATGTGAATAATAAGGAAATCACGAAATTCCCCAAAATACTGGGTGCTGGAGAGGTGCTCATACGACAGGCCAGTTCTACGTTTATGACTGTTGACTTTCCCGATGGCATACGTGTCTGGTGGGATGGCGTATCACGCGTGTACATTGATGCGCCCGCTAGTTATCGTGAATCGACGGCTGGCTTATGCGGCACTTTTAATTCAAACACACAGGACGACTTCCTCACACCGGAGGGTGATGTCGAGACAGCGGTAGAGCCCTTTGCCGATAAGTGGCGTACCAAAGATACATGCGACTTCCTTTCGGACACCGTGGCTGGACCGCATCCATGCAGTGTTAACCCAGATAACCGTGCAGTGGCGGAGAAACACTGTGCCTGGATAACGGAGGACATTTTTCAGGATTGTCATTGGACGGTCGAACCGGAGCAGTACTATGAAGACTGCTTGTATGATGTGTGCGCTTGTAAAGAGGATCCTTCTAAATGTTTTTGTCCGATACTGGCAGCATACGGCACTGAATGCATGCGACAAGGTATCAAAACTGGTTGGCGTTTGGCAGTCAAGGATTGCGGTAAGTAGTGCTAGAGTGGCTTTGAAACAAAAAAAAAAATTAATTTGTTCACTATCTGTTATGATCTGCAGCGATTAAATGTCCTCTGGGACAGGTATACGATGAATGCGGCGACAGTTGCAAGCGAACTTGCGATGATTTGGCCCACAAAAGTACCTGCAAGAAGACATGTGTCGAGGGTTGCCGTTGTCCGCACGGCGAGTATTTGAACGACAAGAATGAATGCGTGCCGCAGAAGAAGTGTCCTTGCCACTATGACGGCTTCTCGTTTAAGCCAGGCTATAAGGAAGTCCGACCAGGCGGAAAATTCTTAGATCTATGGTAAGTCATCTAACACTTAGGACAGCAGCATTGGGCACTGGTGACTTTATGATAGTCTACGGAACTAATTTCCAATTAAATTTCCATGCAAAACACTGCTGTCTACTGACGTCTGGATAGGCTTCAGCTAATATTTGACTCAGAGATCTGTCATCTTCATATATTTTACTATTCAGAGAACTGGTTTGGTACAGTTTTTCTGTGAGGCAGGAGTGTGGGCCAATTTGTCTAAGTAGATAACGCCTTTGGCTCGAATTGTATATCTAATATCAATATTTGTTTCGGCAACATTATAAAAAACTTCAATGGCAAATAATTCAAAGGTGTCAAGATGGAGTTGAGAAAGAACCCTCTTGAATCAAGACCCCAAAATTTGGAAGCACCGAAATTTTGAAAGCTGAAATATTCTGACTTGTGAATATGTACTATGATTCAATGTCCGAATGGCGTTTTCCGAGTACAATAATTTCAAAGTATGAATTTACTTTATGTGAAATTCTCGACTCTTTGAGAGTGTATTTGTCAAAAGAGTTATCCTTGCTGGTTGTATATGACTGTTAACTTCCTATATTTGGGCGCAATGATATAATTGATGTCCATAGAAATACTGCATACACCATATTAGTTGTATATTTTGTTCTTCTGCATCATTGTAGCACATGCGAGAGCGGTATCTGGGAGTGTGAAGATGCGGAGACCGGTGATGAAGATAAATATCCACCCTCATCCGAGTTACGAGCTGAATGCGCCAATCGTCCCTATGCGGAATTTTCCAAGTGTGCGCCCAAGGAGCCCAAGACCTGCAAGAATATGCACGCTTATGTGGAGGAACTGGAGGACTGTTTACCCGGTTGTGTTTGCATGGCCGGTTACGTCTATGACACATCACGCAAAGTATGCGTGCTGCCGGAGAATTGCTCTTGTCATCATGGCGGCAAGAGTTACAATGATGGCGAAAAAATGAAGGAGGACTGCAACGTATGGTAAGCATTGTGCAGACTTACTATGTTGGTGACCACTCGAAATTGTTACGGAATAAATTGTGTTAATTGCTTCACCATTACTCCTTTTCCATTCAGTGTCTGTCAATCTGGAAATTGGAAGTGCACATCGAATGGTTGCGAGTCTACATGCAGTGTTTGGGGCGATTCCCATTTCACAACGTTCGACAATCATGACTATGATTTCCAAGGTGCCTGCGATTATGTGCTCTCCAAAGGGGTGGCAGAGAATGGGGATGGCTTCACAATCACCATACAAAATGTGCTTTGCGGCACAATGGGAGTGACATGCTCGAAATCCCTAGAGATAGCTTTGTCCGGTAGCGTGAACGATGCTCTTACATTAACAGCAGACTCGGCGTACACAGATGAACCCAATACAGCAGCCATAAAAAGTTAGTAGCACAGTAAATGATTGACCCAAACAAGTTATATTAACGGATCTAGGTAAAACATACAAAAATATATATGCAATTAGGTTTCCTCAAACTGCTCGTCCAAAACCCACGTTCGACGCTTCTCTTGGTCGATTAACAAATGTTGATAATTCCTCTACGTCATATCAATAAAATACACCGTTCTTAGAACTTATACAGCCTCAGTGAGGAGCGTCCATTCATAGAACACTATTGAACAAATTGCTGGTTAATAGTGAACCTCACTGTTGAGTTTTACAGTGGATGTCTTATGCACACCACACCAATATGTATGGAAAATGGCTCTGTATTCTAACTAAACTTGAAATTCTTTGGTTACCACGATAATTGAAAGGTTTCTAACTATATTACCATCAAAATTAATTTCTACTAAAGTAATAAAATATTCTAAACATGGGTCCTCTAAGAAAACGTACTGCCATACAAATTATATAAGAACCCTACTCGTATGTAGTTCTAGCATAAACTAATTTTTTTTATAAAGTAAAGTTTATAAAAATCGAAAAAACTCGCAGTGAATAATGTGATTAATTTGTAGACCTGGATTCGTGTACTGTGGTAAATTTTACTTAACATTTTCCTCCCCTCACTTAGAACTACGTAATGCCATTAATGCCAAATCACATGGAGCATTCCATGTTTATAAAGCTGGAGTATTCGTGGTCGTGGAAGTGGTGCCGTTAAAATTGCAAGTGAAGTGGGATGAGGGTACACGCGTCTATGTGAAACTGGGCAACGAATGGAAAAATAAAGTGAGCGGTCTCTGCGGCAACTACAACGACAACGCCATGGACGATATGCAAACGCCATCGCAGGGTCTGGAAATAAGTCCGCTCATCTTTGGGCACTCATGGAAGGTGCAAAAATTCTGCGCCACACCAACGCAACCGATTGACGCGTGCAAAGAGCATCCCGAAAGGGAAACATGGGCGCAGCTAAAATGTGGTGCGCTTAAATCGGCGATGTTTAAGGTAAGTTGACTGAAAGCTTGTATTCAATAGATGCAACTAAAGCTGAATACGAGTTCAAACCGCATAGAAATTACTCGTATTCGTAATCCAACTACAGCAACATAATTAAAATTCCGCCCTATGTACCTTTGCAGGACTGCCATGCTGAAGTGCCTGTTGAAAAGTATTTGAAACGCTGCATATTCGATACCTGCGCTTGTGATCAGGGCGGTGACTGCGAATGCCTGTGCACGGCAATTGCTGCATATGCACACTCCTGCTCGCAAAAGGGAATTAACATCAGATGGCGTACACCACATTTCTGTCGTAAGTACTCGTACTCATGTGGCCATACTACTTCATAGACGGTGTACATGTTGCATGGCGGGCAGCGCCACTGGGGTGTGGCTGGGGGATGGCTAGCACAAGTGGAGACATGTTCCCAAAAAGTCATTGTTCTCAATTATTCATTAGTAAAAATCGTCACATACGAGCTAACATACACACACTCCCCAGTATCCGCTCCTTGCGCCACTCGATTGTCAGTGACTGCCAGGGACTGCTACTAGACTGCCTTGTGCTGAAACTGTGGCTGTGCGACAACATATTGCATTTCAAGCAGACTCTCTATTAGTTGTAATTGATTCTTGAAATTACTCATTCATTCTTTTGTACTTTTGCCTTTGCCTCGGCTGCCATTCCCACCTCCGTTTCAACCTTTGTCGACGACGACAATGATTTATAAATTTTGTAAATTACCTGTAATCCTTTAATCCTTGAGTTGAAGTGGTTGAATGTACTTCATTGAAATGTTCAGATTTACGCATATTATGTGGCAACGCGACAGCGTGTCATGGGGAAGAAGACCAAATTAATTAGAAACGGCATTTGCAGTCGAAAGAGCGCAATGGCATTTAATATGAAATTTAACATAGTTTGGTCTGATAGCAATTCAGGTGCAATTGGCTTGGTTAAGGGGCTGGGCGACATGCTTGGCGTTGTAATTGTAAACGGCATTTAGGCTGACTATGTGGCTTCCTCCACCATTAACTTAATGACATAAGCGTACGCAGACATTACAAACATTTAAATTAGTTTCGGTTTCATCTGCACCTGTTGCGTGGTGGTAGCCATTCTCTGTGCTGATAAACTGTTTAATTGCATACATAAGTGCTTGTATAATATTTGCTTAGGGTCGCATATTAAATGGTTTAAATATAACGACAGAAGAGTTTTCGAACATATGAAATAAAATATATGCTTGAAGTTCAATACCAAGGATAACTCCACTAAGAGCATATTTTTATGTGGGAAATATACGGAATCGCGAATAACCGAAGCGAAACAATTGAAAAGAAATTAAGGCTCTGATCTGGGCAACATTTTAATTTCGAATATATGAATACATTTTTCAAAATTTCGTTTTAAAACCGAGATTCGCAAAGTTCATTTCGGAAGTTATATGAATTCAATCCCTCTCTTATACTCTTTCTAATATTCAGTGGGATTGTGTTAAACACACCATTGGTGATCTATCTCAAAATATTTACGAGAATGGTACATCGTGTATATGCATTCATGTAAATCAAAACAATTCGCTGGAGAATTTTTAGTTGGATTCACAAAATTATGATATATACAGAAAAATGGCATAACTTTTCTTATTCTTTATAAATTCTTTTACGCTACTCTGCTATATAGCGGTGTGCTGATCTTCTTCAAGTTGGGTGCTGAGCTATATATTGGGAACAAGTAAATCATAGGATGTATGTAGATCAGCTGGCCCAATTCTCATAAGTAAAATATAGCAACTTAATAGGAAACAAAATATACAACCTAAAATATTTATCTCCAGGATACTATAATTAATAAGTATTGATCAACTAGATGATTTTTAGTAAATTTAGGTAAAGAAAAGTTAAAGAAGGGAAATTGATTAGGTTTTCATATTCTATTTCACAAATTGCGTAAATTAAAAAACTGGTAAATAATTCTAGAAAATATATATATATATGTATAAATAAGAATAAGGATTATTCTTATCTTCCTCTCTATTAATCAATAATTCCTCCAACAACATCAGTCATAACATACATGTGCCAAGAAAGTAACGGATTTTTCAATTCTCACTGAACCAGGTTTCAACTCACATATTGGAACTTTAAACCCTCTGGGATCTCTTAGCAATCTGAGGCGTTCAATTGCAATCACTCCATAAACTCTTAGTTAGTTAAGTTAGCGTCAGTATGTCTATATGAGTATTCCATACGAGTCTATATTTGAAACGTCCATCATAATTTTATGTCCTGACCTACACATAAACTGCTTATACCCAAAAGCACCAGACTTTGGTTGATAAATGAAGATAATTTTTGCCTTTGTAGCTATGCAATGCGACCCCCACTGTTCGGAGTACAAATCCTGCACACCTGCCTGCGCTGTCGAGACCTGTGATAATTTCATCGATCAAGGCATTACAGAACGAATGTGTAACAAGGAGAATTGTTTTGAAGGTTGTCATATTAAGGAGTGCGACGAAGGTGCCATTTACCTCAATGACACGTACAAGGAATGCGTACCCAAATCGGAATGCAAACCGATATGTATGGTGAAAGACGACAAGACCTATTATGAGGGTGATGTGACCTATATGGATGCTTGCTCCACATGCCGCTGTTCCAAGAAGAAAGAAGTTTGCAGTGGTGTGAAATGTGTGGAGGTGTTGACAACCGAAAAGCCTAGAAGCATCGTTGAGGGCACCACACAGCGACCTTTGGCCACCGAAGATCAACCGAAATGCGTACGCGGCTGGACCCGTTGGTTTGACAAAGATGAGGACACCTCGGGAAAGCTGACACGTTTGAATGATGAGGAGAAATTGCCACGTTACGATCGTATGGAGAGTATCTACGGCACGTGCCAGAAGAAATACATGACGAAAGTCGAGTGTCGCGTAGTGAACACGCACGAGTTATCCGATTACATGGATGAGAATGTGTTTTGCAATTTGGAGAGTGGGTTGGCATGTATCGGCCAGTGCCACGACTATGAAATACGGGCATTCTGCCAATGCGATGATGTAGAACAGACGACACAGTCGCCCACCGAGAAACCGCAACTAGGAATGACGTGCGACACGGTGATAGCTGAGTACAAGGAATATCCCGGTGATTGCCATAAGTTTTTGCACTGTCAACCGAAAAACGTCGACGGTCAGTGGACGTATGTGGAAAAGACATGTGGAGAGTTTATGATGTTCAATCCGACCATAAATATTTGCGATCATATTGCTACAGTGCAGCAGATGAAACCAAGCTGCGGCAAACCAACAATTGAGCAGGAGTTTGGAAAATACAAAGAGTGCCCGGAGGGTTTGATCATGTCTGATTGCGCTAATCAGTGTGAGCATTCCTGTCACTACTATGGCATGGTAAACAAAGTTGATTATAATTGTGGAAGAAATATGCTAATTTCACTATTAATTTTAACAGATACTCAAGAAACGAGGCCTCTGCAAAGTAGGTGAACACTGTTCGCCCGGCTGTGTAGACAAAAATCGTTCGGATTGTCGTAAAGAAAACAAGTATTGGCGTGATGAGAACACTTGCGTCGAGGCAGATGAATGCCCGTGCATGGATAAGAATGAGAAGTATGTACAGCCACACATGCCAGTCCTCGGCGAATTAGAAGTTTGCCAATGCATTGACAATTCTTACACATGTGTGCCGAATAAGGTCATAGAAACCACCCAAAAGAGTAAGTTTGCCGGAGCAAAGATGTCCCGAGAAGGTTAAATGGAAATTTTTTTCTTTTCTTTTCAATCAGTTAACCTGTTGCAGATCACAAAACCCGTCGAAATCGAAGTTGTGAATGAGGTATTTCCGACTACAGTGACCCCACCTCATCATTGTAGTCCTGAAAGGTTTGCCACTTATTACTTTTAACTTTTGAGAGATATCGTACTCAGACTGGCGCTTTTTGCAGACTCATTCCGATGGTAGAAGGGGTCGAACCGTTGCCCGACACTGTATTCAGTGCTAGCTCTCAACTTGGTCCAGCCTATGCACCATCCAAGGGACGTTTATACCACAACTTTAAGGATACAACTGGCAGTTGGTCCCCTAACATCAACGATCAAATGCAGTATCTACAAATTAGCTTCAAGCAGCAGGAACCGCTGTTCGGTGTTATAATGGCTGGTAGTACAGACTTCGACAATTACGTCACTCTATTTAAGGTATTGCTGAGCGTCATATATATGCATAAATGTTCATGAACTTAACATGAGTTGTCTTCACAGATATTATACAGTCACGACGGTGAGGCTTACCATTACCTAGTCGATGAAACAGACAAACCACAAATGTTCAATGGGCCATTGGACTCGCGTAGTCCCATTCAGACGTTGTTCAAAATACCCATTGAAGCCAAGTCAGTGCGAATTTATCCACTGAAATGGCATAGATCGATTGCTATGCGCGTCGAGCTGTTAGGATGCGGAACTCATGACATTGTCACCACTACTGAAACGCCGGTCATAGTTAAAGCCACCTCCACTACAGTCAATCCTAAATGGGATATTGATTCTCCATGCAGCGACGAAATGGGTGTTGAGAGTGGTAAACTGAACTCAGGACAGATAAAGGCTAGCAGCATTTGGCAATTGCCCAAACCGGCTAAGAAACCGAAACTGATTGACTTGTTGAAACTATCGTCGCCATTGGGTTGGAAGCCGGTGGTTAACACGCCCAACGAATATATTGAGGTGCGCTCTGATGTTTCCTTCTCTATTATCGTACTCATCGTAGTTCATTTTGTTTACTCTATTACATAGTTTGACTTCCTGGAACCTCGAAATGTGTCCGGTTTCATTAGCAAAGGTGGCCCAGATGGTTGGGTGACTGGCTTCAAGGTACATTTTTCGAAGAACAAGCTCATTTGGAATAAGGTGCTCGCATACGATGGTCAGGCTAAAGTATTCCCCGGCAATCATGACTCGGTCACAGAAGAAAGAAATACTTTTTGGACACCAATATTGACGCAATATTTGAAGATAGTCCCTGCCAGTTGGGAGAAGAATATCAATTTGCGCATTGAACCCGTGGGCTGTTTCGAGCCTTATTGTAAGTACACTGGTCACCTACTAGATATGTTGTCCCACAATTTGACTTGTTGCAATTCTAACACTCATTCAGTGCATGTGAAAGAAGAGATAAATATTCTGGAAAAGCCTAAAACGAAGTGCTACGTATGCGATGGTGTTCTGGATCCAAAACCCAACTCCGCAGAATGTATATGTAAGGGCGGCCTCTATTGGGATGGTAACACATGTGTCCAGAGCAATTTGTGTCCATGTGTGGAGAACTATATCACGTATGATTGATTATGTTAAGGAATCCACTCGAAAAATATATCATTTACATTTTTTCAGGTATCCAATTGGTTCTAAATTCGAAAACAAGCTGTGCGAGGAGTGCGTGTGTGTCTTGGGTGGTCATTCCAATTGCAAGCCCAAAAAATGTCCACCGTGTGAGGAGAACTTGCGGCCTGTAATCACAACATCGGGCTGCTTCTGCAAATGCGAACCTTGTCCCAAGTACCAGAAATTATGTCCATCCAGTGGTGACTGCATTCCGGAATTGCTCTGGTGCAATGGTGTGCGAGATTGTGCAGATGACGAAGATGCATCTTGCAGGGATAATTTTACAGTTGTGCCAAACAGGTTGACGCAGCAGAATCACAGTAAGTCTTTGAGTCTTGAAGAGAGTAGCCGAGAAACTAGCTTCAAATTTATTTTGCAGCTGTTGTTATAACCTGCCCCGAACCAGTCTGCCCGCCTCAAATGAAAATGAAATTGGATTTGGAGAAGAAGTCCAGGAAGATGTCACAGATGTTTGCATCCACGTATGTTACTTGGTTAACTAAACTAGTAAAGCTAATTGCAAATGCGTCTCTCCTCATTATTATTGCAGTTTGTCCAAGCAGTACTCCATTACCAGCGATGGCAGCAAAATTACCAAAACCAAAGTGATAACATCGAAAGAAGAATACCTGCCTTTGCCCAGTGAGGAAGTGGACATGATGCAGGAACAAGAGTGTGCTGAATTTACCTGCATACCCATATCAAGCACAGTTGTTCATAAGAACGAGTCGGTGGTCTGTGCGGAACCAAAGTGCCCGCCCAATTATAATATCGAATTGGACATGTCCAATGCCAAACCGGGCGATTGTTCAAAGTACACCTGCGTTTTAAGGCCCACAAAGGATGATGTCTGCGAAATAAGCGGCAAGTCCTTCACTACTTTCGATGGCACTGAATTTAAATACGATACTTGCAGTCACATTTTGGCTCGTGACATTGCTAACTCCAGCTGGGCAATATCGGGTAAGTTCAACAATTACAACTAAGAATTCAACAGTCTGCAACCCCAACCACAATCTCGTATCTCAATTCAGTGCACCTACTTTGCGAAGATGCGTCGCGTAAGGTGTGTCGCAAAATGATCACAATCAAGGACATGGACTCCTCAGCCATACTCACCATCATGCCGAATATGAAATTGAATTTTAATGGATTCGAATACACTGTCTCGCAGCTAATAAATTCACCCGTCTGCAAGGCCTCGTTCGTCATATCTCAACCAGGTAACACTGTGCTGGTTGTCTCGCGCCGACACGGTTTCTGGGTATTGTACGATGACATTGGCTACATAAAGATTGGCATGTCTTCCAAGTACATTAAAACAGTAGATGGATTGTGCGGTTACTATAATGGCGTGTCGACTGATGACAAGCGTGCGCCAGATGGCACCATCACATCGAGCACCGTTAAATTCGGCGACAGTTGGTTCGACAAGAAAATCCCCAAGGAGGAGTGCTATCCCCAAGTGTGTCCCTTGGATCTGCAGAAGAAATCGCTGGCTTTATGCAATACAATCAAGTAAGTACTGTATGGGTATTATGCGACATTATTCTATGTGCTATTCGTTATGAGAAATAAGCCATTGCTTCCGCATATATTCACTTCCCATATCTTGCTCAACGATGATTGAATTTATAACGAGTACTTTCACCCACAAATGATCACGGCTAATAATGAAAGCTATTGTGGAGTAATCTTGTAATTTGTGTTTTGCTTCCAGGCACCCAACATTCATAAAATGCGGCAAGGCGGTCAATTATAAGCAATTCGTCAGCAAATGTATGGAAACCACCTGCGAATGCCTCAAAGCGAATAGCGGCGATATAAACGCTTGCAAATGCAACATACTGCAAGACTTTGTGAAAAAATGTCTCACTGTGAAGCCTGACGTGCAGCTGGATACATGGAGAGCGGTGCATCAGTGTGGTAAGTGGAAGAGAATGAGTTTGCATCAGCCTGGGCAAAGCCTGTATGTTTAATGCAATTTATTTTTCGTTGTAGAAATTTCATGTCCTGCTCCGTTGGTTCACTCGGACTGCTACAAGCGTCGCTGCGAGCCTTCGTGCGACACACTACATGGCGACGATTGTCCCATCATACCGGATGCCTGCTTCTCGGGCTGCTATTGTCCAGAGGGTACAGTGCGTAAGGGTGAAACGTGTGTGCCTATCGCCGAGTGCAAGGATTGCGTATGCGATTCCTTTGGTACTTCGAAATATTTCACCTATGATCGCAATAGCTTCACCTTCAATGGAAACTGCACGTACCTGCTGTCCCGGGACATTGTTTTGCCCGGAGTACACACATTCCAGGTTAGTTTTATTTTGTGTATACTTCATTCACTTAAGCTGATATGTGGATGTACCGACTGAAGCTACGAAGGAATACGCCGAAACTGGATTTTTACAACACCAACTTTTTTTTTGTTAGTTATTTTGAACTGGAGTAATGCGATGAAAATTAGAGTAATGATTAATAATAGGACGCATTCCAAAATATAGGATTCATTATAGATATGGCCACCAAATATACTCATGATAAAGTTTGGTAGTAATGGGAGGGCTGAGTAAGACAGTTGTTGAAGTCGCGACTACAAATCAACGACAATAGTGCTGCTGTTACTGAGATTCTGCTGTGCCCCTTTTCAACATTTGTCCAAAATCCATTCTCTGCCCATATAAATATATAAGTGTGCGCTACTGTACGCAGTTCACTCGAAGTTAACGGACGGGTTTCGAATTTTATCTAAAGAATCAAGATCTGATAATGATTCATTTATAGAAAATTATGGGACCATTGTACTGAAACCTTCCTAAATTATATATCTAATGAGTCCACTTGAAGAGCTCACAGCACGAGTAGTTGGGATTTGATTTGATTGGAGTGTTATTCTACGCGTTCTTCTCTTCTAGGTTTATGTCACAATGGATGACTGTAAAAAGCTGGGACGTTCTGCATCAGCGGAGAACACTAGTTGTGCCAAATCGCTACATGTGCTAAATGGTGACCACGTTATACACATACAACGTACTCCCAACAATCCAAAAGCACTTCAAGTGTTTGTTGATGGATTCGAGGTGAAGAAGATGCCATATAAAGACGCTTGGATTGGTTTGCGTGAAGTCAATGCCAAGGAATTGGTAGTAGCATTACCGGAATCATATGTGGAGCTGACAGCTTCATTTGATGAACTAACTTTCTCGGTTGGTATCTCCATTATACAATTTATGGATAATCTAGTAAAACTGCTCTAATTTTTCTAGTTGGGTGTGCCTAGCGTTAAATATGGTAGTAAGTTGGAAGGCTTATGTGGCGATTGCAATGGTAATCCAGACAACGATTTGCAAGAGAATCCGTCCAAGAAGAAGAACGGCAAACCCAGCAAAAACTTGGTGGACATTATAGAAAGTTGGAGGGCAGATGAGCCCAAGTTGGGACTAGATGCCGATGAGTGTTTGAGCGAGGATGTACCGATACATGAGTGTCTACCTTTACCACCAGAGAAAGATCCATGCATGCTATTCTTCAATGATGCACTCTTTGGTAAATGTTCTATGATTGTCGATCCCGTGATGTACGTAGCTGTGTGTCAGCAGGATATGTGCAAACCAGGTAGCGATCAGAAAGGTGCCTGCGATTCCTTAAGTGCTTATGCTAAGGAATGTGCTAAACAAGGTATTTGCCTTGATTGGCGAAGTCCTGATATATGTCCGTACGATTGCCCCCTGGAAATGGCTTACCAACCATGTGGCTGTGCCAAAACATGTGACACTGTTAAAGCAATGGCGGAGTTCGATGCGGTGAACCTCAAAACCAACGCTATCGTGAACACGGTCCATTCGGACAGCATGTGCACGACGGACGAACGTTTCGAAGGGTGTTTCTGTCCGCCCGGGAAGGTCATGGACAACGGAAAATGCATCACCGAAGAGTTGTGCGTGAAATGTGATGATCTGGAGCATATGCCAAACGAAAAGTGGCAAAAAGACAAATGCACTGAATGTGTCTGCAACAAGGATGGTAAAACGGAGTGCGTGCAACGCAAATGTCTCGTGGAGGAGAATATATGTGCGGAGGGCTATAAAACGCAGAAGATCGTTAGCGAGGAACAGTGCTGTCCGCGGTATGCGTGCGTACCCGAACCGAAATTGCCACCGGCCAAAATCTGTTTGGAGCCTTTGATGCCGGTGTGCGGACCGGGTCAATTCAAGAAACAGAAAACCGGTCCGGACGGATGCCCACAATATATTTGCGGTGAGTTGCTCGATAGTGTGCACTGCGGCAGTGACGATATTTTATTAGCTATAAACATTCACAGCAAAATACGCTGACTCTTCTTTAGAAATTTAAAAATATTTTTAGCTCGGACGCTTTCCATTTCCTTCACAATATGATTTTGCAAACACGTAAATTTAGCAAAGGTTTCTAAAGACAGGCAACAATAGCCTAAGTGAGACCATGCCAGTTATTATATTCTTTGAAGAGTTTATTCAGAGAGAAATTTTTGATTTTTAAGTTGGATTGTCCGAGGCATTCGAAATATTTGCAGATATATGCCAATTATCTCATTGCTTTCGGGTTGAGAACTATACCTTCGATGAAGTATTGTCCGCGATTACTTTATGATTAGGCAATATTCCAAGTTGTTCTGTGCTGACAGAAATTGTAGGGCAATCAGATAGGAGCATTCTCGACTCCACTTTGCAAAAACCAATAAAATAAATTAAATTCTTATGCAGAATGCAAGCCGAAGGAGGAATGTGAGCCGCTTCTGCCACCACGCGATTTGAAACCAGGCGAGAAACTTGTGAAGGAAGAGGCTGGTTGCTGTCCCACTCAAAAAATTGTTTGTGATGAAACCACATGCCCCAATCGACCAGAGAAATGTCAGCAGAAATTCTACGAAGTTGTGACGAAGCAGGAACCAAATGACTGTTGTGCCAGTTACAAGTGTGGTGAGTATAAAATATATAAATAATTTGAAATCGGAGAAACTTATTATTTCAACAAAAAACACAGAGCCACCCAAGGATATTTGCATAGTGCAATACGAGCCAACGGAGTCCGCCAAGTTCACGAAGAAAATTTCGGAGAAATGGACCCATCCACAGGACCCTTGTAAGCATGAGCTTTGCGCCTATGGACCCAATGATACGACTCAAATTATATCGACGGCTGAACTCTGTGATATGATGTGTCCTCCTGGATACACATACGTTAACCAAGTACCCAGTAAGTGTTGCGGCGAGTGTGTGCAAACTGAATGTGCCCTGGACGGAAAACTCTACAAGCCCGATGAGAAATGGAAGAGCCTGGATAATTGTACATCGTACTATTGCGCCCAGAAAAGTGATATGTTGATAGTCAGTTCACTAAAGGAAACTTGCCCCGATGTGAGCAAATGCCCCAAGCACTTGGTTTTAGAGGAGGGTTGCTGCAAATACTGCAAAGAAGAGCCAGTGTCAGAAGATCAAAGTTAGTAGGGAGGAGTCGTAAGTGGATCAGTAGAAAAATGATTTCAAACGTCTCTTTTTTCGCAATAGAGAATTGCTTGCCAGTATCATTGGCGGAAACCGAGACGAAAAAGCTGATTAAGGTGCAGAATGCTGGTCATGGAAACTGCGTAAATACGGAGCCCATTAAAGGGTTCACCGAATGTGTTGGCTCCTGCAATTCTGGCTCCAAATTCAATCCTGGTAAGCTCACTGTAACAACATTAAATAGTAACATTTCTTAATGCTCTTTCGCTCCTACCTGCCCTTTAGTGACCTATAAACAGGATAAGATTTGCAATTGCTGCAATATTAAAGCCTACAAAACGATATCAGTGACGTTGAAGTGTGATGATGGTCTAAAGATAACTAAAGATGTAAGAACACTACAGAGCCTGAATGAAATACTCCACTAATATATTTTTACTTTACGTTTTTACAGCTGGAAATTCCTGCCTCATGTGGTTGCTTGCCCTGCGCCGATTCGCTGGAATATCAAACAGATCCCTTCATTGATGTTCGCTTGCAGCCTCTGCCTCTGGCAGAGCTGATCAATAATGGAAGGCACTAAAGTCGCCTTCTGTTTGTCCTACGAAATGGCTATTGTGACTTCATTTTAATTAACCTCTCTTTAAACACTTTCTTAGCTTTGTAAGTCTAAATATGTATTTTTGTTTTTTTTTTTTTTTTTGTAATAAATATTGCACAAGAGATTATAAAAAAAAACGTTTACTGGTTGGTAGTAGAGCTTGACTACCCTTACCTGAGCCTTTTGAGCATATTAGATTGTTAGTTGGTAGCGAGGAAAAATCTCGAAAATTGTTGCATTAGCTGGTAGTGTGCTCCCCCATGTACTCTTCCTACACAGAAAGATCGGTCACAAAATAATTCATTGTCACACACACTATGACACACACACACCAACACAAGTACACACTTAAAGGCACACATGCATACAAAAGCTGGCACACCCTGCAGTGAAACCGAAAAGTTAAAAAATTCAATTCAAAGCACAAACACATCAGCCACTAGTGATAAAGGATCAGGAATAACTCGTGGCTAAGAAGTGTGTTAATGGCGAGCGTTGAGAATGCCAACAAAGAGCTTCATATGACAAATGTGTGCATTTGCTAATGACATGGCATGCTCTCATTTGCATCCAGCGTGGCAGTGTATTTCAATTAATACCAGATGCAGCTCAAATATCCTATCCTGTGCGATTCCTTAGTATGCCTGCCAGCAGTAGGCACATTTTTCTCATACAGAAGACATTATTATGTGCTGCAAGTTCCCGGCTTGACAAAATTCCCGGCTTGACAAAATTCCCGGCTTGACAAAATCCGTATACTCTGTTGTCACCTGCTTTATTTCAGGTGTGTGTGTCATTCGAAAAATCATTTGTTGTAAGTTATCTAGCAGCAAGTATCGACATTATCCATATTTGAGTATCGGGAATAAAAAATAAAATAAAAATGTCCATCGGATCTTCCATTAAATTCTGGTACAGCTCACTCACCACAAGCTAGGTCATTTTGGTCTTATTTCAGAACTATATATTGCACTGGTCTTCAGATCAATTAATTAACCGGAAGTTCTTCTATCCTTTAGACCGAATTTTTCTCATAGATAATTTTTTAATTCTCTAGAAATGCGATATTTTCATTGTGAATTAGTGCAACCAAAGATAAGAAACTATAACATATATCAAAACCATCTGGATTCATTTTATATCTCTTTGTGTCCATTCTTTTTGGTATCAGTACTCACTACGTCGGTTAGAATTTAGCTTTAGGTGGCTATTTGAGAACTAGATAGTCGGCCAGAAGGCACACTTAGATCACGTAAAATGCTCATTATGGTACCATACGATAAAAATGAATATTTCTGTACTTCCTGGCCGCTTCAGTTTGAGAGTAGGTTGAATCTAAACATGTCTTCCACATTTATGTGATTTGAATCGTCCCCGTCATTGACAATTTGTATGTATTTGAATGGGTCAGACAGTGATAGAGTACGTGATCTCCAGTTTCTTTCTCCTCCTCATTTTTATAGCCACAACCTTTTGGCATGGTGGTCCCTGAGGCAATGCGCGTCAATGTGGGGTTTTGTAATGGTTTCGGAAGAGCCACGCGGGAAAGTTATTTGGTTTCTTTTTGGATTACCAACACTGCAACTGATGATTTACAGTCGTGGATTGATAACAAGATTGCAATGGATGATGTAAACGATTGTTGTTTTTAGTTTTACAAGTCAAGCTTTGATAAATATTAATATATTAATAATAAAACATATGCCCATCATGAAAAATGAATAGTGTTTACTCCATTCTTTCTCTTTATGGTAAATTCACCTTGGTGCTTGCACCGATAAACACACACCCAAAAGTTATGCCAAATAAAACATAATAAAATTTTTAAATAAAAGCGTTACATACTCGTAACATCACAGACGGAACATAAACGTTGACATGATTGCTGCTATCTCAAATTCGTCTTTATACAATCCGTAGATACGAATTCAATTCAAGATGAATTTATTTTAAAGGTGACTGTATAATTTGTCACAGTTCTTGATCAATGTCAGTCGATTTCAGTTTGAATAATTTGATCAACTGTTTTCTGGGCCCTACTTTCGTTTTAAGAACTCGTACGAGTCGAAAGTCTTAAAGCCAATACTCACAATATGCAATTAATAATAAGCAAATAATAACACATAAAGTCCACAATTGCCAATACTCTTTGTTCTCGCACTAAGGATCTGTTCTCTGAATTTGCGTTTCCTTTTCTTACATCTTCATTATATCTATCTAGCAATCTACTCATATCTTTTATGATTGCCTTTACACACACCACCAAGCAAGACGAAATGCTAAATTTTCATATTCAGAGTCCTTTGTATACGAGTATTCTAAGACAATACCGCACCTACTGTACAGAACTAGTTAAAGTGTGTTTGTTTCTTGCAATTGGTTTCCTAATTGACTGCAGGGATGCCTCTGCATCTAAACATTTCCGAAATTTTAGGGCTAGAGTGCAATTGAAGAAATGCAGTGTGGCAGCAACCACAACAACAACGGCTGCGGCATCCGCAACAGCTGCCATCGTGTTGTATTCGTATTCAAAGCAACCGTTAAAGTTTTGTCTCATTGATAATGCCACGAAATCGAAGCATCGCAGAAGCCTCCTGTCCCCGTGTCCTCGTTCGAATAATTTAAAATTTTATTTTCGGAGTACCGAGCGAGTACGCGTGGTTGCCTGCCTCAACGTGGCGGCTGTTTAACAATTTATTTACGAGCTTGTTGGTTGTGTGTCACGTTTCGCGCTCAGCATGTTTGATTTGCAATACTTGTGCATAGACAGCCACGGCGGTGATGCCACATTTCGCGGTTGTGCCGTTGAGTGGCTACCACGTAGAGCGATTGAGGAGTGATTTTGTGTGGGCAATTGAGGGGGAGTCTGGAAGGGGGCGTTTGGTTGTTCGTTGCTTTACAGGCGCAGCATTTTAGTTAGTGCAGGTGATAGAGAAAAGTGGTATATAACCGTACGACAAAAAGGACATTTATGTGAGAGAAATGATGAAATGGTTAAAACTACGATGAGGAGGGAGCGATGTATGAGGAAAAATTCTAAATATTTCTTTGAAATGCCGCTGGCAATACTGATTATGAAGGAGGAATAGCTGAGCTCGACGATGAAGATGTACATAAAGTTTGTGAGTAAGCTGAGGGCGAAGGTGATTAAATTGACAGCAGATTATAAAACTATAAATAAAGATACTGATGGTGCAAATGGAGACGATGTTAACGCTGTATGTGATAAAGTTTAATGAATTTGCAAATGATGGAAGTGATTATGCTGATAATGCAGATTATGGTTCTGTAGAGTATGAAGTGATAATGCATGCCAAGACTGAGATAAAAAAAATCATGGAGAAAATGGTTCGCTCGAAATGAAATAATTAAGATGAAAATGATTGTGCTGATATTGTAGAAATGCTGGAGCTGAAAGTACAGATATTCGTTATATTGTAGCTAAGACCAAAGGAGAATTGAATGCTAAAATGGTTATGAGGAAGTCTATGAAGATGAAAGTAATTAAGTATTATTAAATTATACCTCATATGAGGAAAGTTTGTGAGGAATTGATGATGAAATCGAAGTTTGCAATGATTATGATCGCATTTATTCACCTATATTCTTGAAGCTATTATATTAAGGTGGAATGATTCGGAATGGAGAATAGTAAATACGGCTTTCGTTGCAAAATCGGAGCGATTGGCAAATCAGTAAAGAGAGCAGATGAGACCGAATAATTGTGTTGTGGGTTTGTGAACGATGTGCTTAGAGACATTCAAATTGAACTTGAATTCTTAACTTATCTATTTTATGGTTATGTGCCAGCTATAAATCGTCTTTCGTCAGATTTTTATTTCAGATATTTGATTTAATTACCAGTATTGCATATACTTAAAAATATCGTCCACTGATACCTCAAGCACATAATTTTGTTCCAAGTAGCCACCTTATTTCATAGCGGCTTAGCATAACACTTGCTGATTTAGTCATTATCCTTTGTTGACAGCGGCAAAAACACGAAATTCACAACAGTTTAATAAAGCCATTTCACTGTTTTATGCAATCTTCCAAAATTTTTGCAGTGGGAGAGGTTTTTGGTGGTGCAGCGATGAGAATATGGGGAAAAAATGACTCAATTTCAACCCAGCACATTTTGCATAAAAAATTACGGAAATGTCCTGCCGTTTGTTTTCTTGATGGCTCTGTACTCTCGTTACCTCCGTTCCTGCGGTCTCCCCTCTCGCTGTTCTCTTACTCAGTCACTGTCTTCATTTGCTGCCGCTGCTGCTGTTGCTGTTACATCCTTTCATAATATTTAGGCATTCTAATGCAAAACGTCCACAAACCATAAATAATTCAAAACTGCTATGACGAGCGCAACCCCGACAAAAAAGTAGTCGAAGTGGCCAGAAGAAAGCGTATCAAATGCTGTAACAGTAGTACATAGTACTCGTAATAGAAATACTCGTGGCAAAAGTAGTGACCGTGGTAGTTGCAAAAGTAGTTTTAGTTGCTGGTCGCAAAAACGCCATTTAGGCTAATATGCTCCAGGGAACCGCTCGTTGTAAACTGGATTGTTGTAGTTGTAGTTGTAATCCTGGGCGCAAATTAGAAATGAAGAGCCTAGCCTGCAAGGAGAATTCGTTTATACCCGTCTATAGCTTTCGTCCTTTTTTATGCTGTGCTATTACTACAATTTCTGAGCTGCTAGACAGACGTAGGACTACTACGAGTACTGCTATGCCGCTGTCGCTGCTAGTCGCGTAGTCTTTCACATTTTTAAGGCAGGCCTTTTCTCTCCTTCAGTAGACTTTTGAGTTTTGTTCTTTCTTTTATTTTGTTTTGTTGTTGTTTCGTTTTGTTACTGCAGATCGCTTCGCGTGCACAGCACTTAGAAGCACGTTAGTGCCGCTTATCCTAATTGTGGTTATTCGCAAGTGTGCTTCTGGTCGTTTGAGTTGTGCGCCCCTTAGCGCTGTGTCCTATGGCAGTGACTATGACTGCCTGCTCCTGCTCCTACTCCTGTTCCTGTTCCAGTTCCAGCTGCTGGTGTTGGCAATCCTTTTTCTGGATTGGACTTGAATGTAATTTTGGCATTTAGCCAAATAAATATTTCTTGGTTGTGTAAAGTGTAAGTTAAGCTGCGCTTGCAAGAAATAGTTTAGTTTGCATAAGGACATGCATATGTTGCTGCAGGCCGATTATGTTGGTTACGATGCGGAGCGAACATACAGTCAGGCAAACGGTCAGGGCAGTATGGCAGGCAGTAGCCATAACATTAGCTGCCTTGAAAGTGCAAATAATGTTTGTTATTCTCTTTATTTATTTATTTTACTATTTATTTTGTATTTGGAAAAACTCTGTGATTCTATTTTTACTCGTATACCCTCAAAAAGGCATAATGGAATGCTCCAGTTGATCCGTGTTTCAAACATCCAAAACGGGCATAGCTGGTATATACATATTCCTGAGTTCAGTTAGTGCCTCTCTGTACGTCAGTCCGTTCCTTCCTAGTTAGTTCCTACACTGTAAGAGACAGCTTGGGCTTTTCTAACAATTGCTTTTGCTGGGTAATTGTATGTAAGCATTGTTCAAGAACTGCAAAGCCAACCTTGGAATCCATGCTGTCTCTTTATTATTATTATTATTAATTTACGTTCAACTTGGGACATTAAGGCAAAACCTTGTAAAATTGTCCCAATAACATGAAATGATACAATTTAGTACAATAATCCAAACATAATTTAACTTATACTATAAAATACAATTGCTTGGTCTAGTGGTAAGCATGCTAGACTAACACCCCGAGGGTCGCAGGTTCAAATCCCTGCCACGGGCTTGGTCTCCAAAAATGCTTTTTTCTATAAAATAGTTTTCTCTTAGAGTCGAAAGCCTCTGTAGGTAGTACTCATTCCCCCAACACCTTGCACTCATAATTAATTATGGTATAAGATATAATAATAATAATAATAACATTACAATATGTATTTCAACAATTCATCTTTCAATTCATCAATACAAAATAGCTTTGAATCAATAAAAAATTACAGCTTTAAATTTTTTATTAGTCACAAAAGGATCAGAATCAGTGTACGCGATCACATGCAACCCACAGCGCAACTTAATTCAGCTCATAAATTCATTGCCCCTGCATGTGTTTATTAATCTCAATTTTGAATAGATTAGCATTGACAATACCTTGTATCCATACAGGCAGTGAATTCCAAAGTATTACGACATTAACGAAAAATTGACGATCAGAAATAAGTGAGGAATGTCTCAACGGGACAAGCCGAATAGAACGGCCAAAGCGAGTAAATTTAAGGCGCCTAAACAAATATGGAGGCTCCCGAGTGCAAATAACCTTATGCAACAATAGAATACTTCGAGTGTCAAGAAGCTGATCGAATGTGATAGGAAAAAGTTCTATTGCGCCCCAGACTTAAACCATAAATGTATCTCGGTATAGTGTTAAATAGCACATTGAGTTTTCGCTTACTTACTGCATCACAATTCCCAAATATTTCACAACCATACAACATAGTTGGGAGAAGGTAGGACTTGGCTAGTATCATTCCAATTCTAAGAGGAGTAAAATATTGCGTAGCCCATAGGGATCGCAGCATATCATAGACTTTACCAACCGTTACTGCAATATGATTATTCCACGATAGAGTACCATCAAATATGACTCCCAAATTTTTAATCACATTTACATAATTAATTGCCGACGGATGCATATGTATCCCAGGGAGACCCGCGGTTACGAAGTGTTTCTTGTAGATCACCAAACACTTAGATTTAGCCGGATTAAGACACAAACCATTCCTTCCTGCCCATACATATACATTATTCAGGTCGCTATTAATTTTGGTGACAGAGTCGACAACTTCGTTCGGTGTACAACTGATGTAAATTTGAACGTCATCAACATATATTTCAATATTACAATAATGTAAGACAGTCGTCAGGTCATTTATGTATAAGCAATAGAGAAGTGGACCCAAAATGGACCCTTGTGGCATACCTCGAATCACAGAAAGAAAATTAGATGCCACAACAGTACTGCAACCATGTGGTAAACCGCCTGCGTTCTATCTATGCGGTACGATTTTAATACCTTTACCGCAGTGGGTGAGAAGTTATACATTTTCAATAGTTTTGTACATAAAATATCTTGGTCAACACAGTCAAACGCTTTAGAATGGGCCAACAGTGTCAAGAAACATATCCTATTAGAGTCAAGTGTCATCCGAATATCTTCCACTACATCAATTAGGGCCGTTATGCAGCTCCGCCTTGGTGTAAAACCAGATTGTCTTTCAGTGATAATCCCATTTCCCGATAAAAATTCCCTCATTAGGTTAGCCATTAGTAATTCAGATACTTTAGACAACTATGGCAAAATTGCAATTGGTCGGTAGTCATTGTCTGATTTTGGTGTGGGCAGAATTTTTGCTACCTTGCAACATGTTGGAAATGTTGATGTCATTATCGCTGTATTAAAAATATGGGTAATGAAGCAGCCCAGGAAGAAGTGCCTTAACAAAAACGGTATGAATCTCATCAGTACTACAAGCATTCGACTTTACACTCCGAAAACACTCCAACACATCCGACTCTTCTACACCACCAAAACCAAACATACACTCAAAAGACACAAGACTACAAGAATCTAAATAACTATTCCCATGCACTGGTTCGATCGGGAGGTTAACAAACCTCTGATTCAGTTCGTTAAGATCAGAATCAATATTTGGAAGTGCACCGCTCATCCCAAAACAAATGCCCCGAATATGTCTCCACGTCTGATTCCTACTTATAGCATTAGAGAATTTACCCTCATAATATTTACATTTAGCAATCGTAACCTCCTTTATGACCTGTTTATGTTTCGTGAAAAAGAGATATCTTGTAACGTTTCCAACATTTATATGCTGCGTCACTTAAGTCCATTAATGTCTTTATATAATTGTTAAACTAAGGCCTCACTCCAGGGCGTATAGAGAGCACTTTTTCCGGAACAAATTCATCGAAAAGTTGCTTAATGTTAGAATGCAGGTACTCCACTTTGTCATTTATTGAGGTCATCGAAAGGATTGAATACCAATCAACACTGTCGGGATTAGTACATAAATGTTGGTAGTCAATATTATTGAAGTCACGATAACTTATAATATTTGGTGTAATTTTAAGTTTAAAATCAATTGTCAGAAAAGTTAAGTCATGTTTAGAGAAACAAGTGGCTGAGAGCTGTTCATACAGCTCAACCTTCCCTCTACCGTCAATAAAATATAAATTCAACAGTGAACTGTTGGTTTTTTTAAAATGCGTCGGTGACTCTAAATTTACCGAAATCAAATCCAATGTAGACATTTCAGATATCAATCCATTCTCAATCAGAACATTGCTGTTGAAGTCCCCTGCCACCATAATACTTTGAAAATTCAACGAAATCCTGCGGAGATGGTCTAGCAACAATTGCATATCAATTTTATGATTCGGTCTATAACCACAACCAACAAGTAGACTCTCAACAACATTGCCAGCACTTAGGAACACATATTCAATTTCACTGTCAATACCCGTTTTACTGTGGATGTGGCAAGCAATACCATCCCGCACAAAAATAGCCCCCCCCATCATGGGTCGCTCTATCAGATCGAAACAATCTGTAACCATTAACTCTGAATAAGTTGTTCTGCATTGAAGGCATAGACCAAGCTTCCGAGACACAAATCAGATCTACCTCTGAACCCTCAAACAAATATCTAAATTCATCCATTTTGTTAACCAAGGCTCTGTGCATTAATATGACAAATCTTTATTCCAATTTCAATTCTGCTGCTAAAAATACGAATCATAATAAAGCTACTTTCATTGGAATTCACTGAAGACTTAATTGAAGCATTCATATTTGTAGCAAGCAAGTAAAGGCATGGCAATACCGGCACTATTTTTAATCTCTGTGCCCAAGAGTAGCTTCCAAAAGAATTTGAAGTAGCGCAATGAATTTGGGATAACCGTGCAAATTAGTGACTGACTTAAAACTATATATATATGAACCTTACATCGAAAAATCTAAAATAGTACATATTATAAAACAAATAAACAATGCAGCAATTTATACATTCTATGCATAAATCAAATAAATTGATAGATAATTTTCATTGAACTAAAAGCAAACTGAAATATTGATTAGGAAAGTTCTTTCTAGTAAAACAAAGATATTTTAAATAAATATTTATTATTTGTTTTTTTTAGGTGTGTTCACACATATGTCATAACTGGCCTTGCCAGGTAAATACGGAGCTTGTGCAACGGTATTTGAATGTAGTTTTTGGTCAAATAGTCGCGTACAAGATGATATGTGTGACCCGGTGCATTGTCGTGGTGAATAAACCAAGAGTTCTTACTCCACAATTCGGGCTTCTTGCGATGAACATTCTCCCTTAAATGCTTCAGTACGCTCACATAATACTCCGTACTTACTGATTGCCCTGACGGAAGTAATTCGGAGTGGACCACACCATCGCATTGAAAGAAAACGGTGATCAACAAATGTGATCCTTTATTTTGGATCGACTTTTTCGTCGTTTTTTGAGTTTTGGCTCATCTGAGAAGCGCCTTTCCTATGATTGTTGGTTGGTTTCGATGTCATATTCATAGACCCATGTCTCGCCACCGGTAATGATGCTTTCGATAATATTTTGGCTCAAAGAAAGCATTTCTTTAGGTACAGCAATGCGAAGCTGTGTAGACAGAATATTCAGCACTCTCGCCACAAACCGCGCTTCTATTCGTCTCATCTCAAAAATTTGTTACTTAACGTTCTGCACCGATCCGAACGGGACACCAATTTCAGCTGCTATCTCCCTGATGCTCACACGACGATCTTCGAGTAAAAGTTTTTCACCTTTTTCGATGTTTTTGTCAGTCACAGAGATGGATGGACAAATTATCAACTTCAGTTCGGCTCGCTTTGAACTCTTTAACACACTCGTATGCTTTTGTTTTCAACATTTTCGAGTCCCCGGATGCTACAGCTAACATTTTCAAAGCTTCCGCACATGATATGTTGGAAGAATTACTAAATTTCAGACGGCCTCTTTGCTCAACTAAACTCGACATAGCGAAATTATCAGAATACATCAAATAACGAGTTGTTTACGTACACACTATCAGATAAATTGAGCTCAAAATTAACATGCAATTAACTGCCAGATGTACCAACATACAAAAAATTTGTACAATATCTCAAGCGCGGTTCGTTTTATTGACAAATTCCGGGCTTTTTTTGCACAGAAGGTATATCTGCTCTTCGGGTATCAACTGACCAAAATTATTATATGCTTTGTACCTATTTTAGGGTATAGGGTACTACCGAATTAGTTAATTCTGTTGTTCTAGGGAACCCACATATCGTCATCAATTTGAACAATTATTCTCTATTTTGCCTAGTTTATTTGCTTCATAACCTTTCTCAACCAATCTCTGATTTTCGCAAAAAGTAAGGTTTGCTAATCACTAATCTGTCATTCTCTGATACACAAGTTTTCATGTAAGTAATAAAATCCAAAAAACTAGATAGACAAAACTAAGAAACAAAGTAAAATCTTCCCAGTGTAGCCTTTTAGCGGATCCTGCACATAATCCTTTGCAGAGTCACTAACACATTTACATTGTTTGCTTTTGTTGGGTTTGTAATAGGTACTACGAGTTGTAGTTGTTGTTTTAGATTTGTTGTTTCCCAATAGGCAAAAGCTGTGAAGATTTGTTAAAGGCTTTCCTCACACACCCACACGCACACATGCTCTCACACCTCCTTCGACTGCTATGGCGTTTGTTCTATTCCGCTGTATTTGCGCTTTGCATCGCATACTTTGAGGCGATCATCAACTGAGTCTATGCGCCTAACCTTAAAACAACTAAAAATGAAAAAAATCAACAAACAAGCTAAAAAAAGTAAAATAAAGAAAACAAATGAGGAAACGAAGAGGGCAAAAAGGACAAAAAAACAGTAACATTTCTTTGACATATTCCAGCCTAGTCTCCTAGTCGCGCCTTGCTTCAGTGTGTGAGTAATTGCACATGTGTTTGAGTGTCCGAATGGTGTTGTTGGGTCTATGTGTGGACCAAACTATCCTCACTGACGTTGTACATATAATGCCGTTTTTCCTGGTGTTATTTGTATTCCATTTATTGTTCATTGTGCTTTGTGTGTTGTGTGTTCGTGCGCCAGACTTGTTGTTGTAGTTATAGTAGCCGATGCAGGCCTGCAAATGAGCCGGTCGGAAATTTCGTAAATCATGGGAATTTTTAAGCAGTGAAATATATCCATACAACTTATTTGATACATGAATTTTTGAAAGTGAAATAATGTTCTGCGTGAAATATAGTTCGTATTTAATGACCTCGTGTACTTTTGACTCCTCATTTCTTAGAGTGTTGCTATTTTTGTTGTTGTCAATGGCTTTCAGCATAACTACCGTATCGATACAGGGATTCGCTTGGACTAATGCGTCAGTATCTGAATTTATGTGTGTGGACTTGTGTCTGAATAAGAACACGTGCAAGAGTGTATGCTTTTCTAAGTGTACACACACACTCCACACATGTGCACATGCAGGTAGATAAATATGTGCTAGAACTTTGACAGAGGTCAGCGGGATGCTGCCGTCGTCTGGTGTTAGCTGAAAGTGTGGTTTTGCTTTTGGTCAACATTTTACCCAGGTTTTCCTCTTTCTATTAATAGGCTGTTTCTTGTTAGTGTTTCACTACCAACATTACTAATGCTCCTTTCTCATACCTCGTCTCTCTCTCTACACCGAAGCAAGGTTTATTCTGAATTTATGAATGTTTCATTTAGCATATCGGTACCATATTAGAGGGTCCGAAATCATTTTGTTGATATGTTGCTCACTTTAAATGGCATTTTTCAGCACTACCGTTGTTGTTCTTGTAATGTATCCAAAATCAATATTTACTTTGAGAACGGAGACATTTGAAACTTTGTGTTGATTCAGAATTATGTTTATTTTAAAACTCAGGTTATATTGCACGAAAAAAGGGCCTGCAACCAATCAACAGTGTTTTCCTTTGTCGCCAATATCAACCACAAGGTTAATTCAAGAATACTACTTGATTAGCCACAACACTTTTTCGGTATTGTACCCAAAGAGACATAAGACTTCAGTATTGCACTTGAAATCATCATCACGATCCTTCGGTATTGCACCCAAGGAATCGGCAACCGATTAGTAAACCAACTGATCGGTATATAAACCGTCATGATGACAAATATGGGGATATTTCATATGAAAATGATTTCTGTAGGTTTTCTACTAATTGCATGAATTGGCATTTTGGTGGATATTGATAATTATAGCTACAATTGATAGTTATAATCGTAATTTTTCAAATACTTCTTATACCCACAAATTTATCTTTATACCTTTCTACATATATTCCTTTCATTTTACTTACCACTGGCACTGGAGAATGAGGAAGTTAAAATGAGGAAACTACCATTAATTGACGCGTAATTCAACGCGGACTTTACCGCTTAGTTGGAAACCTACTCACTTAATTCTGGTCGACCTGACCTTCGAAGCTGAAGTGGGGATTGACTGGTTAAATTTGTATCACTGTAATCAAATTGTATTATATTCCAAAGTTATCTCAAAAGTAACCTAAGAACTATCACAAAATAAATTGATGAAATAGTTGTAATTAATAACTACAAAAATTTATTTGGTTGACATAATTCTTATGAAAAAGTTTATAAATAACGACAACAGCGACTGTAATGACAAATCAGGCGATTATAGATTTATTATAGTTCCAAAAGTAATCAGTTAATGATATCTTGACATTTTCCTTTACACACATTTTTTTTTGTTGCTTTTAATATTACTTTTACTTCAAATACTCGCAGTTCGTCAGAATTAGGATAATCTTAAAAGTAGTTGCATTAAAAAATAATCTTCGCAACGGTACACAGGACATCAATGCAATATTATACTGTACTCAGTTTCAAAATACTTCTTTGATCTCCAAATATACATTCAACAGATCAAAGACTTTCATTATTTTGTTCACTCAAAAACAAGAAATTATAAGATCAATCTTAAATTATAAAATCAATATGACTGATTATTAACTTCCAAGTCATTATCTGAATCAGAATCTCTATAACAAAAATCTTTGTCTTCCCGAACAGGTTGTTGCATGTCTTTTGGAGTGATTTCGTTTGTTAAGGCAGAATCAGAATTGTGAGTATCTATGTAAGCAAATCTATACAAATCACTGGTTCATTAAATTTTTGATGTCACACGACTTATATGATACTATATCTGCTCCTTGGTAACTGCAAACTATTAAATTCTTTATTTCACGTTTCTATGCTTTTCAAATATGCTCGTATTTCAACCAAAAGTAAATTATGACAAGAACACCACAAAATACACTGAATTTTCGCATTGCCAGATATCCAAATCTTCTTTGATACGATTTGTAAATTTTATGTACTCTTCAGCACGAGGGAATTTGAATTATGGAAGGATGTACTTAAACTTGAGCGCTCTGTGCATCTCTGCAGCTACTTTCTTGTTGCTTTCAATTTATTATTTCAAAGCATCACACAATATATCCTATCTCGTGGCTGCCGGTCTGGATAGAAATTAGCCTCAGATTATTTTAAATTGTTTCAACATCTGGTCTTCTGCATTATCGATATACAAATAATTTGTCGTAGAGCAAGTTAGTAACAGTTTTGAAAGATTCAAGAAGTTGCTGCGAATACTATTTTGGTGCTACGAGTATTTTCGCCAGAACTCTTAAAAATGTATTTCGTTAACATTATCAAATCTGTGCAAGGTGTTAAATCGGCGACAAGGTAATAAAACGGATTTGCTTTAAAAGAAAACACTTTGATCCAGTGTCGGTTATTCTTGTCTTGTTCGAAATCATCCTGAGAGAGTTTTATATTTAACTTATTTGACGACGGTGTGACTATGATTTCCCTTAGTTTCGGTCTTATCCATGTCTTTTTGAATTCGTACAGTCTTGGTATTCTGCTACATCAGGATTTCTGTTCTTCCGTTTGATATATGTAAAGAATTTGGATATGAAGGTTATGAATCTTTTTTAGTTCTGGTTGATCAATTTTTATAAACAGCAACGATTTTAGAACCACCTATTTCGAATGGCATGCAATTTCGAGTCTGTACTGACAATGCAGCTAATTATATGAGTACTTAATGAACTGTCACCAAACCCCGAATCTTCCAGGTTGACAAATTAAGAGAGTGACTGTGGTGTTATACACTTAGGGATGGTAAATACGAAGTATAACAACAACACAGTTTTGTTAGTTTTATTTTAATTGCAATTATAACTGAAGAAAAAGTACTCGCTGCTAGGGTTATCGGCTCACAAAATAATATTTTCGTTTCGCTTTTGGTTTTCATATCTTCTGTTTACATGTTCACATTGTTACGTGAAATAGATTTGCTAAAAGACCGATCACTGGATTGTGTCGAGTAATTGAAAATTGTGGTTGGATTATTTAGTTTTTAAGCAGTTTCATTTAGTAGAAATTCTCTTGCGCAAAAGTTACGAAGAGTTATTTATTACACAGTTTAACAATATTTTAATAATTTTCAGCAATTTTTACTTTCACTTTTATAGCACAATTAACGCTACGGCTTCGCCAAAAATTATGAGTTTTTGTTTTTAAATCCCTTCAGTTGCCTTCGAGCTCATTCTTACACACTCCAGAACCAGGGTCATTAGCGCATGAGGGTTATCTACTATATTAAATATATTGCGCCGATAAGTTTTCTGAGGACTATTTCTAAAGTGTCGCAAAAGCTGCTATTGAGTAAGCTTAAGATAATACTGCTTAAGAAAGAACTCATATCTGATTACCAATTCGATAGTGACATGGCACCACCAAAGAAGTACAGCAAGTTTATCACATTGTAAGCGATACGCTCGAACAGGTTCAGAGCAGGATTATCAAATAGGCGATAAAATGTTGATGATTAGACACAGCGGAACGACTTTAACATACCGACAATCCATGAGTAAATAAAAACATACATTCCTAAATACTGAGCTCGGCTAACTACGCATTCTAACTTCCTAGCTCATAACTGGAGTCAACTGCATCAACGCTCAGATTAAAACAAGCGGCATCCTTGGACTACTTTTAGCAAATGTATCATATTCTCTTTGTATTTATAAAAAATGTTATAATGATTATAATATGGTATATTAAAGGTTATTGTAAAAACTAAAGGATAGCATTCGTTCTTCTTTCACATGCAACTACTGTCATTTATTATTGAACGAGCGTAGTGTCAATAAGGACAGATATATAATACGGAATAATTTAAAAAAAATTAGGATGTGGAGTAGAGTAACCAACCTGCTTGGTTGCGGCTGAGCCATGAACATTTTGTATGACGAGAAAGTTTTCTTCCATTAGACTTTTGGTTGATATAGTATGCTTCGATTTCTTTTTCATCAATCAATATTTATAATATTGAGTTTGAACAATGATCGTGGAAATGCATGAAAGATCACAACACAAACTTATTTCAGTCAGTTTGCCCCATGTAAAGATCTGGGTGGTTGTTTCCTGTTCGCCTGCATCAGTTACTGTACGGCTTATATTCATATACAATTTCACCTAAAAATCTCTTGTCATTATTGTTCTTTGTATAGCTAACCTGACATGTCCCTAATCAGTAATTATCTAAATTGAAGAACCTGTCACGATAGTTTTGTATTAAAGGCATTTGATTATATTCAATGAGAAGGAGGGATGATTACATTATTATATTAGAATGAAACCAATATTTGCAATGGCTAAAAACAGTTTATTTTAAGACATATTATCTCCAAATTGTTTCCACTTTAAAACATTGTATCTAGCGTGTGAATCTATTCCATTAAATCGTTAGTAAGGAGATCCTCAAGAGAGCAATTCACAATGAAATCTCTCCCTTGTCGATGCCTCTTTAACGCTTCTACGCTATTCCCATAAGTTCGACGGTTTCTATTGTACGACAAATTCACTAAGTCATGGGTAAACACGAAACACGTTACATTCAAATTATTGCAGTTACATAAAGAAAAATATTTGATAAGAGTTCTTCCTAACGCTATTTGCATTAATAACACCGTCCGACACATGTTTGGACACAGGAGCAAGACCTATATATTCTGAAAGTAAGGTTAAAAAAAGATCCCCGTGTCTGACCGCTTTTCTAGATCAATTAGTTTGCTATTTTTAGAAGCAAAATTGTTTTTATATAATATTACTCATGTTTTTTTTTAATTTCCTCTGATTCAAAAATTTAAGTATTACAATATAAAATTGCCTTCTGAATACAAATTGGATAAAATAAAATTTGTGGAAATGTTTTATAACAACTCCTTTATTTTGTTACAAATTTTGTACTCTTATTTGGACGCTATAACTGCAGGATTCAGGATTTGTATCCCGATAAAGTGACCAGCAGTACTCGGCAAGCATGTATCGAATGTCTTTTCCTTTATATCGCATCTCAATTGTTTTGATATCTTGGTGAAAATCTTCGCCATGCTCGGGAGCAAGTTAATTTTTAGAGACATGTTAACACCCATCGCATGATACGGAGGAATCGTTTCTTCGATAGTTTCTTTGTGGTTTTCTGCCATTTTGTTGCCGAGGATATTTTGGGCAACTGCTATGTAACCTTTCCATGCCCTTTCTTCTACTAGACTTAGCAAGCCCACGAACTTCACCTCAGTCAACAATTTAACTATTTGCGGTCCATTGAAGCCGCTTGTAAATTAAAAACCAATAATTTTAATGAAAATTATACATTTTGAATAATATCCACACTTGATAATTCACCTGGCTCGATTTTTGTTTCGCTAAGTTTTGGAAAAATTTTTATTAATATCTTAAAAGCTTCGTTATTAGTATCTAGTGCTCGAACGAAATCTCAGATACGACCCAGCTGAATGTCAAGAAGCGGTAGAATAATTTTAGATGACTCCACCAACGGTGTATGATCAATGCTAAACTGACCCAATTGAAAGTTTATATGCCAATCCCATTTAAAAAAGTGGTATTCTTTTTTGCGTCCCTCCTAAATACACAAAGAGTATTGTTATTTCGAGAATCCTTTATTAACAGCAGTTAGTAGTGCAACCACTTTAAAATAACAAAATTTTTCCCACTCATACTGACGATTATTAATGATATTTTCGTAATTTTCCTAATGGATGGATATTTATACCCAATATGTAGTAATACGGCTTTTAGACTAGTTTCAGATGAGCTTATAAAAATCGCCAGTCCTGTGGAACATGGGGATGTCCGATATCTTCCAACAATGCAACGATGTCATTGCATTATCCAACATTTTTTCCTTCATCTGCATAAAAAAAAAAGTTTGTTAAATGGCTCAGTTTTGGCGCGTTTTCGAGCTGACGTTGTTTTGAAATCATCAGCAACCAAAGTTTGAAACGGGAACTAATTATTTCTGCTGTCTCTTTTGAAATTTTAGCATCGCGAACCAACTCTTGAAATCTGCTTGCGTCACAAAATGTGGATCTGTATTGCTTAATTCCGAACGTGGTGACACAAATTCAGACGCCGAAGGTTCTTTTAATGTAACGGATTCCTTGACAGCGTATTCAATTCCTTCTTCTCGTGTATTGTAGCGAAATCTAGTAGTTTTCTAGGAAGCTTCTGGAGAATGCTCAGTTCGTCGGAGTCAAATAGTTGGTTGGACATACCGATGCCGACATGTGGCGCCGATTTGAACCATCCAATTAAGCCACGATAACAATACTTACAAACCACATCTGGAACGTAACATAAGATTGGAACAAACACCATACCAAAAAGCCCTCAAAAGCGATGATTATACTTTTTGTTAAGTTTCGCAAATAGTTTGCATAGGCCAATAAACAGAACAGATAACAAAAATTATTACGATTAGAACAGTTTATCTTTATTTAATTACACAGAGTTTGTTTTGTTTATCTGTAAAACTTTTGTAAAAAGAATGTGAATGTTAGCACTGTAATTGTAATTCTGCGATCACTTCACAGCTGGAAATTTGTTGACTTATTTGAATAACGGTAATTGTGATGGTCACCTGCTGCTTGGTTATAGGGGTGGTACATATTTTAATCGATTAGTATCCTTCAATCGTCAGAATAAGCGTCAAAAATTTTTAAGAAAATAAGAGAGTTGTTATAAAGCATTTCTATTTAACTTTTTCACATTTGGATCAGAAGGCAATTTTACATTGAAATATTTACATTTTTGACACAAGAAAATTTTTTTTATTAAAAAAGGCGTATGAGTAATATTAATTAAAAACAATTTTTCTTCTAAAAATCGTAAAAATCGTCCTACTTTCAGAATATATATGTGTGTGGACCCAAAAGATGAATTTTTTCGGACGGTGTAATAAGTCGTTAGTCATATTATCAACTTCTGTTACATACCGAGGCATAATCGAAGTTCTAACCGCGTTTGCACTAAGAGACAAACATCTCCCGTACGTGGCAGTTCCACAGAAAGCAAAACATGACTATAAAAATAGAAGCTTCTACAAAAACGGACCAGTGTTAAGTTAAAAGCAACTGTGATAAGAAGTGATACTGAAGTAAAGTTAATGTAATAAAGGCATGTAAACCGACATATAAAATTTAACTACGTGAAGTTTTTCAGAGGTGAACTGTTGATTATCAGTCTAGTTTTATTAAATCAAAATAGTCAAATAATGTATATTATTTTACTTGACATAATCCAGTTGTTCTAACAGAAAATTAATTTTCATTGCAATGCAGTTTGATATCAACCTATAACCCAATATCTCTTTGGGCACTGTGTTGTTAGTTATGTAACATGTCAAAAGTCATCCCAGTATGATATTTAAATAGAATACATCAGTATAAAATGTGCCAGCCTCCGCGATCTACGGTTAATTGTGCTTAACTCACAGCCGTAGGATCACGATTTCGAATTCCGACCAGGACACATTCTCCTATTACTTTTTAATCTTTTTCCCACCATTTTAAAGGGATCAGTTGCATGTAGTCATCCACCCAACCCTTGAAGATCTAATTAATACTTGAAAATCTCTAAATAATACTTATAGTTGCTAGAGTTGGTGCAAAACTTCAATCTTTATTCAGAATTCTTGTTGCTCGGAAGTACTTACTTTTCGGTTACAATATTTACCAACAATGACAGTTTTAGAAAATGAGGTTTAAAATCTGATTTAATGAAATTTACCTCTTGGCAAAACATTTAAATAAATAAATTTTGATTAATTGTGTCGTCTCAACTTTCAATAAATTTACTCTTCGAAGCTTATTATACGCTAGCCGATGAGCAGAACTGATCTACCTTGGGTTGTTAGTTTATCAAATGTTATCCACTTCACGAATTTTTCATGTCATGGTATATTGAACAAATTCCCCACTTTTCCTTAAAACAGATTGTACAGAATATGTTCTTATGCTAGCGACCGATGCCGACAGAACACCTAATTAACAGAAGGTCTCAGGAATGGCCTCCTCAGACGAAAACAAAGAAACAAAAATGAAACACAATTACACAATTTCTTCATGAATGTAAAAGTAAAATTTATCCCGTGCTCAAAGTACTTTGTCTCCAATTTGACATAATGAAAATTTATTGGAGATATTCCAAATATAAAATTTCCTTTACCTATGCATTTTCCAATTGGGATGCGAACTGCCTGGTTACATGCTGACGTGGTCATGTTCGACTGTGCGTGTATGTTACATTATGCAAATTTAGCATTCCACATACACAGACACACTCCGCGGGTAATTGAATGAACACAAATTTTCCATTTTATTGTATTATTTCAATGGCAACAGCTGCCACGGTTGTCATCTCAAATGTCAGCAAAAGTTGTTGGTGTCATTGCAATAATAACCTTATTTTCTATTCTGTACGAGGAGAGAGGGAGTAGCAGGAAAATCGCTTCGTAATAGACTGGTCTAATAAATTGTCAAATTAGTAATATATAATGAGCACTTCTACAAAACTTATATGCAATTCTACCTTACACCTAAACTACCCTTTCTCTCATGCCTACTATATTTCTCTCCGTCCACACACTCTTTCTCTCTCCCTCTGTCTACCAAATAAGGTCGCGATGTATGCTTTGTACACATGTTGCATAATTTTGCAGCTGATAATGAATATACTGAATGCCAATAAAAAGTATCAACAACGGCAATAACAGCCACAATAAAAACAACAAAAACAACAATACTGAAAACAACAAATAAATGATGATGTCTATCGATATTTGGTACAGTGATGCAAATGGTATATGTCAATTTTAAGTATAGAATGATAAAAGAAACTAAAAAAAAAAAACGCAGCACATAGAAAAGGATTCCAAGAACAAAAAGGAAAAAATCCAAGAGAGCCAGCAGCAACAACAACAGCAGACAAGAATAAAAGCTTAACACACAGAAAAATGCGCGGTTACACCTGTTGTTATCATTGTTATTATTGTCGTTTCGGTGCTTTAGGTTACGTACGATTACAAGGTCCTTTTTCTGGGCTTATAAAAGTACACAGAAAGGAACCAGAAATCTTTGTTGATATTTAAAACAAAAATCAAAGAGCACAAAAATAACATAAAGAATTTGCCACTCACCCACATGCACTTATCATTGACAAGCAATCGTTTCTCTATCTCACATCACTTAATGACTTGTTAATTTTATGGACATATGAGCGAATTTCAAAAATATTTATTCAGCAACTTAGCTCCGCACTTCCGGCAAGATATGCCCAAGTCACTAAATCAGCATTTGTTGCAATTTACCAACACTGCCACTTTGTATAAAAAGGCTTATTCTGTGCAGAAACCTTGAATAATTCCACTATAAATGGCAATTCAAGTTGCTAAATAAATTAAATGATCCGCTCCTAAATATCTGAGCTATGCGATTTAGCTATTTTTTTCTGTATTCCCATACAAATTGCAATATAGTCTGAACTGGAAGCCCTCTACCGATAAGTGCTAAAACGAAACGGAGTATGTAGACTCATATTTCAAGGAGGACATGTATACACATCTTTCCTTATCCTATACATAATAGTTCGTGTGACTCAGAAGTTATATGCAGAATTAACTACATGGAATCATGAATTTAATAACCCGTCTTTCTTCACGGAAAAATAGAATGATGATCAGAGGCCTATTCAAAAACTTAAGAAGGAAACAACTACAGAAATCTATTCAATTCGTCGACGGACTTGATGGGTTACATTCTGTGGTTTAGTGAACATTCTGGGAAAAATTGGGAAAGTCCTGTGAACAAAGAAATCCTCCCTACATCATAGTTACATACAATTATAAAATACATATACCTTCTTACAATTTTAAATGGCATGGGTGCACTTCTGAAATAAGCACATATTTTATATTATTTCAAACATCCATCAACAAAATCAACACTAGTTTGTTTCACAGAGATCATTTTCAATTGGATGATATCGGCATAATCAAATAAAATCATGGTTGATTCGCTAACAGTGAAGTCCAAACTCTTCCAACAAATGATGACTGCACAACCTGCGGAAAGCGTCCTACTATTTATCAACTCAGTGGTAGACAATACTCTGGCTATTTCAAGTCGCTGGGAGGAACAGCAAACTAACCTTTAGTAGTGTTGTTGTTCTCTTTCGCTTCCATATCATTTTGAAATCGTAACTAATGGATTTCTGCAGACTTTTATCAGTTAACGAGGAGGCTGTGAAAATGTGTGTTTCGTCTTAATAAAAAAGTGGAATAAAAAGAAGTACATTACAAAGAACAAGCACAGGAAACCGTAAATAGAACAGGAGGGTTCTATTCAATTTTGTTCTCATATAGCTCCCCATTACGCTGGACAATCTTTAGTCAGAAGTGACTTACGAAAAGGTAGAAATGTTAATGGTAGAAATATAGATATAAGTTATATTAGACTCTCGACCATTAACTGCAATATCAGCGGATTGGAATGATATGCAGTTAAAAAGCCTTTCTTCTCACTGGTGAATCTCTGACGGCACAGATTGTTATGATATAGTGGAAATGGTTATTACACGTATTTTAGTATAGAAATTAGATCAATTTGTGGTGTTACTGCAACAACTAAATAATAAAATATGAAAAATCAGACTCTGCCACCATCTATATAAGTAATGGAGATCTACGAGTATCACGCTAACTCTCCGTCTATGTACGAAATATGTTATACCAGTTAAATAAAGTATTAAAGCATGCAATATTGAAAAACCACTAAATGGACGAGACTAGATCAGTTCATAAATACTTATCCCAGTACCAACTTTCAAAAATAACTCCTTGGTAAATATCAAAGAGTGAACAAAAATTCTCGAAAGAACATAACAATGCAGAAAATAGAAAGAAACCAATGTGCCCCAATATGTAACCAGTCTACAAAAAGGGAAATCAATATGTTCATGGAATGTAACTCTGTTCGACAAAGGTTCTTTATATGATTCTGTAGATTAGAAGGTAGCATCCAATCATCAAAGGTTAGGTTAACGTGGCAGCCGTCTAAGGACCAGCTCACTCAGACCACCATGGGTCCATTGTGATACCACCGCGTAACAGCGCAGCTCCGATCCATTCGTCGAACCATTTCGAAGCCCTAATAAAGCGCAGGATTTGTTTGACCTTCGCGCTAGACACCTCTGTAGGAGAGCTAATAGCGTATTTGCCTAAAGAGCTCTCTCTGCTTCTAGCCAGAACGGGGCAACTACAGAAGAGATGTCCAATCATCAAAAGAAGAAAGTCTTTTCGTATTAACTAGGTTTGGGTAGTACACTCGCGAATCGCAACAAATGCATCGCACACAACAATTGTTTGTAGCGCTTCTCGACTCTTTTCGATTTCTAACATTTTTCGTGTCGCTTCACTTCATAAAATGTGTGCGCTCAGAAAAGCCAAGCACAGGACAGTAGTGAGTGATGCATTGTCTTGTCGAACGTCTACTTTGTTCAGCACAATTTTGCATTCCTCCATTTTGCACAATTGTAGCGTTAGTCTAAACTGCTATACTATGAAAAATATTCGCCTCACTCCAACACACTAAAATCGAGTCGTTTGCACTTCGCTAAACCAAAGGGACTAAAGGGAAAATGCACCAATATTAAGTGGGAGCACAATAACGATAAGTGTAGACTTTGATGAAGTTCACAAAATCATTGAGAACAATATTCAGACGAAAAATGGTAAGGAGAAGGCCAATTACCATTTACGGACGATATACCCAATACACTGCGAAGATGTAAAATATCAATAGATTTAAGAACATTAAATATTTCATGAAATTGTGGTAAACAGAAATTGGTGCACTTCAAGACTTTACTTAGACACACAATCTTCTTAGAGTGGAGGGTAGTATTAAGAAATAGCATTTCCAATATTCATGAGTAAACCTGAATAAGCTGAATATTCGAATAACAACCAGAATATTAGATTTATGCTGCTGATTTTGTCTCTTTCCCGCTAATGCCATAACTAATTTATGGTACGCTCTCTTTATCCCGTGTGAGCAATGAACAATGAGTCATCCTTGATGTAATATCAGTTTCGCACTAATACGCACCGCTCTTGAATATGCTGAATAATCTCGGAAGCAGTTAAAACGTTTTAAAGGACACATGCTTGAACGGTTAAGTTGAGTTGTGACTTGGAAGCGGCAGCGATAAGACTGGAATATAATTAAAAATTTATCTTGTTAAACTGAGATAGTAAAAAACCTTCTCAAATTATTTTTGGTCTTTTATTAAGGCTAATAATCCAAAAATAGGTATTTGTTATGCTTGACACAAACCTTACGTATCAATTAATTCTGTTAACAGCCCGTTTGTAGGGTATTAGCGAGAAGAACTCGTCAACCACACCTGGTGCTATTCAAACCTATGCTTGCTAATAAATTCGCTTTGAATAGTGGTGGTGGGTGGATGCTGCCGATCGCAAAGGCAAGCGCAGCCACTTTTGGCAATTTTTCCCACGTTTTCATATTAATTTCATTTTTATATTCCCAACTGAGCTGCTGCTTGTGCTTCTACTTGTCTGGCATGGTCCTTATTTAAGCACCGACGTGGTATATTTCTTCATTTTCATTTGCACATGCTTATTATAAGCATATCCATTGGCATATCCTTTATACTAATAATATTCGGGCGGTACGTTTAACAAGTAAAAGTATCTACATATTGTTGTTGCTGCGGGTGTTCTTATTTTTGGCAACTTGTAATGTGTGCCATACAGCGTCTAAAAATGTACAATAACACACAGTTACACAGGAATGCATACACACAACCATTCATCCCTATTAAAAGTGGCAACACATTTTCTACCTCCTTCCTTCCTTCCTTACTTCCGCCCAGCTGAAATTCTGCTGTCATTTTTATTTTATTTACAAATCCCAGTATACACATATATCTATGGGTGTGTGTTTGTATTTGCCCTGTGAGGTAGGACTTAAGTAAGTGTAGCTGGGCTTAACTGCGTATTTAAGCATTTAATCGCGTGTTCACCTGTTTTCTCGCCTTCCTAGCCACAAAATTAGTTTCTTATTTAATTCTGGGCCTGCTCATTGTTTTTTTACGAGTAGTGTTGTTGGGTGTGGTGTTCTTTTTGTAGTTGTGATTACTACAATTGCTTACTTAAGTTAATAACCCATTTTGTAGTTAATTTTTAAATATTAAATTATTTTTGTATGCAAACACTTCTGTTTTGTGTTAATTTGTTATGTGTACTTAGTTGGGTTGATGTGATTAACCTGCAAATAGACAAGCAACAAGTGGCAAACAACGTCTGGTACTGAGTCACAGCCACTTTCTGTATCTCGCAACGATTTGCAGACGAAAGAAGTTCGATTCGTGTGCAGCATAAACATTGGGAGAAAAAGTGTCGGTTTTACGCTCTATCAACAGTCACTTTTTCAAAATGTTGCTAATTTTACTTCTTTTCCACTTGTATGCAGCTTTTGAAGCCCTTTTGAAAAATTGAATAATAATTCACTTTCTTGACAATAAAATGTTTCCTTATTTCTGTTTAAATGTACAACAAATTTGTGAATAAGTAGATAATTATCACAATTAAATTTAGTATAGTAAATTCCATTGAGTGACCAACATTTATGCTTGCACTTTTTATACGGTTTTATTCAGTGATACGAATAAATCCTTGCATCGGTTATATTTCAAGTTGACCACTTCACTTTATTTCGTTATATAGAGAGATTGAAATCAGTTTTAAACAAACCCACTTTTGATCTGATCCAATGGTATATATATATATATATATATATATATATATATATATATATGAATATATATATATATATATATATATATATATATGAATATATATATATATATATATATATATATATATATATATATATATATATATATATATATATATATATATATATATATATATATATATATATATATATATATATATATATATATATATATATATATATATATATATATATATATATATATATATGTATATATATATATATATATATATATATATATATATATATATATATATATATATATATATATATATATATATATATATATATATATATATATATATCTGGCAACTGAGGTAAGAAAGTCAATTTGGCAAAAAAATGGAAATTTCAAGAGAAGGTTCGTTGGATTATTTTTCACAACTTTCGACGTGGATTATCTCAACAAGAAAGTGTCGATGAACTCAGTTTTTTATATGGCGATAAAGCACCATCAAAAACCACAGTATATCGCTGGTAAAGTGAATTCAATCGTGGTCGTAGTGTGGTCGTAGTGTGGTCGCCGACGATCTCCGTGAAGGTCGTCCAGAATCTGTGGTTGTGCCACAAAAGATCGATTCAGTGCGTGAACAGATTATTCAAGATCGTCATCTGACATATCGTGAGATAGAGGAAACCTTGGGTATTACTTCCACTTCCATACAATTAATATTGCATGAGCATTTGGCTGTAAAAAGATTTGTTCACGTTGGATCCCACATAATTTGACAATCGCTCAAAAAAAGGCTGGTGTCAATTGGTGTAAGGAAATGATTAAAAAAGTTCGACCGTGGTGCTTCAAAAGACGTGTATAAAATCCTAACGGGTGACGAATCATTGATATATGCGTATGAGCCGGAATTGACAGTGTGGGTATTCCAAGACGAGCTAAATCCAACAAAAGTTGATCGTGGAAGAAGCACAGCGAAGCAAATGGTCGCCTGTCTCTTCGGCCGAATGGGTCATATAGCCACTGTTTAGCTTGAGCATCGTAGGACGATCAATTCTGAGTGGTACATGACCATTTGTTTGCCGCAAGTCTTCGGAAAAATTCGTAAAACCAACCGCCAAAGACGAATCATTCTCCATCATGACAATGCGAGCTCTCACTCATCTCGTCAAACAGGTGAATTTTTGAGCAGTCAAAACATCGAATTGATGACTCATCCTCCGTACAGTCCTGATTTGGTACCCAATGACTTCTTCTTTTTGTTCCTGAATATCAAAGGTAAACTGCGTGGTCAACGATTTACGAGCGCCGAAGAAGCAGTTGAAGCGTTCAAAAACCATGTTTTGGAGGTGTCTCAAGAGGAATGGAAAAACTGCTATGACAAATGGTTTAATCGAATGAAAAAGTGTATTGATCATCAAGGGAAATATTTTGAAAAACAATAAAGCCATGCAAAATGTTTGTCATTATTTCCTATTCCCGAAATATAAATAGTACCCCTCGTAGACTTAAACCCCATTAATTGTATCTCCTTTAATTATTTCACTTTATTTTCCTTGAGTACGAAACGACTCAGAACATTCGGCGTGACTTGTGCTGGTACGACCATACCGAAATTGAGTAAGCCAGTGACGGATGGTTCCCATCGATGATGAAGAGTTCCCATAATACTTTTCAAGCTTTTGTTTGGTTTGGGTGATGGTTTTTCATGGAAAAACTAGTGTTTAATGAGCACACGAAAGTCACTTTTTCCATTTTTACGAAAATGATCGTTGGCGTCTGTTTCAAATGGCTGTTACAACTTAAGTCAAGATGAAAGCCTTGTGGTTACTGCTAATAAGTAATGATAATGTTAACAATAAATATCTCCAACAGATTCCTACAAGCACGCCCACAATTCCCTTCTAATAGCGCATAAATGGATGAATGATAAATGAAGGTGTAAGTAACACCTACTGTAAGGCCTACTTATTCGCACGGTACTGCTATGTGAATAAAAAGTATCGACAAAGAGTAACGTTAGGTATTAAATTTGTTATGGCCAATATAAATATAAATTTAATCGTACAGGCACTATATGGGCATGGGAATAGTTTCATTTATTCTCATAGGATATAAGGTCAATGTAACCTAATTTCAAATTTATTAACATTGTTTAATACGAATAATAGAAGAACTGGTCATATTATAAGAAATAATGCTAATGCGAAAATCAGTTTTTATTTCAATAACTGGCCAGGTAATAAAAAAAAACTTTCTTTGATTCTTCAACTAAAAAAATTAATTTAAGACATGGTAAAAGCTTAATTTAATTCATACTTTACTTTTAGTTATATTATTATTATTATTCAATAATTTATCTTTACATTTTAGGTTTATTTCACAGTAATTTTGTTTCTTAACAATAATTTCATTTTCGTCCAAACATAATTGCTATTTTGTGACCCGGGTACCGAGAACTATTACTGTCTACTAAGCCTACAGGTACAGGGTCAAAGACGCTGTCACAGCACATTCCGTAAAATCCTAGCATTCCTACTACAGCCCGCAGCATCCACGACTGGCAACACATGACTTGCTAACTTACATATTTTTCGACAGTCAATTCTAGCCATGGGAATCAAATTATTGAACTGAAATGAGATATTCAAACCAAATGTTTTAAAGGTCTCTTGAAGGTTTTCAGGAAAACCAAGTATTTTATGAAATTGGATTATTTGATAATGTTGTCATATTCAGGGGTGGAGCTTTGGAAGTTGAGCAAGCTAGAATGCAATTTATGAATTTTGATATCATAGATGGGTGATTCCATTAGAACTCGTTTTACATAAAGAACAATGGTGCAATAATTTCTCTAACATTTAATATTATTGCGATGCAAGAAGATACTGGAAAAACTTTATTTGAAAAGTTACGTTTACTAAACTAAATATATTTCAAACACTTTATCCAAATTTAATACTATTTTTAACGAAAATTAAATGCAATTTGTAACTAGTTTTACAACTTGCGGACAAAGGAGTTTGAGTGCTGCCGCTGTGAAACTCTACACAATTTTACACATTAGTTAATTTTCAATATCTGAATATTGGTTAAAGAGTGAAAGTACAAAAATATAGTGAATAAAATTTAAGAAAATCCATATAATAAATGGTAACTCGCGTTACCTAACATTGGTAACTCGCGTTACTTTTCACAAAGCATATGAAAGTAAATCAATAAAACTAACGGAAATGTAAGTGTAGTCATAAGCGATAAGAATGGTGCTTTAGTCTTATGATTGGGGCACATTTCTAGGTGAAGTTCAATTTATATTAGTTTAGAAATTCTTATCACACTGATAAAAATCGAAGTTTCTGTGTAGCATCTTCATGTAACGCCAATGCCTTTTTGTTTGGATTCTCCGAAATAGTTAACTGGTTCAGGTCATTGCGTTTTACATGAAGCTGTTCAAGAAATAGTATTTCCAACACAATTGTGTAGTGTTCTGCGAATGGAAGACTTGCGTTGCAAGTGACTGAACATTGGAAAATGACCATGGAACTAAGTTTTGTTGACCTTAATTTTTCAACTTGGTATATAGCATTCATTCTTTATGATTAAATATTTCTGGATTTGTAATCATAATAATTTATAATCATAATTTATAATCATAATTACCATAACGGAGTTTCTTAACTTCTCTTATTGAAGTAAGTGCGAGAAAGAAATAAATGTCAAACATAAAAGTATTCGCCTTCGGTTTTAATACAATATGTCTTGTTATTTTGTTAAGCTTCACAAATATGTAACACCCGCTCAATATTTTATGCACAAAAGCATTCGTAGCTTAAATTTTATGTGAACAGCAAAAGAATCCAATTGAATCAAATTGTACACTAATTCACTTTTGTACAAATTATAATAATAATAATAATATTTTTTATTTGTATATAGAAATGATCTTACTTTACAAATACAAGACATCAAAATTACTTTAAAGAAAACTTTGAAATTCGGCTCCACAAAAGTATTCGTACACAGAGGATCAGTAAATAGCTCCGTAACTATTAAATTTTATTACTTCCTTCAATCGGTTTGGCTTAGAGAAAACTTTTTTCGAGTCATCTCCGCCGAAATTCCAGCCAAGTCTTCCATTATAACATTCTTGACGAACCCCTTCGATGTGATCGGATCTTTCGGTGCAATCACTACTGGATTCAGAAAAGGCACCGCTTATTATATAGAATCCTCAGGTTTGTAAATTAGACTGTGTGCTTCAGACTTTGGTCTTATTGAAGTATAATAAGTCCTGAAAGCCCACGTTTTTAGCACTTGTTTACAAATTCTCTTTTAAAATTTTAATATATTGTTTATTGTCCTCCCTCTCTGTTACAGATTAGGTGTTCCCGGATCCATTGGCACACATTCACCTCTTTAATGTAATATTTCCGCCACTATATTGATCAAACGGATATGTATTCTTTGAATCCAATTTTGTGAGAGGTTTCCTCCACATCATTAACACATTCAGGGCAAAAAATATTGTATTTAGACTTGTTGCTGCTCTCGCTTATAAGTGGGTCAATGCATGAAGTTTTTTCGTTGTAAAGGGTAGGATGAAGGGTTCTGTTAATTTCTGGAACAGAACTTCGTGTTTTTGCTGTAATTTGCCTGATGATAACGGCCTTGCCACTCAATTTTAGTCTTTCGGGCTTGCCTGATCGTTGTCCAAGTAAAAGGCAAACTGTTGGCAACGCTTCTTTTAGATGTCCTTGAGTATTTTTCGTTCTTCCCTTAGGTTGAATATTTCTTTCGATCCTCAACAGTGCCTTATGTTAGTTTTTTTCCTTACTGGAGATTAAACCATTATATTCGGGTAGTGCCTAATCTGAGAGGAATTACGCACTTGCAGCTAAAGCTTTCAAAAGTTTTCGTCGACTGAATAAGTGTTTCTTCATTTCTCAAGCACTAGATTATTTTACCTATTTTAACCAGAGTCTTCTTTTTTGCTTTACACCTATAAAACTCTGGCACGGTCAAAGTACATACATACGAGTATATGCTTGAAAAATTGATTGAGTTTAATTTTGAATATAGAATGCGATGTTCTTCGGTCTCTTTTAATTAAATTAGTCGTCAATATTCTGACAGGGGTTATTTCCTTTGCAGTACACAGATATGTCGGTGGCGATCTAATATGTATACGAGTATATATAAAAAGAGTTCTCTTAACAAAAATTCAGTGATTCTATTTGCATTTGCTTCCAAGTTTTTCAACACGATTCTGTGTTCAACAAGTCATAACAATCAATCACACAAATTGTAAGTATTCTTTTAATAAAAGAAAATGATGAAGTTGGCAATATTGCTGAACAGAAGAATATACAAGAACAGCCACGAAGTCAATTATATTCATTCCTCGCTATCTCTAGTCACCTTGATCAAAGATCAGTTGGAAGATGCGTTATATTGCCTATCATTATAAGACAAACCAGTGCTTGCTATCGAAGCCAAAATAAATAATATTTTGAAACTGCAGTAGGTGTGCTTTGGTGCTGACAGTGTCTGTCACCTTAAAGTTTACAAAGACTAAACTATATTACCAAAAAAGGAGATGATATAAATACACTACATTTAATTAAGATACATTTAAAACTAAATTCCATTATGATCGCCTACTGTGAGTTTTCCGCTGCATTCAATTCTCCCATCTACATTTCATTATGAATAAAATTTTCGAATACGAAATTATTAAAAATTATGTCATTAGAAATGCTATCATTAAGTATGAAATGCAATCGTGTTATGGCGTGTTGAAAATTAGTAATTTTTGTTGAATTGATGCAGACAAGAATTAATTGAATATTATTATATATTATTGTAAATGTTTTTTTTGTTCGTGACGGAACAGCCAGTCATATATAGCGTTCAGACTACAAGACATCTATTGTACTATATTTGACGTTACACTTTTATTTTTCTTTGAATCTACCGGATTTTTAAGTCAACCTCAGTAGATCGTCTGGCACTAAGTAGTCAAAGTTTGCGCTACTTAGGATGTCAGTGCCAAATACTTCGTACCTTATTCTAGCGAAAGCGAGGCACACGCACGAAAAGTGGTCCACCATCCCATCTTACTCTCCAGAAGCCTGGCAGAGTAAACTGTCTGCAATGCCAATCATTTGCATATGCTTAGTCGCAAAATAACGCTCCATCAGTCCTACCAGTCTCTCCTACCAAGTGACGGAAGAAACCTTGACGTTCTATCGGAAATGACAGGCAGCATAAGCTTTGCACATCAAGATGTTTCAAAGACTTAGTTTCTCAAAAAATCAACTAATTATCCGTATTGAAGTGATATGCTGGGAAAGCAGTTTCGATTCTCACGCCCATTACATATTTTAAGCTGATATTGGTAACAAAAATGTTTTTATGTGAAAACTATATGTGATGCACTGTAGTTTGCCTTTAAGGAACGTTGCAAGTCGTATCCTGTATTCCCACAAGTACACACAGGGTTCCTGAATGATTCCGATTTCAATATTCCTGGTTGAGTGTAGCAAAATTGTCTAGGAATCATTTTATATGAACCCTTCCCGAAATTCTCGCCAAGCCGTGAGTCGACATAGAATTTCGCGGCACACCTCGAATAATACGTCAGATGTCTCAGAAATAGAGATAGGATTCTATTTGACACTAATAAAAGTTTGGATATTGAGAATAGGACATGCTGCGGTTTCATTGTATTTATAACCAATTGGATTGCACATTACTTCCGCAATTCAAATACAAAGATGCGATGGTAATAAAAATTATGACTGAGTTACGATGTTAATAAGAATTATGACTGAAGCAATCATATTATTTTGCAGCTTGAATTCAAATGAGCTCTTAAAAATTAAAATTTTGAAATTTTGGATGACACATGTTCCGGATCTTACAACAAGAAGCCTATTTTTGCCAAATTTCAGTGATATTATTCTTTTTATATTAAACGAAACATACGAGGTCTGTTCAAAAAGTATCGCGAATTTTGAATTTTTGCGGGCTACTGATGTTCGATATTCGATCTTTTTGTGGCGTTATATTGGTACTCCTGACCCTCACTTAGGTTGACAGTATCGGCCATTTTGAATGTTCAGTCAGTTTTTGACAGCTATTGTGCGTGGACGTGTTTTAGCTTGTCTTCGATTTTTGTCTATCTCCTCAATCGTAGCGTAGCGTCGTCCTTTCATGGGCCTTTTCAGTTTCGGGAACAAGAAAAAGTCACAGAGGGCCAGATCTGGGGAATACGGTGGCTGCGGCATTATTACAGTGTTGTTTTTGGCCAAAAATTCGCTCAGAAGTAATGATGTGTGAGCAGGGGCATTATCATGCTGCAAAGCCAATTTTTGTTCTTCCACAAATCCGGGCGTTTCTGGCGGATTGCTTCTCGCAAATAGCGCATTACTTGAGTAATGTACACGATACTTGAGTATCGTACACGAGTTTTTATAGTATGGTGACTACATATTCTCCGGACGACAATCCAAGCCCTAGTAGACGAACAAGTACCAAAACTGTTTCGAGACTTCATAAATTGTATGTGCTCGTCACGGACAGATTCCAACAGCTTTTGAGCAATGTTAATGCGATGCTGTTTTGGGTCGAGATTGAGTAATTTTGGTACGAATTTTGCGGCGACCCGCCTCATGCCCAAACTTTTGGTGATAATCGAATGACTCGAGCCAATCGATATATTTAGGCCCTAAGCAACTTCTCTGACAGTGATTCGACGATTGGCCAATACTAGTTTCTTTACTTCATCAATGTTTTCGTCTGTTGTTGACGTGCTCGGGCGTCCGGAACGCTCTTCGTCGCTCACATCTTTTTGGCCCTCTGAAAACATTTTGTACCACCGATAAACGTTGCTTTTGTCCAAAGTAGCTTCGCCGTATGCTACAGTCAACATTCGGAATACTTATGCACACTTTATGTTGTTTTTCACACAAAATGATCCATTTTTCGGGATAGACAAAAATCGAAGACAAGCTAAAACACGTCCACGCACAATAGCTGTCAAAAACTGACTGACATTTAAAATGGCCGAGATTGTCAACATAAGTGAGGGTCATGAGTACCAACATAACGCCACAAAAATATCGAAAATCGCGAATACGTTTTGAATATACGTCGTACATAGAAAACCATAAAAATTCGTGGACATAGTGCCTGTAGAAGGAATCTTTGAAAAACTTAATCAAACAATTACGCATTTATCATTAACATAAATTCAGTGACCGCATTCTCGCCAAAAATTCTGTTTAATCGAGTGGATGGAGACGTTGAACGGAAGCGTGATCGCCGCCATGCGACCTTGCCTTAATAGTGGAAAATGAGATCTAAACTTTTACTTTGCCAACACTTTCTGTTTTAATACATTTTTCAAAATAAAGTTCGGCATTTTTCGAACTATATATCGAAGCGAACTGGTTATTAAAAGAAAAATTGATTTGTTTCGCAATGCTGTTGCAAAATACCTCTAATTAATTTGAAATTAATAAAATTTCAAAATTAACACATTCATACAAGTCTTTTTTTCTATTTCTTTTATATGCAGCAATATATTTTTTGATTTTAATTTCTCCATCTAAGATTGCCATGCAAAACTTTTCCTATTTATTTAAATATATGTTTATTAAATTCTCTTTTGAAAAAATTTGTATATCCTTTTGTTGGAATTGTAGGAGGAAATCTACTTTGTTTGAGTGTGTGACGTCACACAAAATGTGCATGCAATATAAGCGCGCTCTCGCTTTAAAATACCAACAAACTTTGGCCCAAACAAAAACAAATTGCACACCACGCGTTCGTTCGTTCGCTCATTCGTTCGTTTGAACGTTTGCGCTAGTTCGTTCTCTCTCTTACATAAACCAACTGAATTGGTGCTGTGATGCTATCTCTGTTTGTTGTGAAGTAGTTAGTTAAAAAACACTTTTGCACTTAGCTTTTGCGCTTCGTCCTTGTAGTGTGTGTGTGTGTGTGTGTGCTTCTGCTTTGCTTTAATGATGCTTTGACTGCGACTACGTACGTTTTCACGGCTTCGACAACCAAGTCGAAGTTATTCGTATTTCAGTCTCTCAGTGGTAGTCTTGCTTGAAAGACTTGTGCAATTTCTTTTTGAGCTCAAATATTTGTCATTAATTGGTTTTGTCGTGTTTTTGCGTTGTTTAACGGTTTTTACGTTGTGTAGTGTCGTGCGAATCAACGGTTTGTCCTGTGGAAATAAATATTCCAAAATTTCCATTCTGCCGGTTTCCTTTCACATTTAAAATTTAAATAATAATTATAATGAAATTATTTAAAAAAAAATTATAATATTAAATTACTTAATATTCAGAAAAATAATTTATAATTAATTATCATATTAAAAGTCGAAAATATTCCAAAAAAAAAAAAAAAAATTTATTGAATTCACATAGATTTCTTAGTTTAAATTTGGTATTTTGTTGTACAATGCACAGCGACCGAGTCCGGTAAATTGCCGTTATCATTTGAAAATTCAAAACATCAATAAATACATGCAACAGAAGGTAATTTTTATTCTTTATTTGTTGTTTGTTTTTTGCGTCTTCCAAATAATGTGCATCTTGATGACATATTTGTGGCAACTCATTTTTTGAAATAATGGAATATTGTCTTAATATGCACAAAAAAGTTCTATAAGTATAGATCCCAAAAAAACACGGTGGTATGGTGTAATCTCGCGATTTTGGATAATAGTTGGATCTAAGGATCTCTGAATGAAATTAAGTTTCGGAAATAAAAGCCAATGTAAGTGGTTATATTAAAAAAAACAAAGTTTTAAAACGTGAATTTGCTTAAAAAAAGTACCGTGGCGCCGTTTGTAGCCAAGCTGCAAAAATTTAAGAACTTGTGCAGGAATTTCGTGGGCCCTCAATAAGAGTAAGCGAAGTGCGTGTACATGTGTGCGTAGCATAATTTATTCAATGACAGTGGCTTTCTATTTCATCATTGAGCAGTTACCGTGCCTTGTTGCTCTATATCTTAGATATATGGACCGGCTTGTAAATGGGCACATCAGCCAAACTTCGTGCCCATAACTTTAATTTAAATGTTAGGTACATAAATCATTTGTCTGTGCACTACTTTCCTTTCCTTTTAAGTAAATTTCAAGAATAACGACTGCTGAAATCGCACGGAAGATAAGGAGTTTTGAAGAGAGTTCTTTTATTTGTGCTTCTAATCGCCTTCTTCTAACAAAATAATGCTAATAAATGGAATTAGTTTTCATTTCCATTTATTTCTTTTAAAAAAATGTTTTTTGTTACATAAATTTATGATTTTCCTAACATAAATAAAACCATTTTATTCTGTTAGAACAAGAAATTTAAAAATATATTATTCCATAAATTTTTTAAAATTCAAAATAAACCTCGACTTATATTCGCTCCTATACTTCATATAGTAGAGTCTCAACAAATAACTATGGGGTAGTGAAGGAAGAAAGGGTTCTTAAATAGACCTTCAACAAAACCGTCATTTAATTCGTATAAAGTGTAAGTAATTCGGAAAGAGTGTTCAGCAAATTGGTGAATACAAATTAAAATAATTGTTTTTTACGGCATATGTGACACAGAAATCTCTGCCGATTTACAGAAGAAAATAATCATTTTTTTTATTATGTTGCTTTTTTTCCTATTAAGTGAAAAAAGCTAACTGCAAGTGTAAAGATATCAGTTAATTTTCTTTCCCCTGTTAATGTAAAATAAGTAAAGTAAAACTAAAGAGTCAGTTTCCTATTTAAAAGAAAAGTTGGCTTAAACCCTAACTGTTATTACAAGAATATTTGTTGATGCATCAATTTAAAAATAAATTTGCCATAATTTTGTGCTACAAAGTAAAGTAACGCTAATTCTACCTAAGTGGTTCTGGGGATTAACTGTTGGTCCGTATTGAAGCAGCCTGGTGACCCATAAATCGACCTGGCTTAGCATAATTTGTCAGCTGAGATAGATTCCCCATTACAAGTATAGCTTCATAAAGTTGTGTGTTATATTTTATTGCCTCAACCTTCTAATAACTATTTACAGCATATGCTTCGAAAAAGATTTTTAAAGTTGTAATGTTTTAACTTTTTATCTTGCAGAGACAAATATTTTTTTTACTTATTTGATATGAAGCATACTTGCGAAATATTAATATAATTGACACATAAACAAACGAGGAACTTAATAAATTTGATAGGGAATTAAATTTAAAATTGAATACGGTTTAAAAATGTGCATCAAAAGTTTCGGTGATGGCTTTACTTACTCTACTGTATGAAAACAAAGCGATGTGATTCTGTCACTAGTACCAACCGCCCACTCACCACAAATATTTATAGAATTGATTACGGAGGAATGCCGTCACATTGCACATTCTTAATTACATTTTTTTTTTTTTTTTGTGGAAATCAATCAATATGTGCATATCAATAGAAAGATTTGTGTATAAACTTAGGGTTGAATTAATTGTGATACATTTTACCCCAATTTGTATTGCCATGAATAGCATTTGTTTTAAGCAATCTAAATATTTCAATAAACTTTTCAATTTTCTTTTTTATGAATCCACTTTCAGAAAAAATAGTCAAATAAAAAAATTTTAGAATTAGAATTTCTTAAAGTCAGAGTCAACCTAAAAGTTTTAAAAAATCAGGGTGCATTAAGGGTAGAATACAATACAACGGCAATACAGGTGGTAAATGAAAGATAACCGAATGTATGAGTAAGAATACATTTATTATCGCACACAAACATTTAATAAAAGAAGCCGTTTCCAGCAGATGGTACAGCGACATGACCATATGTTAGATATGTTAGCACACCTAACAGCTTTTTGAGTTTTTACAATCTGTGCTGACATGATTTCACTGTGATATTAGATCAATGCTATAAAGAATATTCTAACATATGCGTCCCGTGAAAAATTGGGATAATCGGTAAACAATCAATTTGCTTCTCAGTCTCGCTTAAAATTTCCAGTATCTTTCTTCGATGACAGTACCTTAAATTAAACGACCATTTTTTGTGTTGTTCAGTCGATGATTGGGCACTTGAACAGCTCTCAGTGGACTTGTATTGTGATTCATTTCTGGTGAATGGTTTTGTAAATAAGCAAAATATCCGTATGAGGGCTGAAAACGATCCATAATTGGGCTCGGAAAATGTTTGGTACAAATTGCGGATTGGATATTGATAAACAATTTTCGTTTGTCCTAGTTTGTTGATATATTTTTTTACCCATATGACACTATTTGTCACAGATTGAAATATAAGTAATGCGTAAAAGGTCAATTGCACTTCTGACTTAACAATATGTTTTTAGATGACATTAATTGGACGCCAACAGATTATAATTTGGCATCTCTAGTTTTTTTTGTTTTTTTTTTTTTGATGTGTGCTTAAAAAATTTTCGTTGCAATGATTCTCTCATCGGATATCTTCCCAACAATCCCGACAGCTTGGCTCTAATTCAAGGTATAAACACGTATTTTGAAGGTAATGTGCATTTGTACATAATAAGCTATACGCAAAATTTAGGGTGCATATATAAACACCATGCCGAATATTCACACATCGTTACTTGAGACTTTTAAAGTATGTATTAACAAGTTATGTGCCGTATGAATTATGAAAGTTTCACTGAGAAGCCACGTGGAAATAAAGACCGGATAAAAGACACGCATACCTCCGAATAAAAGTAAGAAATGGTACGAATATACATTTGGTCATTATTACTCTGGCTGCTACAAATGGTCAGCTTACTTCCATTGTCATTCCTGTCGAAAATTAACCTGACAGAAGATTTATAGATGAGACTATCCTCATCTTTCAAATAAAGAATAGATCTTGCAGGTCGCAGTATATAACACCCTCAAATATATATATATATCTATCTATCTATCTACTTCCATTGCCACTCCCATATTTTATACATATTCATAATTGTGACTTATATAAAATTTATGGAAGTAATTTTACGCAGAATCACAGTGCTATCAAACATTACAAAAAAATTGAGCTGCTTAATCCCAGGGCCATGCTCACTTTTCATATTTATTTATATCATCTTCCCATTTTATATTCTGACGAAACAGCTGTTTCAGTGTACACAAGTAAACATGAAAATAAAGGTTGCATTAAAATGAAATCTACAACATTCAATGTGCGCTGCAGGTGCTAACTTCTTTTTAATGCTTTAATATGTTAGTGACATGTTATTAGTGATGGTGTGTCTTTCTGTCATAGTAAGCTCCCTATTGCAGTGAGGCACTTTTCAATTCATTAACACAGTAGACGTGTTTAGCACTTTTCAATATAAAGCATTATATTCTTTTAGAGAAATATCTTTACGATGTTGTGTTTGGATTCATAGAAACTTTAGAAACGCGTGGTGGTATAAGGTAAGCCTACGATATAGTAATACTGGTCGCATGTTTATCGAGATGAGGCATAAATGATAGATGCCTCATCTCGATAAACATGCGACCAGTATTACTATGTCGCTACCTCGTTTTCTTCAATGGGCCATCTGCTCGTAGATTCAAATATTACACAGACGACAGTGTGAATTCGTAGAAAATGCGATCGGACTGATCGGGCCTAGTAATTAAAGTGGAATTAATTTTCTTAACTTATACTTTTTAAACTATTTCATAACTAAATGCTGGTTAATTTAAAGTGTTTTAATAAAGTCAAATATGTTCCTTACATAATTCATTGGTTGAAATTGAAATTGATTATCTTAACAATGTTATTATATTATTATATAATACCATTTATATAATTTAAAAAATCGTGCTCTTGAGTGCTACCCTGGGCATCAGTGGACGTGACATATGAACTTATATTACTGTGCTGCTACACTGGGGTAAGTCTGCGAATTTGTATTTTTTGTTAGAATTTTCATATAGTAATCAATGCCTGTCCTTACATTAGTTAAGCCAGGTTTTATAGAAGCGTGTGCCTAAAAGCTGGACAGAACTGATGAAGTCTAAATGAACTTTGAAAATAATCCTGATTACTATATACTATATCACTATCACTATACCCCTGCCCATCCAGAGTTGCCTCTTTTTCTAAATCCAATGTGCCTATTAGTATGTGTATTGCTTTAGAACCGGGTAAACATGAGCAACATATTTTAAAACTTGAGTAAAATAGCATTCAATTTTTTACTGATTTATGCACATACTTTTATTATTATAAGCATTTATATGTTTCTCTTTTGCTATATCCACTTGGAGATATCTTTTTAAAATACATTCGTGAAATTATTCTTAATTGTCTAGATTTGGCGTTAAGTAATTAGGTGGTATACACATTCTCCAGTTTCGCCACCTTAGACACTTCTGCACATTTTTTTTCATTAACTTATATCCACGTAAATTCGAGTAGAGCTGCACATTTAAAAATATTTTTTTTTATATTATTTAATGACAGTAAATACAAAAACATTCAAAAATCGTTTCATTACCACAAAGAAGAGAAAAACAATTCCGAGGATTTTGTGACCACAAGCGGCGGTGATATTGGATTTTCTGCATCAGCGCTTAATGTAAATGTCAATAATTTCTAAAATCTGTCACAAAAAAGGATTTTATATACACATATATTGTAGTGCATATGTATTGGAGTGATATAGGATTAAATAAAATGTAAAAGTTGTGCGCACACAAAAAGAGAAAAATGTATGTGTTCAATTTAGTTAGACCATTGGCCTGGTCTGGTTCAACCAGCCACAAAAACGCGCGTATACTCTCAAATCGCCACATCGTTAATGCAATTTTGAGTGAATTAAAAAAGCAATTTAGCGTTAGTCTGGGCTGCTTTGGGTCGTTTTGGCGTGGCGACGGCTTCATGCAGTACCAAATGGAAGTAAAGCGTAGCAAGAGTGGAAATAATGCTATTAAGAAAAAGAAAATACAATCCAAAGAATTCGCGATGTTGATAAAAATGTGTCGATTGGAAATGCAGCTTAAAGGATCAAGTTTAATACTGCTGTATAAATGAGATGGAGAGGGAGATAGATGCAGCAGAAGAACAAGAAACGAGAGCAACAAAAATTAAAATTAATATCTTCATTGAATACAAGAATCAATCAGATATCAATTGGATAGCTGCACCAACACAGGTGGTTTATTCATGCAGGAGCCACACAGGTGAAACAGTAGCTAAAATAACATTAAATTTCAGGTTTATATAACCAACGAGTTTAATCAATGTATATATTATGTTGACATTTTGACATCAGATGCAATTGAGATCATACACTTTTTTACACTTGTATTGTTATTACTATTCATTGATTAAAAGCTCTAATTGCATGAAATGGTGGATTTGTTTGTTCCCAACTCTCTTTTCAAACATGCGTCTGGTGACACAGAGCCTCGAATTAAGTATTAAGTGATGTCTTTATATTTGATTAATTTGATAAGTGAATCATGAATTATCCTACCGATTCATATATATTTATGTGTCAACGTTTTATGTGAGATATATGAGATATATATATATATATATATATATATATATATATATATATATATATAAATATATACACTCGTCTATATATATATATATATATATATATATATATATATATATATATATATATAAATATATACACTCGTCTATATATATATATATATATATATATATATATATATATATATATATATATATATATATATATATATATATATATATATATATATATATATATATATATATATATATATATATATATATATATATATATATAAATATATACACTCGTCTATATATATATATATATATATATATATATATATATATATATATATATATATATATATATATATATATATATATATATATATATATATATATATATATATATATATATATATATATATATATATATATATATATATATATATATATATATATATATATATATATATATATATATATATATATATATATATATATATATATATATATATATATATATATATATATATATATATATATATATATATATATATATATATATATATATATATATATATATATATATATATATATATATATATATATATATATATATATATATATATATATATATATATATATATATATATATATATATATATATATATATATACTCGTATATTAATATATATATATATATATATATATATATATATATATATATTAATATACGAGTATATGTATATATATACATGTACATATATATATATATATATATATATATATATATATATATATATATATATATATATATATATATATATATATATATATATATATATATATATATATATATATATATATATATATATATATATATATATATATATATATATATATATATATATATATATATATATATATATATATATATATATATATATATATATATATATATATATATATATATATATATATATATATATATATATATATATATATATATATATATATTATAGGTCATAGGCCGGACAAAAAGTTGCCCGTAAGATCCAAATCAATAATCATATCCTTGCAGTAAAATACCATTCCTTGCTTGGTCATACTCACATATCTCTCTTCGGTATATGTATGTGCCGGGATAATTGTTTGTTTCTCTTCAGAGTCTATTGAGCGAATGATATATTATTTGACAGTTATCTTTATATCACAGTATCTCGGTTACAGTATTTTCTGAAGAATCGACAGACCCAATAGTTCAAATCATGGAGCCACTATAATTCTTCTTAATATTATAGATTGCATCCTTTAGAACTTTTCTATATTAGCGGATGATGCAGTGCCGCACAGTTGAATGCCATACCCAAGATAGGCTTAAAAACTGCAATGAAAATTATGACTTTATTTTCCAGGGTGACCATTGAACATCTTTTTAGAATCCAATGCAGTTTCCCTGCTTGTAGCTTCACCTGAGTCCTCTTTGCCTCAATGTGTATATTCCATGTGAACGTTCTATCAAAATTAACACAAGATAGTTAACATTTTCTTTTTGTGGAATGGTGTGGTCGTTGATATCCCTGAAAGAAAGCAGCAAACTAAACTTAAATTGAAAGCTGTAAATGATGTAATAAAAACGTCAACATAAAGAAAGCACCAGGCATTGACCAAGTAAATGGGAAAAGGATAAAAGAGTTGCCACAAATTGCAGTTAAACACTTTTTGCACATTATGAATTGTATCCTGTGCACTAGCTACTTTCCAGGTGATTGGAAATTATCACGTATAATAATGATTCCTAAGCTCGTAAAAGATCCATCAGCTGTAACCTCTTATAGACCCATAAGTCTTTTGCATCTTTTCTCCAAATTGTTCGAGACACTTCGGATCCAGAAAGTGTCGCCTATCCTGAACTGGAAGCATGTAATGCTCACTCATTAATTTGGTTTTAGAAAGAGGCATATCACCGCGGAACAAGTGCACAGAATAGTTTCAAAAATTCGTAACACATTTGAAAATACAAAATTTTTGTCAGGAATATTTCTAGATGCTGCCCAAGCCTTTGACAAGGTGTGGCATAATGGCCTCTTGTACAAAAGCCAAAACATTTACCTAAATAGATTCATAAACTGTTTAAAAAATAGTTAAATAATATATAGTTTTCAGTCCATTGAATACCCTTTCAGAGCGGGTGCACCACAAGGAAGCAATCTCGGGCCAATCCTCTACTAGATTTGCACCTCGGATTTGCCAACGGATCCTCGGTTACTAACTTCAACATTTGCGGAATACACAGCAATTTTATGCTCTCACGCTGACCCAGTATATCAGAAAACTAGCAAAAACATCTAAAATTAGTAAAGACATTTTCAATATGTTTTAAATTTATGATATACTTGTATAAATGGATATTTATGGGCACCCCATATTCCCATATATACGAGTATGTATGAAATCTTGGGAAATTTTTACAGCACTTTTTAATTTCTCCAAAATATTTTTTTTCGTTTATCGAAAAATATTTGAAAAACGAAGATACGCTTCAAAGAGATGCGAGCGAATAGAAAAATAAATAAAAGTTTCAAATATATAAAATATTTTTAAAATAATGCAATCTGATCCTAACAACTTGGCGGCCTTGTATCTGCAAAGTACTGCTCCAAAAGAAACGTAAAATCATAGCATCTACAATTAGCTGATAATTAATTAATTGTTTTGGATTGGATTTTTGGCTCCTTGAAATTTTGTGCCAAACAAATATTTCCCCAATCAAAATTAAATGCGAAACGGGAACAAATTTAAAATCAGATACGTGCCTATTACTTCTACCAGAAAAAGTGTGAACTGATCTGGTCTTACGGTGGTATGAATTGGTTTGTCATGATTAGCATCCATCATTTAATTAATGGAACCATTAACAATAATAGTTGCTATCGTGGGAACTGAGATTTTGAACAGACAGACTTGCAACTATGAGTTTAGAACATTTGAAATTAGGAAGAGAGCTGTAATTTACAACAAGATAAAGAGTGTGGTCGTAATATGTTCAGAAAAATCTCCAGTAACTGGTTTAAGTATTGTCTAGCCTGTTTCCCCTGGATGACTACTTAGTTATGATGGCGGCTTTCGCTTACCTCATTGGAGCCGTTTGGAATGCATCACAGGGATGTGCTCCCCATTCTAAAATTGCTATTAAAAAATTCAGGAAACCTTTGACCATAATAATATATAATAAATAATAATAAATGAACGATCCTCATTGATATTGTGAATTGTATTTTGAAGTCCCCTTTTTTAGATAGTTTCAATCATTGTGTAACTCAATCATTGTGCGTTTCAGCCATAGTGCAGGGGCTAATAGTAATTATGTTGTATTTTTCTTACTAGGACTATGGATTGGTTATAAAATATGGATATATCAAAATTATATTGCACATAGAATTTTTTTGTTTCCTGATTTCTGCCAATAGATTGCATTCTGGTCGCGTTGTCCTGACATTTTCTTAAAATGAGTACCAATTATTAACTCAATTTTCTCCAATATTACGAAACTAAAGATTCACTTCTGAATTTCTTAATATGTGCTACTAAGTTAATGAAATTCCAACTCAAAAAATTGCTGGTTCTGCTCATTTAAAGAGTGAGAGAAACCGTTCATCGCTTATACATGACAAATAGATTTTAATTTATACCGTTTTTAGTTGTATCTTCATAATTGTCAATAAGTTTATGTGATCTTCACAAGGTTTCTTGTTTTCAATGCTTGTAGCAAAGGATTTACAATAACTATAAAATAATTTTTTAAGTTCGATAACGATATTTAATTTACTGATACTCGAACAGAACGAGTAAGTTGAATATTTTTTTCAAAATAGGCTTTTCGGAATAACTGCCAATTAGATTCTAAATGTCAACAGTTGAGCTTATTTGCATTTTGGTTAGCATTTGGATTTCGAAAATATCCCGAGACAACTGAATGGCTAATGTTCAATAAAACAACATCTATTTATATATATATATATATATATATATATATATATATATATATATATATATATATATATATATATATATATATACTCGTATATATATATATATATATATATATATATATATATATATATATATATATAGTAACATATACCATCTAGAAAAGCGAATCATCACACCATCAGAGTTTTCCATGACTGTGAATATTAAATTAATCTTCGTAAAAATATTAATCGTTGAGTTTAAACCATCGTCGTCTGATCTGTGATTTTTGCCAGGGTCAGTGGCTAGATGCACTCTGTAAATTTCCTGCCAGAAATCTATATCCCGTGTCAATGTTTATTGCGATATGAAGTTTGACTTTCACGATATACTTACTCAACAATGTCGTAGGCTGTCCAACGCAAATTCAATGACGCGCGTCATATTTTACCCACTCTTAATAACCGTTCCTAACAAAGTGTCCCTTAGGTAAGTGTACTATTCTTTATACATTTATCATCCTTACCTACCATTGTCAATGGACATCTTAAGCAGTTTCGTTGTGAGGTATTGCTGCAAATAATTCAGGAAACTCTTGTTGCGTTTCTGCTACATAATTAACAGTCATCTAAGTGGGACTCTGTACATCCTACCCGCCCACAACAACACTCATGTATCTCCCTATGTATAAATGCAACAATTTGTGCTGATTTTGTCACTTTAAAGGAATTTAAATCCAGGCTGCACATCTATTTTTGCTGCTGCTGCCAAGGATGTTGTAATTTAGCAGAATTTTTCTATTTCCTCGCCACATTTTTAAAATTTTTGGTTTTTTTTCTTTCTGTCTTTTGGTTACATAGTTTTTGTGGCAGGTATTTGTGTGAAATTTTTCCAATTTAAATTGTGAAAGTTGTAACTAATCCAAGCATCAATTTCGCCTAAATCTTTTGTCACTTGGCGCTGCTGCTTCTGCCGCCGGTGGCTACAAAATCCATAAAAATGCGCTTCGCTAACTTCACGCTTTGTATTTTTTACAGTTTCGGTTTTTTTTGTCCATATTTTCAAACGCGTCATGATTTTATCGATTTGCACGGATAATGCTAAAGACGTGCAAAAAGCACTGAGTTGACTGTTGAGTACTATGCTTACTTGAAGGGATTACCCGAATATATGTACCTACAGATATATATATGTATATGTGTACATTACTGTGGGTGGATGTGTGTAGGATAGTAGGTGCCACTAAACATACTTAAAATGGATATATTGTGTTTGTGTGTGTGTGTTAAGCGACAAAAATGTAAAGAAATGCTCTTCATTATTGTTGGAGCTAAATATTTCTTTTCGCAACTGCTCACATCGAATCCTTTTTCGTTCATATTATTTTCATATTTTTTGAGTGACTTTTATATTGCTTTCACACGATTAAAGCACAAAAAATTTCTTCTGACAATTTTCCATGCCGCGTGTTGACATTTTGCCGTTCATTGGTTTGTTGTACTTTTACTCTTTTCGAGAGTATTGTTTTGTTTTGCGTTTGTCGTCCTAAAGTTCATTACTCCTGCGGTTTGCTGTATTTCTATATTATTTATTTGTACTACACCAACATCCCTTTTTGCATCTTTCCATACCTTCATCGCGGCTTCCATCTTCGTCTTATTTTGGGACAACTGATTTTTATTAAAAAAAAGTCTTGTGTTTTTAAACTTTTTATTCTTGTGTGTGTGCTGGTTCAAGTATCATATAAAGGTTTTCCTCGACTTTTTCAGTCAAATTTTCCTGAAAACTAAACAAAACTCTAGTTTATTTTATTTATTTATTTATTTATTTATTTACTTTTATTTATGCGAACTCGACTAAAAAGTAGCACTACGGCAATATAGCCCAGGCAAGCAGACAGACGACATGTTAGAGAAGCTCCAAAAGATGGTGGACAACAGTGAAGCAGTAGCAGACGCAGGAGAAACACTCGTACGTGTGTGGTCGGTCTTAACATAGCAGCTGACGTTGAAGTAAAAGAAAGGCACCAGCAACCAGAGTTGTAGTTTAAGTTGAAGTCGTTGTTGATGCAGCCGCAGCCAGAGAAGCAGGGCGGAAGGTACTGAAGAATAGTGGGTGAGGTCAATACTCAAATGATGACAGCAAAATTATGGTTCGACTTCATTACTAGCGAGCGGATGGTAGGAGCAGCCGCAGACACAGGCTCAGCTCGCCGTAGATAATGTACAAACAACTGGAATTCAAAGTTCAGATGTTGGGCACTATTGATTTTCTTAAAGTTGTTCTGTTGTTGTGCGTACTTGTGTCTGTGTTTCTCTCGGTGAAAGAAAGGATATTTGTTCTTTCGCAGTGAGTGCTATAAAATTTAACGAAAATCCTACTTAGTAAATTTAAATGTACGCTGTGATCGAAGCTGAAAATTAATTCTTGGAGTTGTGCTTTCCAAAGCAACCCAATGCATGGCGCCCAATGCCCCTCTCTCTCTTCAATTTGTGTGAGTTGACGGCCCATAAACACGCTCTGTACACTTTTTATCTACTTGAGGTATTATTAATGACATAAGTTCTGTCAGTTTCTATTGTATGTATTATGGCATTTTCCAGAAAAATTTATTTACCCCATTGCGATTATTAAAATTTTTAAATTAAATTCCGATATTGATATTCAAGTGAAAAATTTGAAGCAGATATTAACGATATGCCCCAACAGTAGTTTGCTTATACAGCTTATAGCCTTATCAATGTCCGGAATTTAAAATTGGATTACAACGGAGTATGATGCTGGAGTGTGATATTGTTCCACATGGTGGCATCACAAAATAGCGCGGGTTTTGGCATGAATGGAGGCCACATACAAAATCTCATGTTCTCGCAAATAGGATGGTGGTCTGAAACACGACGATCTAAATTAAAGCATTGATTGGCACTTACATATATATTGAAGACAAACATAATTTTTCTTCCAATACATAATTTCCATATTGCGAGTTTTTTGTTCGGCATTTCCTGTTTTAGTGTTTGATATAAATATAAAATTTATTATATAGTATAAAATTTATATTCAGATTCTTTTGATATCTTACTTTGGTTGGATCACTTGGTTGGTTCGAGCTAAATATTTGGAGCCTGGTATACGAGGTGTGATCATAAAATAACCGTTATTTTCAAATTTCGTCAGTTACGTATGTTCGATGTTCGCATTTTTTTTCTGTTATGTTGGTACACATGTCTGTTATATATGTTGGCAATACCAACCATTTTGGATTGTCAGTTTGTTTTTGACAGATAAAAAGGTTAGTCCTGTTTTGGTGTGTTGTTCGATTTTGTACTATTCTAAAAAAATGGATCAAAGAAACTGTATTCAGTTTTGTGTAAAAAATGAAATTAAATGCGCAAGGACATTTGAAATGTTGACTGTGGCCTTTGACGAGTTTACAAGTTCAATTGTGGTATAACCGGTTGGCCGGAACGCCGAGAAGATGTCAATGACGATGCTCGTCCTGGTCGCCCGACCACGTCAGCAACCGATGAAAACATTGACGCAGTGAAGAAAATGATTTTGGATAATCGTCGAATCACTATCAGAGAGGTTGCTGATGATGTTGGCATATCGTTCGGCTCATGCTAAGCAATTTTTACGGATGTTTTAGGCATGAAACGTGCGGCAGCGAAGATTGTTCCAAAATTTGCTAAATTTTGAGCAAAAACAACGTCGCATGGACATCGCTCAGGAGCTGTTTTTGGCCAAAAACAAAACCGTTATCATGCCTCAACCACCGTATTCATCGGACTTGGCCCCCGCTGACTTTTTCCTCTTTCCAAAACTGAAGACACCGATGAAAGGAAAGCGTTTTGCTACGATTGAGGAGATAAAAGAAAAATCGAAACAGGAGCTGTTGGCGATACCAAAAAAAAGCGTTTCAGAAGTGTTTCGAGGATTGGAAAAAACGCTGGCATAAGTGTATTATATCTGAGGGAAATTACTTTGAAGGGGACAAGATAGTTGTTGATGAATAAATAAATACTTAATTTTTTGATAACACAATAACGGTTATTTTTTGATCACACCTCGTATATCGCGAAGCTTGACGTTTAGTGTATTTATATTCTGCAATTTATTAAGTCCTCCTCGCGCCATTCGTGAACTTCTTCAAGTGTTCACTTCGCAAATATGGTCACTGATCTTTTAAAGTGTGTAACAAATGCAGTACTGCTTTCGTATAAATTTAACTTCTAGTGTGCTGCTTATATAGTGAGAACTGTGTATACATACTTATATATACGAGTCTAGTCAAAAGCATAAGATTGCAAGATATCGCTCTGAGCAAATTTCAATACAAGTATTGCTGTGTGCCCAAAAATGTTATTATTCTTTTAAGCGGCATTAAAAATAAGCCAAACTTTTCTTACCAAGAACCACAGCAAAAAAGTACATTCTCAGACATTGCTCGTGCGACCAAACCACAAAGTGGTGTGAAAATGATTCTTAATGGATTTGTTTCAATGCCGTAGGAATCACAAACAATGTATCGTTCTCGTCTGTACAGTAAGCGAAGGTTTCAATTTTGAATGACGTTGTAGGAGGAGTACGATGGGGGTTGTTGAGGTAGGACTGCCTGATTACATCTATTTACCAAATGTGGTACACTTAAATGCATCGCTTGCATGTATTTGTAACTAAAATTTTGAGCATTTTTCGGTGGGGTTCTCCTACGAAATGAATTCGACTGAATACAGATTTATTTTTTCTCTTTAAATATCCAGGTTCTTTCTTGCATTGGAACCACGGAATTACTTGTTGTCTTTTAGTTCTGTGTGAAAATATTGTATTGGACCATTGCTATTTCAAGTTCAATGTATACACAAGATTTCAAGTCTTCCAGATTTCAAATCTGGTGACGCAGCTCTCTTTCATCATGTCTTTGCTTTTTGATACTACCATAAAATCCATCCCCATCAATTATATCCCCAAGTGACTTGAACTTCTTTGGCCAATTGGGCAACAAATCAGTTATGCCTCAGTATTGTGTTGTGAACTACTTGCACGGGCTAGGTGGGTCTCCTCTCTCTCAAGTAACACTATTGGGAACAGTGAGCGACTGGCTAAGTATATACAGGTCTTTGATGTCTGATTATACATTATTACTTTGCAATTAGTGGCCAAATAGTTATTTCTTACAGCAGCTGCGCTACTAGTTTCATTTAAGAAGAAGGTGTGCGCTTTAAATGCAGGCATTTTTAGAAAATATTAAAATATTTTATTTTGCTTTGCATATTTTTCATACAAGTGCTTAAAATGCGCAATATTTACAAATAAGGACGTAATTTTCGGAAAATCTGTAAACTTTTCCGTTGCTATTTCTTTACAGCTCACATAAATTTTGATTTAAAGGTTTGTGGCAGCTGCTCTGTTTTATTCAGTATAAATTCTACTCGTATAAGGACATAAACTTTCTAAAGCAATTTCTTAAAATAATGGAAAATATGAAAACTTTAGTTTCTCTGTTTCCTGCACCTCTGTAGCATTTGAAAAAAATATATATCAAACACACGTATACAGAGAGATGGAAACAGAAGGAGGGAGAGAGAGACAGAGACAGACAGACACAAAAGAGGGATTTTACTAGTTAAAAAATGCAAATTAAAAACTTATCCAATTAATTTTGTAGCAAGCAACACAGCTGGCTGCCACCACCCACAGCTGCACTTTCCCCTTTTTAAACCTGGCTTCTTTTCATTTTTTTTCTTTACATATATTTGTTTTTTATATATTGCTGCAGATTTCACAAAATATGCACAAAAATGTTAACTTAACGGCAGATAAAATAAAAAATTCAGTCGCTGGTTGTAGGAGAAAAGCGGCCCGAACCAGCAACAATAACAACAAATTACAAAGATGTTGCTCCTTGCATGTGCATGTGTTATACGAGTATGTTTGGGTATGGGAGTATGTACAAAATTACATGTGTGTGTGTTTTTTGTGTGCCAAAGTTGCGCTTTTACTTTGCATATGAGATAAAAATTATAAAAAAGGACGAACCCAAAAAGCGTTCAGCAAAACTAAACTGAAAAAGTGCGACACTGTGTAAGTGCAAGTGAAAGATAAGAATTGTTAGTAGCAGTGTAGTGGTGGCAGCTGCAGCTGTAGTGGTAAATTTCAGTTGCTACGGTTTTGTGGCTCTTAATATGCTGACAAGTGGCGCGTATACGTAACTTTAAATAATCGTAAGACTACAGGCTAAGGACATTCTAGCAGCATCAAAAACAGCAAACGGAGCTCATGAGATTTGACTTACATTTAAATGGTGCCTTGAGCACTTTAAGGCTTGACAGGACTAAAGTGTTTGAGGAAAAAATATGTTATGTTTATAATGTGTTTCATTTTCTAAAGTGCTATGCATATACGAGAGACAAAGTCAGTCAGTGAGTTTATGAGTAGGTGTTATTTGGTTTTTCACTTGGATTGCATTAGGTTGATTTAAGATGTTTCCCCTAATTTAAAGCTGTTATCATTCTATCTTCCCCACACTTTCTCAATTTCAAGCACAATTTGTCATGTTTATAATATAAGACAGAAACACAAAATATAGGTCCTTAAATTCTGGTTAGAAGTAGGTCAAGGTCTGATTTTGGACTTCGCTTGCTTCAATTCTTGAAACGATATTCAATTGCTTCAACGAGATATAGAACATGGACGGAACTTTACAGACAATTTAACCTAATTTATCGATAATATAATATAATATTATCTCGTGATTCCAGCGAAGCCTGAGAACAAAACCCAAATCGAGTACAGGCTGAGTAAAAACTGCAAGTCATTGCGTGCTCAGTCACTATGTATCTTGAGTCAAGCTCACGGTACTTATGGATTATTTGCGATCTCCTTTTGACATGAGTGTATTAAGATTTAATAAACAGTGCCAACCGAGAAAATGCGGTTACAAATTTTTAGATACTGAGATATTCAGAGCTACAAATCACTCTCAGCTCTCTGATGGCAAACTCGACATAAATTTAATTGTTTTTGCTCTGGTTTACAGTTTAATTTATCTAACCTTTTGTTTATCAATTTCGTTTTCATAACAGAACAAACCTTTTCAACTAAATCACGCTGTTTACTATTGCTACAACTAAAAATTATCCCTATACGTGCATACACCTTTAAAAATATGACCTTGACCGAAATGTGTTTCAGACTTATCTTCCTTTCTCGTCAGTTGGAAACTATTTCTCAATATGAGTATTCTATATAGCTGAAAGTTGGCTAGCAAACTTCATCTCTCAAGCAAATGTACAAAATTTCAGCATATTTCGTCAACATTTCAATGTCCGTTTCCATCCTTTTCGCAATGTTTCTTCAGTCTCTACCTGTCTTAAACTATTTTAACCCGAACTAACTATAAACCCTATACAAATTGCGGACTATTTGTTTGTGGTGAATATTAACTTCAGTGCTTGGCTTGAAATATTTCCATTAAAACAAAAAAAAAAAAATAAAATCTGTGATATTTTCAGTGTTTTCACAGCTATTGAGAGGAGCAGCTTAAACAAGAGTCGAGTGACCTTCAGCGATGAGCAGCCAAATGAAGCGAGCCGAATCTCTTCAAAGCAATGTGCTCAGTTATATTTTATAGAACGATTAAAAAAGTCTGGTGTCGGGTTAGACTGACTTCGAAATACCCTTTACCTTTACCTGTGCTTCTCTTGCATATATTAAATGCTATAATACGCACTGGATTCTTTCCTTACTCATGGAAAATTTTCCAACTTACCATGATTCCCAAAGCTGGAAAGGACCCAACAAGCGTCTCTTCCTACAAACAAATTAGTCTGCTATAAATTTTTTCAAAACTCTTTGAAAGTTTGATAATAAAGCGTATTAAAGACGTTGTCAAACAGTCTAATGTTATACCAAACCACCAGTTTGGGTTTAGAGAAAAACACAGTACTATCGAACAAGTTCATCGCATTGGAGACACTATACAAGAAACGTTCGAAAAGAAGCAATACTGTTCCGCAGTTTTTCTCGACATCACTCAGGTATTTGATAAGGTCTGGCACGAAGGAATCTTGCACAAACTGAAATGTATGTTACCTCTTAACATCTACACAGTGCTCGAAAGCTATCTCTCAGGTAGACGCTTTGTGGTGAAACAAAAAAGCTTCATCTCAGATGAATACCCTATACAAGCTGGTGTACCGCAAGGCAGCGTATTAGGCCCCCTGCTCTATACGTTGTTCACTGCAGATATGCCAACAAACGGCAAGACTATCACCTATACTTTTGTCGATGACACAGCCATATTGTGTACTCACACAAATCCGAAAGAGGCGTCAAAACTACTCCAAGTGCACGTCAATATGCTTGAGGAATGGCTTGACCTCTGGAGAATTAAAGTCAATGAGTCGAAATACGTTCATGTAACATTCACTCTATGCAGGAGTACTTGCCCCCCTGTGCAAATTAACACCAAGCCGATCCCTCAGGCGACAGAAACTAAATATCTAGGAGTGCATTTGGATCGCAGACTTACTTGGGCAAAGCATATAAGTGCAAAAATTACCCAGATTAAACTCAAAATAAACGAGCTAAGCTGGCTTTTGAACAGGCAGTCCAAGCTCAAACTGGACTTTAAAGTTCTACTCTACAAAGTCATTATCAAGCCCATATGGACCTACGGTATCCAACTCTGGGGTACTGCTTCACCCTCAAATGTCGAAAAGCTGCAAAAAGCCCAATCGAAAATTCTTCGAATGATTACCAATGCTCCTTGGTACATCAAAAACGTTAACATCCACAGAGATTTACATATCCTGTATGTAACTAAAGAAGTTTCCCGACTTGCTGAATCTTACTTAGCAAAGCTACACAAGTATCTCAATGCATTAGCGAGGCGCCTACTACAGCATCAAGGACACACCCGCCTGAAAAGGATGGACGTGCTGCGCTATTACGCTATTATTTAAGTATTGCGCTACTTCTTTTCATATACCATAACTCCTCAAAGCACTGGCACTGGGAGGTTGGTAATGCTTGATATGAGTTTAAAAGTGAAATGTTAAATATACTATGAAGATTTATTGTTAGTTCTAAGATATTATTAGAAGATACAATAAAATATATATATATACGAGTATATAAAAAAATAGAAAAAAAACCTGTGCGTGCGAGTTAAACAATGGAGATATTTTATTCATAAATCATCGTTAGGAGAATATCTACGATAATTTTCGGGGTACCCTAAGTTGATTATAATGGAGGGAGGCGTGATCGTCCCCATTTCTTGTGTATGGCTTTGCAGCTTCAATATACTGATTCATATAATATTTCGTCCAAAATCTTGGCATAGGTCCTAAGTTGTAAACACGTATCAATAGAGGACGTGGCTCTCAAATGTACCGCCTATTTTTGTTTTGTGTTTTATATAAGCATTCTGAACCTTCGTGTGAAGTTTCGTTGATGAATTTTGCATAGGGTCCAAAAAATGGATATTGATTAATTGTGGGAATGGCAGCAGTAATATTATTATTTAACAGGCTAAAAGAATACCGCGACCTAAGAGATCTATTCTGCAGTCTCGTACCCAACTAAAAAAATCCTAGACTATTTATAAATCTCGTAACTGCTGTGCGGTTAATTTTAGCAAGGTGATTTGGAGAGAAGAACCCACTGCATAGGTAATTATGTCTGCGTCTTGCCACCGCTGGGTAAGTCCATAGAATATGTTCTGCTGTTTCCTGCTCCTCTTGACAGAGTCGGCAGGAATCGTCTTCTACCAGGCCTATTTTTTTCAGATGGTAATGATGAGTCTACAGTGTCCTGTTAAAAGTTCACCATAGAGTTTATTGTCATTTCTGCTGAGGTTTAAAGCAGCATCTATCCTGATGAGTTCAGGGTAAATGAGTAGTCTCGACTGCCGTATGCCTTCTTGGGCTCTCCTCCAGTAGTTCAGCAGACCTCGTTTTTCCTGTTTACACAACAAGTTATTTATGAAGCTGCTCTTTACCCCACAGAAGGGTTCTCGACCTATGAAGGGAGTGCCTGCGCCCCTTTTTGCCAGAGTCCGCCATTTAGTTGCCCTCGTGTCCCTCATGTCCCGGTACCCACATTAGCGTAACAGAGTTTTTCTCTGCTAGGGTATTGAGTAGTTTAGAGCATTCCCATGCCAGCTTTGATTGAAATGAGAAGTTTATTATTGCTTTCAGAGCTGCCTGGCTATCTGAGAGAATGCATATTTTGGTGCTGCTTGTACCCCTGCGTAAACATTTTCTAGCACAGTGATTCTCAACCACTGTACCGCGGCACTTTTGTTCACCGCCAAATTCTTAAATTTTAGAAATGTATATAATACAAATTATAAAGTTTTTTTTTATTACGGGTAAAGTTTAAATTAAAGAAAAGTACTTTTATATCTGAATATGTTAAAATTATTAAATAATATAATTTGAAAAGAAAATGTACAAATTAATTTAACAGGAATAGGTATCCATCCAAAATTTTTCATTACTTGTTTTGTAACGCCTTCTTTTTTAGAATCATAAACTGATTTGTATTCCTCAAGTCGGCTCACACGTGTCCGGCCGCCCGTCTTTTGGAAGCGTTTTCATACGAATTTTCTTCGTCCGAATGATTCCATTGCATTGAAACATGGAGGGTTTCCACTGCAGCCGCAACAATTCTTGCGTATACAGACGAAAAACGTGCGATCAGCGAAAGATCCGAATTGAGTGGGATCTGTTCGGACGAATCTGAAATATTGTAATGCAAGCTATTTACAAGTTAATTATAAGTTTGCAAGTTATTTACACTGCGAATTTTTTCTTATTATTCAACCGATTTGAACAAATGTGCCATCAATTCATTTTGTAAACTGTGAGGAAGGCAACTGTTCATTAACTGTCAATGCGATTTTTTGGCAACAATTACGAAACAAAAATTTTTCGATTTTTATTTCACATTTGAAATTTTCGACCAGCGAGGAAGATTTTTATTTCAAGAAATATCTTAGTCACATCGACATCATAAGCGGAGAAAACTTCAAATTTTCTTATAGTGTAATCAGAAATGTTGTAGCTTGTTTGGTTATCGAACAATAACAATTTATAGTTGGTATCGCACAGCACAATGCATACTGCGTATGTGTTATTACTGTGCAAGATCATGTTTAGTGAAAGATATTACATATGAGAATTCTGGCGAAAGTTTTCTCTCGTTTTCTGACGAAATGTATTCGGATCAAAACCAAAGGACAGCTAGCCTCACTAGTACGTACAAAAGAAGGTTGTTTTAATGACAGTCGGGATTTTCTCTCCTTCCAATTGGCTTATGTTGTTCAGTTTACTATTTCTTTGTTTGCTCTGTTGTTCAGTTTATAAAACTATATATGTGACCTTCTCCGAGAAAAGGGACCTAGTGTGTCAAAAAACCGCATCTCCCAACTGTAGGTGTGTTCACAGTGATAATGCGTTATGAAACTTTAAATGCGTTTTTCTCAAAACTTCATTTTCACACACTAGGTCCCTTTTCTCGGAGAAGGTCACATATAAAAATTTTCTTTGCAATATTGGTTTCTCAAATTTGAATAAAACGTATTCAAAGGCAATATTTGATTCAGCTTTCTTTAATAATCTTTTGAAAATATTATTTTTATTTTAACAGAACCTTCTGAAAATGGATAAATGGTTAAAAAGAAGAAAGCTTAACGACGATAATAATGATAATGTTAGCGATTATGCTAATGAGCCCACGCCCGCTTACAAGTAAAGATATTACTTGCTCCAAAAAATATGTTGTTCATCGGAAATACAATGACAATTTTTTGATATTTGGGTTTACATCTAAAGGGTTTTCCAACAAGAGGTGTTATTTTGAATCACCTGGTATTTCGGCAGCTGTCACTTTTGAAGTTTTTATTCTTTGACATTTGACAAGTAGAAACTACGCCATTACTAAAAGAGGGATGATACACGCTTCAGCAACGCATTGAAATTATTAAAATTCACAACAAAAATGGTGAAAATCTTGCAGTCACAGTTCGCAAAACTAAAGCATTTTTGGGTCGTCGTGAAGCACCTTGTCGGACCGCAATACAGAAATTGGTGGAAAAATTCGAGCTGTTGGGACAAGTTAGTGATGTGAAGAATAAAACCCGTGCACGTCGCTCAAGAACAACTGAGAATATTGCTGCTGTAGCCCAACGTGTTGAAGAAAACCCAGGGTTTGTCCATTCCTCGTCGTTCTTTGGAATTGGGCATTCCACAACCGTCATTACACCGTATTTTGCATAAAGACTTGGGTCTTAAGGCTTATAAAGTTCAGTTAACACAAGAACTCAAGCCGGCCGATCATCAACAACGTCGTGTCTTTGCTGATTGGGTCCTTGAAATGCATGAAAATGATCCGGAATTCCATCGAAAAATCATCTTGACTGATGAGGCCCATTTCCACCCCGGTTGCTACGTCAACAGGCAAAATTGTCGCATCTGGGGCTCGGAAAACCCAAGAGTTATTGTTCAGAAGCCTCTCCATCCTCAAAGTGTGATTGTTTGGTGCGGTTTATGGTCCGGCGGGGTCATTGGACCTTACTTTTTCGAAAATGAGGTTGGATCAACAGTTACGGTGAATGGATTGCGTTATCGAGAGATGATTAATGATTTTTTATGGTCGGAGTTGGATGGTATTGATCTGGACAACGTTTACTTTCAACAAGACGGCGCTACGTGCTACACAAGCAACGAAACCATTGCTCTTTTACGGGAAAAGTTTCCGGACCGTGTTATCTCTCGAAGAGGTGATCACAATTGGCCACCGAGATCTTGTGATTTAACACCTTGCGACTTCTTCCTTTGGGGCTACGTGAAAGATAAGGTCTACGCCAACAGTCCAGCGTCGATTCAAGACCTCAAAGATAGAATTCGTGAGGCTATCAAGGACATAGGGCAGCCACTTTGCGATTTGGTTATGGAAAATTTCATGAAAAGGATATGGTCCTGTAAGAGTGGTCGTGGTGGCCATTTGGCTGATGTTGTTTTTCATTATTATGAAATAAACATCCGATAATTTATCTCAATAAAATGGCATTTTACTTTGAATACCAAAATAACACCGCTTATTGGAAAACCCTTTACAATGGAAAATGACATGGTTGTTTCTGAGTTTGTGGTATGTGGTGGTAAATTATCAAATAGTGCTCTGGTTCCGACCAGGCTCCAACGTCACTTGCTGACTAACCATCCTTCGCTGTCAACAAAAGATAAAAGCTACTTTCAAAAATCCTTATCTTCAAAATCCAAGCAAGGAAAGGGTTTTGAAAAACAAATCGGTGTGTCTGAAAAAGCTCAAATAGCTTCTTAGAAATACCTGAGTTGATTGCAGTTAAATTAAAACCTCACAATTTGTTTAAGAAATTGTATTAGCAGCTTCTCGCATAATTGTTAAAATAATGATTGGTGGATCAGCAGATATTGATATTTGTAAAATACCACTTTCGAATGACACAATCTATCGCAGAATCAAAGATATGTCACAAAATATTAAACAAAATACTGAAAATTCTCTTGCAAATTAAAATGTTGCTCTACAAATCGATGGAATAACAGATATTACGGGAAAAGTTCTATTAATTGCATTTATTTGGTCTATTCACGAAATTAATATAGTATATAAATTTTTATGGTGTAGTGAGTTACCTAATTTTACAACTGGCAAACATAGTTTTGATGTAATTAGTTCATATTTTGAAGAAATTTTAATTTAATGGAATTATGTATTGGCATTTGCACCGATGGTGCTCCAGCTATGACTGGACATCTAAAAGGATTTGTAGCACATGTTAAAGAACTGAATTGGGATATATTAGTTACCCATTGTTTTTTTTTATCGAGAAGTACTTGTTACAAAATATTTGCCATTAGAATTAAAAATAGTTCTCGAACAATGTGTTAAAAAGGTTAATTATATAAATTCAAGACCATTAAAAGTCGCTTATTTATTAATTTATGCCAAGCTATGGAAGCTAAGTAGGAATCCTTGTTACTGCATACGAAAGTAAGATGGCTGTCCAGAGGAAAAGTTTTATCTCGTCCGCTCGAATTAATAGACGAAAAGAAAATGTTTTTTGAACAAAATAAAAATTATGATTTTGTTCTGTTGTTGGAAGATAAAATGTGGTGTGCTAAACTTGCTTACTTATCAGACATTTTTGTTATTTTTAATAATATTAATTCAAGTATGCAATGCCCAAAAGAAAATATAGTAAACTCAACAGAAAAACTGGTGGGATTCCAAAAACAAATAACTTTAATGGAAGAATAAAGCTCAGGTGGAGGCAATTTGGAAAAGTTTGAGTCAGCCCCAAAAGATTTTGATAAAACTCTCATAAAATTGTTATTGATCATTTGACAACATTAGAGGAGAGGATTATTCATTATTTCCTGAATTTAGATATAAAAAATTTGATTGGGTCGTAATCCATTTGTGATAGCGAATACTTCTGTATTTGAAATAGCTTTGAATGAAGAGGAAGAACTAATTACGCTTTCTAATAATCTAGATCTAGTTTTAATATATTCGGAAGAATCAATTAATTCATTTTGGATTAACATTAGATGTGATATTCCCATGATAGCCAAAAAGCTATAAAAATATTATTACAATTTTCTGATCTAATTTGTGTTAATTCCGATTTTCAGTATTAACCAAAATAAAAACGAAAAAAAGATCGAGACTGTTAAATGTAGAAGACGATATGAGAGTAACATTGTCATTTTTACTACCAAATATATATGAAATTATCAAAAAAACATCAAACATCAATCATCATAACTTGTAATTAATCCCTAAATAAACGTACTGTGGTATTATTATTTTATTTTACATTCAAAATTATTATCATCAACTATTTTACACAGTGTATTATAGGTAAGTAAACAACTTTTAAACTTATGTTTTTCTTTGTGTGCCGCCAAATGTTGAAATCGTAAAAAGGTTGAGAATCACTGCTTTAGCACATAACTCAAAGGCGTGGATTTCCGCCTGAAAAATGGAAGCTGATTTTTCCATTGCAATTGATTTTTGGAAATTTGGCCCTACAATTTCCGCTCCAGCACTGCCACCACAACTGTGAGTCCTGTTTTATTATTACTTCCTTGTTTCTCCACGCTGAACGGTCACTGATGACCACTTTGAAGTGCTTGAAGAAGTCTAATTTTCTGTCCATCTTGTAAAACACCTTGAGGCATGGAGAATTCCAGACAGCGTCCAGAATCTTTGCGTGCGTCGTTAGGTTGCCTTCTTTAAGATGGGGTAGATTAGGTAGCCTTAGGGACGCGCTGGCTGCCATCCTCTTAACCACAATGTGTAGTAGTTATATAGTAATAATCTCCCTATATTTTACATGCATGCTAGTACGGACCTAATATATACTGCTACCAATGTATCATTAGAAGTATAGGTAGGGTAATTTTTATTGCGGTCCCCAAAATTCGTTATATGTGAGGGAAGCGTGTCTTTGGTTAAGTGTGGGCGTGGCAGCAGGTGTATGATCCCCATATTCTGCACACACACTATTATGGATCACATTTTCCCATAGCATTATTACGAGCATAGGTAGGCTAATTTTGATTTTAGACGAAAAAGTTTTTTTTTTTTTTTTTTTTTTTACGAGGTGTTAAGCAGTCAAAAACCCTTGTAGTGTGGGGCCTTAACCCACTAAATGCACCCCGATGTCCGGACGGATTATTCTCTCGGGACCTCACCTTTAGGTAATACGTCGAGAGGCCGTTACGAGCGTTACCGCTCAATCGTCAGTCTTAGGTCTGTCCATTTTCAGTCCTACTCCCTTTTTCAGTCCTACTCCTTACTTCAGATCAACCCTTATTAACGTTGTCCTCAGCACTGCGCTAGCTTATAATGGATACTGTAGAACAAACTGCCTCCCATTTAGTCACGGTTTCACACATATGCGCTACCAAATTAGCCACTGCTGGTTGTTCTCCTAAGACAGCGCTCAAGTTGTTTCTGCTCTCGTTAAATCGCTGGCAATGAAAAAGTATATGCTGCGCGTCTTCCTGCTCTCCCGGGCAACTTGGACAAAACGGTTCATCATCGTATTTGTATTTGTGCAAGTATTCCTTGAAGCACCCGTGGCCACTAAGCATCTGCGTTAAATAGAAGTTAAGTTCACCGTGTGTGCGCGAGTACCATTCGTTGATATTATATATCAGTTGTAATGTCCATCGGCCTTTGCTGGATTGCTCAAATCTTTTCTGCCATTGTTGCATGGTTTTCTGTCTTATTTCAAGCTTATCTGCAGCCGTTGTATACAAATCCTGCATTTCATATGCAAGCAGGTCGATTGGTGGCTTACTTGATAACACACAAATGGCATCATCCGAATTGTCCGAAAGGCGCTAGCAACCCTTAGCGCGCTGAGCCTATGTACAGATCGGATTCCTTTTGAGACACTCTCTGTACGCGCGACTTCTGCCCAAATTTTGAGCCGCATATAGGATGATCGAGGTAGTTACCCTCGATAGTAGCTTCCTTCGACTTGATCTGGGCCCTCCCAAGTTTAGCATCATCTTTGTGAGCGCACCGTTGACGCGAGCAGCCTTTTCGCATACTGTCCTAAGGTGTTTCTTGAAGGTCAGTTTCGCGTCTATGAGCACTCCCAAGTACCGCAGATACGGCTGCGATGTAATTTCATGTTCGCCCACCGTTATTGTTATATGCTCTCGCACTTTTCTGGAGCTCAGCAGGACCACCTCTGTTTTCTGGGCCGCCAATTCCAGTTTTGAGTCATCAAGCCAGCTTCTTATTCTGACGATCGCATCATTGCATGTCGTTTGGAGCATATCCAGCTGTTTTGCTACTGCTACCACAGCAATGTCGTCCGCATAGTCTACCACCGTAGTATCTTCAGGTCGATCCAGTTGGAGTATGTTATTGTACATACCATTCCATAATGAAGGGCCGAGCACAGAACCCTGAGGTACTCCCCCCGTGATCTTATATTGCTTTGCCCCTTCGTCCGTATCGTACAGTAGTACTAGGTTGTCAAAATAACTAGCTAAAATTCGCAACATGTACTCCGACAGCGAATTTCCGGAGGGCGCTTATGATTAATGGCCAACTCGCCGAGTTGAACGCGATCTTCATATCTAATGTGATTTCTGCGCAGCATTTTTTGCTTCCCTTTACCCATCTCTTCCAGCTGAGTGCTTCTCTTGCAATATCCATCACTGCTTGGACTGCATCCACGGTGGATCGCGATCTCCGAAATCCAAATTGAGTTGCGGCCAATCCTCCTGGCTTTTCAAGTGATTCTTGCAGTCTATCGCAGATAATTCTCTTTAAGATTTTACCCAGCGTATCGAGCATGCAAATTGGTCTGTACGAGGATGGGTCTTTCCGGGCTTAAGCAGTAATACCAGCCTCTGCCTTTTCCAAATATCTGGGTATATTCCCTTGTTTAAGCACGCATTGTACACCTGCGTGAAGATTTCAGGTGTGGCCTTGACCGCGTCTTTCACCGCAATATTGGGTAAACCGTCTAGCCCGGGTGCTTTGCCGTCAGCGATTTTCCGCAGAGTGAACACTACCTCATCAGAGGAAATCTCGGGGATTTCTGTGCTGTTTATTTGTTGGCCGTTGTACAGAATTTTTTCCTTCTGTGGGGGAAAGAGCGCTGCAACCACGTTACGCATCAATTTAAACTCTGTTGGTTGCGGCGCTATTGGCCCTTTAAGTTTCGCCATCACTGACTTATATGCGTTACCCCATGGTTCGAGATCAGAACTGTCGTAGAGCTCCTTAAAATATGCGTTTTTGCTGTTTTTAATGGCTCAGTACTTTCCTACACTCTTTATGTACTTGATGCAGCGTTTCCCAAATTGGCATATTGCGAGCTCGTTTTGCCTTTCTGCTCGCTTGGTTACATCTTTTCCTCGCATTAGCGATTTCGTCATTCCACCAGAAGACTGGTTTCCTCACAATTCTGCTTGATATTCTTGACATTGCCACGTCACAGGCCATGCTGAGTTTGTCCGTTATGCTGACAGCCATCTTTTCTGCCGTGTCCAGGGGGATTTCCTCATCTTTCCAGGCGGTATTAAAGGCTTCCACGTCCAAAACCAGCAATTTCCACCGTTTTATTTGCACTTTGCGAATTCGTTGTTTCTTCTGCGCAGTGATATCTATTTCAATAGCCCGATGATCACTGTGTGTGTATATGCTGCTTACTTGCCACTGTGCATTTCGAGTTATAACATTGTGTGAGAAGGTGAGGTCTATCACGGAACCCCTTCTGCCTGTTTCGAATGTATTCTTACTACCGTAGTTTAAAAGGTCTAACGATAATGGAGCTAGGAATTCGAGCAGAATTCTTCCTCGCTGATCTGTGCGTGTACTTCCCCATGCTGTGGACCAGGCGTTGAAGTCTCCTGCTACTACGACCGGACTTTTACCTCGCGCTTCGGTCACCAAGGCCATCAACATCCGCTCGATGTCATCTAGAGTCATGCTGAGGGGAGCTTAGCACGAAAAAAAGTACACATTTTTTATTTTCGCCCAAGTGAAACCATTTTCCGCCATTGTCATCTTCTGCTGAATTGCGGAATCGTTAAGTACCCATATAGCAGCTTTTCCGTGGGCATCCTGTACCCAGTTGTGACAATTTAAATTTCGGTGTTGTTCACACAATAACCCCACGTCGAATTTTTGTTCGGATATAGTTTGGTTCAAGAGATCCTGGGCCGCCGCGCATCGGTTTAAGTTCAGTTGCACGATTCTCATTGTCCGCTATTTTTTCTCGCCTTCTGATATACAGGGCATTTGTTGCTGCCAGCTGCATGATTGCCTTCGCATAGAGCACACGTCTCTTTGTTTTTACAGGTTGCTGCCAGGTGGCCCCTTTCGCCGCACTTTCTACACATGTCTGTTTTGTCTATGTGTTCATTACAATGATGCGCCAGATGACCGTAACACCAGCATTTGAAGCAACGCTTAAGTGATACCGTCTCCCGAATTCTACAATTTACCCATCCGATTTGTATATTACACGCAGTCAGTAACTTTTTGGCGGGAATATCGAATCATTTGCGGGAAGATCGAGAATTAGACGAAAAAGTATCTTATATCAAAAGTGGGTATGTCCTTTCTCTGATCAAGCTCATTTCTTGCAGTTTGTTTTAATATGTCTACATGTTGTTTCAAAAAATTGATTCGTCCATAAATATCTAATAGATTGAAAGTTATGAATAGTTGTTAATAGTGGGCGTGGCGATTAATATATACCGCCCACATTTATTATAGTGTTTAGTAGGAGAAGGTCACAATTCCATCGATTGGACTGAAGTTATAGTCATTTTAAAAAAGTTGAAAAAAATCCATATATGGAAGGTAGGCGTGCTCTTTGTTTAAATCGGTTCATATAACAATCTGGTTCTGTATCTTTGTCCGGACTCTATTTATCCAAAGTGTTATTAAGATAGCTCTAACGGTGCAGACAAATGTGGCCTCAGACGGACCGATTGACGGACCAAAATCATATTTCTTCAGAAACTGATTCTGAGTGTATACTTAAGTCTAAACCTGCCACATATGTTGAAACCCCCTCTGAACCGCACAAAATTAGTATACATTTCTGCCTTTTTTGAAGATAAAAGGTATAAAATATACAATGTGTTATAATGTACCATTACATTAAAGTTCCTATTTTGTAAATTTATTACTACGTGTTATGTATATAATTTTTATGTTTTGTATTTTATTTGAATTAATGTTGTATTTTTATTTATTTTTATTATATTTTTATGATTTATTTATATTTGTTTTTATGTTTTATTTCTTTTTGTGTTATCATTTATTTTAATATTATTAAATTTTTTTAATTTTAGCTTTTTTATATTTTTAATCTTTATAATTGTTTTTCTTTTAATTTTTATACTTCTATTTATTTCTTTTTCTTTTATTTTTTATTTCTTTTTGATACGAATGCGAATTTTTTAATTGTTTTTAACTTTTTATTATTATTACATTTATTTTCATATTTTAATTTTTTACACGCCACTTGTCCTCATCAGAGATCTTTCAATGAAAGCATTTATTGTATCTCTGAAATCAACAGCACAGCAACTATGAACCCTCCCAGGTATCGAACCTGGGCTTTCAGCTGTTGTACTCTGTCCTTCCAGACAACTACGCTAACTGCAGGTGGTGATCTGACTGATCAGATTCTGTCCGTGTACTGTCTCATTCCACCACACTCTAAGTAAATCTGTCTCTTTAATACCCCTCATTTGTTCCGTTAAATCTCTCTTTCTATTCTACTACATTTCAGTGGTGTCATAGTACATTACTTTTTTATATTATTTTAAAAATTTTAAATGCTTTTTAAAGCCTTATTAGTTAGTACCTCCAGTCCGTTCGAGACATAATTAATTATGGTGCAAGGGATAATAATAATAATTATTATATTTATTTATTTATATTTAGAATTGTCTAATATCTTTTTTTACTTCAATTTTTGTTCCATTCAATTTCCTATAATATCGGGTTTTTCAATAAGAGAGCTACAAAAGTTTTTTTAAATAAAACAAAACCGATTTTAGATATCAATGAAATTCTTTATTCCTGTGAAAGTACGTTCGATGCCATTATGTATGGAACTCGATTTCTTTTGCATGGCCACCACGGGCACGCTTGCAGAAGTCCAGACGCTGAACCCAATTTTCAACGGTTTTCAAGCATAAATCGGCCGATGCTGCTGCAATTTCACGTTCGATATTCGTACGAAGTTCATCAATCGTCGCTGGCTTGTTGGCATAGACCATAGGCTTGACGTGTGGATTGCTGTCTAACCAATAACGCATATTATGCTTATTGACGAAGCCATTCAGCCAGAAATGAGCCTCATCGCTGAAGATGATTTTCCGATGAAAATCCGAATCATTTTCAAGTTGTTGCTCAGCCCAATTCACGAACATACGACGCTTATGGTGGTCAAGCGGCTTCAGTTCTTGCGTCGATTTGATCTTGTAAGGATGTAGGCCAAGATCTTTTCGCAAAATTCGCCACAACGACGTCACAGAGATGCCCAACGCTTGAGAACAACGTGTGAGAGACACATTTGGGCTTTCTTGAACTGAAGCCTCAGCGGCAGCAATATTCTCGACAGTACGGGCACTTCTTTGTCTCACTGGCACGGGAACATTTTGTACTGTTCCTGTGGATTTTTCCACTAGACGCTCAATTGTTGATCTGCTAGGACAATTATGACGACCATAAATTGGACGTAGCGCTCTTAAAGTTGAGGCGACTGACTCCGAATTTCGGTAGTAAATTTTAATAATTTCGACTCGTTGTTGGCTCGTATATCTTTGCATGACCTTACTGAAGAGAAACGTCAAAAGAGCGGGAAAAAAATTGCGTAGTTTGCTGTCACTATCGATTTACTTTTGTAGCGTTTCGTTTGAAAAACCCTTTATTTATAAAAGCTCACACAATTTAATTTCACACATTTTCGCATAGATTCTTATGCTGCATACACACGAGGCAACCGTTGATGCAACCAACTCGTGTTGCTTCGACGGTTGCCTCGTGTGTAGCTTTGTTGCTCGTTGAAATGCGTGTCGCCGCAACCGTTGCCTGAAATATCAAAATATTTTTATGTTTTGTGATGGTTGCCGCAACGGTTGCCTCGTGTGTATTGTTGTGTACTGCTTTTACTTGCTTAGTTCGTTGAAAACAAGCGTGCTGAGAAATTGTTTTTGCTCTTCGCGGAGTGAAGCAAAAAGTGAAAACAGTGCATTGTGAAGCAAACAAAAATGACGGATTGAAAACAATGAAAATTTGATGGATTTCATCATGCCCAACTATTTTTCGAATGTTTTCTTCGTCCATCACCATATAATTTTGGTAGTCTTTTGGATAATTTTATTTTAATTCCTTCAACAAACTTTCATTTGAAAATTCTTCTTTCTTTAAAAGCCAATTTTTTTACAATATCCTTGTTTTCTTTTCTGGCATCGCCTCTTCCTCATCTTCATATAGCAGTTCGTCAATAACAATAATTGAAGCTATGTTCCTTAGCACGTCACTCATTTCAGAAATTTGCTTTTTCCGCGTATGTCTGTTTGATTACACAGTACACACAATAATGAAGTTTCTGCAACGGTTGCCCCGTGTGTACTGAACAAGAAAAACAGGTTGCCTCAACACGTTGCTTCCTTGGTTGCCTCGTGTGTATGCAGCATTACGATTATTATGCTAGCTGCACAGATGTTGGCGCTGGCGTCGCAGCTGCTCCTGTGTATACAAGAGCCTTTGGAAAAAGCGCCTTGTCTCTCGCTAAGGAATTTTAGTTACTCCCTTTTACGCTGCTCGTTTTTTCGTATAAATAAAATAAATGTAGGTGAAAATATACATAAATAATGGCAGCAGCATTCACGGATTATGAAAGTGTGTGTGTCTGTGTACGGCTGAGTGCGGATGTGTGTCGCACCAACAACATCGGCTGTTGCAGCGGCAGTACAGGAATTAAAAGATGAAGTTGGAATAGTCGAAGGAAAAAAGCAACAGCAAAGAAAGTAGTAGTAAAAGTAAAACAGGCAGTAGTAACACCACCACCACCACTACCACTAACTGTACCAGTACCAGCAGCAGCCCCCAACAGCTACCAGAAAAGGCTTGACAAATATTTCGAATTTCTTTTCTGCTGCTATTTTAGAATTGTCTTTCCGTTTCTCTGGCTGTCTGACTGACTCACTGACTGGCGTATCTCGTTTTGTATCTGTATGTGTGTCTGTCTCCTTTTTGTTGTATTTTTATTTCTTCTTTTTGTTTTTGCTTTTTTTCCCTATTACAGCACACTGCGACGGCATCCTCCACATTCATTGACAACTTTTGCTCATTCAACAGTATTTGACGTTGTGACTTTAGCACTTTCTGAAGTTTGTCTTTAAGCTTATTTTTCGGTCGGTCTCCTCTTTGATGTATAGAATAGGGGTGATGTGGTATAGCTGCCCGACAAACCCTCGTATTTCGTGTGTGTGCCTGTGTGTGTAAATATGTGTGAGTGGTGTGGCGTGAAAACGTTTTCGATTTTAAAACGACACTAGCTAAGAAACATTTAATACAATTTTTATTTATTATATCCACGCACGAGGAATGCAACTGAACGGAACGTCGCAAACAGTGCTGATGGTCCCTTATATGCTACATACCCAAATAGGTTAGGTAGTTACGGCAGTTAAGTACGGTTATAGGCCAATTTGTTTAGCATAAATGGTGGAGTTAATTAGAAAACCAAGGAAGCGTATTAACTGTGCTTGCCGCCTGTTTCAATTTTGTACTCACGTCTGGCGAACTTTTATTGCTATTTAATGTGAATTTGTGGCAATCATAGTGATGTTTCTATCGGTTGATCTGGATAAAATAAACTAAAGAATAGGAGCAGGAAATAAAAATGCTTACACTTAGTTCAGTAATAGGGAGCACGCAGGCTTCTATTCTGGATCATCTGCCGCCTAGCTGAACAGGCCGGCTTGGATATAAAGAGGTTGACAATGCAAATGCTATGAGATGCTTAGAGTTCATATCAGATAACAATGATTATCTACATTCAAGAATGTATCTTAAAGAACTGTAGTCTGGGGATTATACGGATATGCATCGTTTGAAGCTAGTTTTTAGATGTATGTGAAAGTTTCGAAGTTCTTACATAACAATGAATCACTAAGAGTGCTTTCTCAACACACAATTGCTAAAACATTTTCTGCTACCTTAATTGCTGCTTTCGTTTAATCTACATAGAACAAGTTGGACAGAGAGAAGTTATCAGTTTAATATATTGTAACTTGAAAATATAGTCCCCAGTGAAGGACTCTGACACAGATTCCGATCAAATCATATAAGTTGCTTTTAAGCGAATTTATTGAGAGGAATAAAAAATTACCACAGTTAAGCTAAAAATTAAATTGAAAAGTTTAAAATGACAAAAATGTTCACACATTTTTTGAGTGTTAATGTAAAAATGTACATATTTGGATATTATAATGAAAGTTTCATATATAAGCCATATATTTATGTTTGGAAAATAAAGTAGAATAAATGGGTACAAGTGTGGTCGATGAGGGTGCTTTTGGGTATTATGTTACTCACTTCACACAATTCGGTGGTTATTTTTATATTGGATGTGCATCATTTCTTTTCTTGAATTTTAGCAGGAAACTTAAATATACTTTCAAAACTACCAGAACCTATTTGGTATGTACAAAATAAGGCGATTAAAGAAGAAAATCGGAAGAGGAGTGTCAAAGTTATTTTACAGTTCGTTGTTGAACATTTTGCAACATAGTCGTGTACATTTCATATCTCTTTACCTCATCATCTCGCCACTAACTCAGTTCGTGTTTAATTCTCATAACCACTGTTGTAGTTACAATTGCTGTAAATGTGTTTTTAATATATATTTGCATACATTAAAATTCACGTACTTCATTTTACGCTTTTGTCTATAATAACTCAAATACCGCACACGCTGTTATCCTTTTTTGAAAATTTATTTATTGTATTTAAACATGTTACGCAAAAGTTTTGACCTGAGAGGTTAAGCGTTTAAAATTTATGGCAATTTATGTATTTGTTGTTTCGTTTCTATTGTATATTTGTTTCCGTAAATGTTTTTGTTTTTGCTTTATTATTATTTTTAGTTAATTGTAACATGTTCTATGATAAATGCTTTGCACCACCAATTTATTTGCAATTTATTTGCCAATGGTGACGTTAGATCTTTGAATTTTGCTTTTGTGAGATTACATGTTTGCAAATATTTTGCTATTAATTTTAGGATTTTCAGCAAGGTGTGGCCAATTACAATGTACACAATTGCACAAGGAGTAGAAATTATTCAAAACTGACACCAAAAGTTCGCTTTCTCTTCGACAAACGTTTCATAGTTCACGTGAAATTTTCAATGAACGTGGTCATCTGACTGAAGATACTATCCGTCAGAATGGTGGATAATTCCCAGTAACTGGCTCTGGAGTACATACACTGGTTGTCGGGGAATTATTTGTCATTTATGCGAAAAATGTCTATAAAATTGGTACGGAAACTGTGGACGCCATTTGTACGATAATGTCCACAATACCCTTTAGTCCTATATAAATAATTAAACGATAACTCAAACTCAATTAACTTTATTTCATTTTCAAGATCTATTGCGCTTAATGGAAAATCCTGCACATACATGGTCATGCAAATATACAAATGCAGTGAACGGGCACACGTTGCGTATGTGTAATGTTATTTCATTGCGCTAAATTATATAAATTAGTTTATCGGATTAAAATAAATTACAAATTCTATTTATAACGTGGAAATGTCTAAAATTTAATTAATTAAATTTAGTTCCAACAGGATCGCAGACACTTAAGTGCACTAGAATGATTTTGTGTTGTATAATGCAGGAATTGGAAACATCCGAACAGCTGTTCTTTATTTAATATTATCGATTTGTTTTATAGTCACAGTATGTTATATATATATAGGGCTACTGATACTGATTTTAATATCCTCAAACACAGAAGTTCTGATTATTTAATCGAAAACAATCATATTCAGTCCCTTATCGGTAAAAAATTCGGTTTCCGTCATCTATGAAAACTAGTCACACATTTATGTAATCATCCAACATTCAATTCTTACTACGTAAACACCAAAAATATATTTTACAGCCACATTAATACGGAAATGGATTCAGTCCTTTTATCGTTTGTTATGGTTTAAATTAAATGCTTTGTCATTTGTGTTAATTATAGACATTTTTCGCGAGAATCCTTCGCTATACTTCTAAAAATCTTTTTGCTTTGCCTCTTCCACATCTTTCGATAGGCATGATAAAGTGGCTTATGACTTCAGCGCCATGTAAGACTGCACACTTGAAGGGATTTAAAATTTTTTACAAAAAATTTGGCATTTTCCAAAAACAATCTTCGAAATTTTTCTACATGTGTTATGCGGCCGCAGGATAAAGTTTTCAATATTATATAAAATTGTTCGTTTAACTCTGAATTAATTTGTGTTTAAAGGTTACCTTTTAGCCTCAATAAAATAAATTGTATCTTGCAGCTCATGCATTTGTGAGTCTATGATTTGAAACTCCTCCTTGATTTTTTGTAAGCTTTCATTTCAAAAGCAAAACGTAAAGGACGATAAAACCGTGCAGATGAACTTCTGTTCTTTTTCTGAGAGGGATTCTTTATGGTGAGAATAACCACCATTACCATCGCAACCCCATTTTCAGTAGTATAGCTTTCATCTTCTCTCAATTAGTTTTAATCGTTCACCATCTTCTTGGTATTTACATTTAGCTGCAAGCATAAGTTTTTGTGACGAATGATTTAACTAATCTTGAATTTTTGGTTTTTTACTTTTTGAAAGGTCTGCCGGTATTAGGTAGTTTTAAACAAAGGCGTTTAATTTCTTTTGAAACATTTGGTGGATGACCGACAACATTTTTTCCATTTCTTTTTTATTTCGAAAAAATACATATTTTCTTTCGTTTTCAAATCTCTTTTTTTTCGGCGTCATTTACATTTGTTAAACAAAATTGGGAATATATTTGCGATTGCACTTCTTTTACAGAATCTGCAAGCTCAGATTTCAAACGATTTGCTTGGCGAAGAAATATAAATATATCTTTCCGAGAAATTAACATCTCATTTTCCGCACTACAATTGGTATCTTAAAAAGAAAAAAAGGAAAAGCTGAAGCTTGGCGCAAACAGATGTACATTCATAACACAGAACACTTCCACTAAAACGACACAATAGGTTTGGTTATTCAACTCGATTGGACTTCTAAATATTTCTTCCAGCAAACTTTAAAAATCTAAGGGTTTGACAAAAACATAATTTACCAAATAACCCACATATATTTTTTCACAAATTTTTGTCACACACATTGTAATTACCACATTATTCAAATTAATAATGATTTTTTTAAAAACGTCATAAATAATTTATTTAGACACATCGAAAATTCAATACAAATTGCGCCCAAAAACAACTGAGAAAATACAATGGCTAATTTGCAGATTTGCCAATCGACCGTGAAATGAACATTAAGAAAAAAGTTTCATTCCTCTCTGCCTGCTCAATTTCGAAGTGATTAAGCTGATTTTAATTCGATCCATTTTTTTTTAAATTCAAGTACCGCTAAATTATTCCAGACCACTCACTGTCCATGGGAGGGAAAGGATCACCATACGCTTGAATAATGTTTCGAAATATTGAAAATTTATTTCCAAACTATTGTAAATTTGCTAACAAAATTTATATTATATATATTATTTATTCTTAAAATTTAATTATCGTTTGAGTACTGCTGAGTTCAAAGTATCTTATAAAAATGTGCATAATACTATTTAAATTTAAGTAAATAAATGTACCATACTTATAGGCATTCCATGCTATGTATTAATACGCGTATTCGATTCGTATCTTGCACCGAGTTGGTATCGAAATGTGCGAATAAAACAGCACACGAGTAATTGGTATACTTGGCAGCACTCTTTCAAAAAGAGCACTGAGAAATAAAAAATCCCAGGGAAATTTTTATGGGTACTTTTTAATCCCGTTGGTTTTCAAATAATTTTCAATTCGGAAGCACTTTCTATGGAGGATAGAAAAACTCGCCCGTTTCATCCGAGAATAATTTACAAGATAACTTTTTCCACACAAAAGTACGTCCTCTCTTCGATAGAGTGGCGAATCGAATATGCCTAATAATGCACTAAGCACAATTATTGAAGACATCATTTCTATTACGATATTAGATGTGTTTCTTTCTAAGCGAGTCTGAACAAAACTACACTCACATAAGATTGTTGTATTTGGTAGCACTAATGTTACCATTTTAAATCCTTATGAATTGTACAACGTCTCCTCTGTAGTCCACAAAATATTTATCGGGCTAATTTTAAAAGTTTAACTATATTTTTTTAATTTAAAGTAAAAATGTTTATATATTAGTTAATTCTATACATCTTTTTGGGATTCTCCATTTTGTTTTTTCAACAATTACAGTGGTTTATTTTTAGTTTAATCTGTTTCCTCGTTCACAATAGGCAACAAAATTGTCCTGCCAGCACTTCTGCCTGAGGTGCTTAACTAACAAGCGAACGCAAACAGCTTGCATTAAATTAGCGGCTGGCCGATTATTTTGTATGCATAAGCGGCTATTTTTTTCAGACTCGATTAGAAAGAAACAAATTTTATTTAATTTAAATTTTAATTTATCATGTTTTCAAATTTTTTTTTTTGCAGATTAATACCTACGTTTTAAACCTTAAATAAATTTAAACTCCATAAAATTCATATAAAATATTTGAGAATATATATAAAAAAATTTGAACACGCTTGTTCGAATTTCATCAGTCGCGCCCAATGTGCATGAATTTGTAAGTACAATTAAAACATAATAATTATATTCAATTTATTACATTTTGGATATTTTTGTTATTAAAAAAGAAGACCAAACAAAACACTATTACTGTGGTAACAAAAGCAGAATCCTTAGCGCATATTTAAATAAATTAACGCATTATTAAAAAATAACAAAAAAAATTAATTCGTCTGCTCTGCATGCAAGTCTAGCCTCACTGGCCAATATATACCAGCCCACATATTCACTCATACGCATAAAATCCACAAAAAAGCCAATTAAACGCCGTTAAAGCCAGTCGCATACAAAGTTATAAATAATTTATATATAATTAATTAATTAATAAAGCAAACAAACAAAATATATATATACACATAAAAATACAACTACAAACAAAAAATAACAAGATTCAGGAATTCATGGAGTGCCTAAGCCTCGTTTCACACCAGACGGCAACGGCGTGGGTTTGCATATCACGCAATGGTAATCATAATAAAAATCCAGAACAAAATCCGAAAACCAAAACAATATTCAAAATTGCGATGCCTCAGTCCGACTTTCGTCAGTTCTTTATGAAATTAGTCGCCAAGTACGACAAAATCATTTTTCCCAAGAAATAAAAAAAGGGCCTGTCTCGTCCGTTTTTTCCCCAAGAAATAAAAAAATGAAAAAGATTCAAACAGATTTGCCAAAATAAATAATAATTTATTTATTTTATTTTATTAAAATTAGTTAAAATTCAAATTATAAATAATTATATAAGTTTAACTGCCAGGGCTATCGGCTTATGATGTTGATTGATTGATGATTTTATATAATAGGAAAAAAGAAAATTCAATTGTATTTATATTATATTTTCAATTCTTAGTTGTTGAAAAAAACTGTATATTGTATAAATATTTTCATGAAAGGGGGATGAAAGAATTTGTAAAGGATTTTTATTTTGGAATTCTAAGGTTCGGATGGTGGAAATGGATTGACAGGAAGAAACGAGATTAGGGATGGTGAGAGCTGGTGAATTATTGCAGAAGCAACATACAGGTTGAGGATCCTTTTTAAAAAGATGCATGTGGGCTATTAGCGTGTGACCCAATCGATGTCGCGAGTAGCTTTTGCCGGGTTGATCCTTTTATAAGGGTGGTCATATCGTACCCATTCATCGTTTAATTTTTGAGGTAATAATACTTTTTTTGGAGAATGGCCTAAAGTATTCTAATGGGCAGTTCAGTGCATCTTTAGCTGCTAAGTCAGCTAGCTCGTTTCCAGATATACCTGAATGTCCTGGTATCCGCATGATTTTGACGTTTTTTCATTACAGTGAGCAATTGTTTTATTTTTTCTATATACTCTAAACAGTTAGAATAGTTTTTTGTTGCCTCATAGATTGATCAAATAAATAAATAAACAACAAAATCGTTGGACAGTTGAAAGTTTCCGCTGGCAACTATACGAATTGCGCTGTATTCTTTGTTCTGATTTAGGATTTTTGTTGTGTTCTGTTTTGTTCTTCAGCCGCGATCATAGATTGTCTGATCGTGTGACGCTAAGTGCCCACGACGTCGTTTTTCCCGTATACCGTTACGAGATTTTACCGAATGGATTTTACCGAGTGGCTGTGAAAATTGTATTGTGTTATTCACACACAGGTTATACGGGAAAATCCCGTATTCGAAAAATTTCGAAATATATAGCTCGAACTTGTCACTGCGGCTTAAAAATCCCGTATACGGAAATGACGAATACGGGACACAGTGGCGCTTAGCTTAGCATTGTCGCGTTCAGCCGAACAAGTCTTTTAGTAGAGTTCATTTGTTCATTATCATCAGCACATTTCGAAATGGAAGATGAGTTTCCGATATGGGTGGAAGGATTTATTTCTTTAGTTGAAGAACGGCCCAATTGATGGGATAAGTCATTGGAGATTTATTGAAATAAAGAAACTGGCTACTGACATACGAAAATAATCAAAAATGTTTTTTTCATAATTTCTAAAATATAGAAAAAACTTTTCAAATCGTTTTTCACGATGCGAGCCAGTTTTTGGTAAATGATGGATCCAATATATCCTTGAACGTTTCTTGCGTGCCCGACGTTTATGCCAATATAAAAGAAGTGGAATGCATGGATCCATAATGGAAACTGCTTCTACCATTCGAATGCATTCGACAAAACCGTATACCGGAAAAAATCGAATAGCATGGGCATTGTATGAACAGACCTTCCCGTATTCGATAAAACCGTATACGGGTAAAACCGTATCAAACGGCTGCCATGTGAACTCAGCCTAAAGCTCTTGGTATAAGCACACACATTTCTCGCCGTAGTTGTAAGTTTTGTGCAGTTTTGGGTTTATTTACTATTGCCGTGATATGCAAACCCGCTCCGTTGCCGTCTTGTGTGAAACGAAGCTTACGTATTCATAAAAATATGATATGAAATAAAAAGTAAACAAACAACAACAAAAAATTGTGTATACACATATATGTATATATATATATATATATATATATATATATATATATATATATATATATATATATATATATATATATATATATATTTAATTAGCTGTCATGCATTAGTAAAATTTAACAAAAATAATAAAACTAATTTAGCGTTAGTTCAACAGAATTTATTACAATATTATAAATTAAATTGACTTTATTTGTGGTCATTTTGCAACCAAAAACTGAAGTACTCATAAATAATATTTCTGTGAAACAAATGAGATATTGTGTTATTATGATCGGTGTAGCGCCGGGGAAGTTTAAGGCGTTCAACTAATTCAAAGTGAGTCTTTGGTTGGCTTTTTAAGTTTTTTGCTTAGGTAGATAGATAGATAGAAAGATATATTTAAGTGTGTTATTCACTGCGACCTGAAAGTTCTATAGTGATGCCCCTATTTATTTGAAAGATAAGGATAGTCTCATCTATAAATCTTCTGTCAGGTTAATTTCCGACAGGAATTCATATATTTTGGAGGAATCAAGATGAGGGATCTTGCTCATATCTAAGATATATTCTCCAAAACACCTCCAAACACCTTTTGTACGCCAATGGTCCGAAGTCTGTGATCAGGTGCAGTGAGGTTTCGTCACTTTCTCCACAGAATCGACAGATGGCATCTCAAGATATACCCAACTTGTTCGTATGGTAGTTGAATCTACAATGTCCGCTTAAAATGCCTGTGATGTTTCTTAATTTACTCCGAGGCATATTTCTTAAGTCCTTAGCTCTTTTAGGATTAAAATTTCCCAGAAGAGCTTTGGACTGTCTTAATCCCGGAAGAGTTTTCCAGGTTTGACTTCGTTTTCCATCTGTACACTTCTTCAGCAGACCTCCAATGGTATTGGATGATAGTCCATAAAAGGGTTCAGGGCCATTGAAGTGAGAGGTCGCAGCCTTCCTAGCTAAGTTATCAGCCTTCTCATTTCCCTCTACTCCTATGTGGCCTGGTACCCACATTAGAGATAACATGTTCATACTGCCTAAGGAGTTTAGCTTCCCAATACAGACCCACACAAGTTTAGATTTGCTTAGATAACTATTCCGAATTGTAAACTCTGTCCGAGCTTTATTTATTTTATTAGCATTATAATTTAAGAGTAGAGAGAGAAAAAGAGTGTAGAAACAAAAAGAGGAGATAGAGAAAAGGATTAGAGGTAGAAAAATAATTCAGAGAGAAAAAGAGTAGAAATAGAAAAATAATTGAAATAATCACCATGAATAAATGCTACACGCGACTTCGATTATGTCACAAGCTCATATAACCCACATGCATCTTTTTAAGAAGGAACTTCAACCCCGATGTTGCTTCTGCAATAATTCACTTCTCACCATCGCACATCTCCTTTCTGTCTGTTCCTGCATTGCCACCATCCGAACCTTAAGGTGCCCATGCACTGCAAACTGCAATAAGTGTTGTTTAGTGAAATTGAGAGAAATTGAGAGAGGATGAGAGTGTGTGAGTCACACGGACAATGCAGTATGAAATATCAAAACTGCTTTGATATTTTTCGATGAACATACTGCAGCCGATGAACACGTTCATTTTTTGCGTATTATTTTGCCATTTTCTGACAATTTGTTAATTTTTTTTGACGTTTCCTTTTTTATTTCATTACATCCTGTTTCACTTTTTGTAAACTACGTTATTTTTTTGTGGTTTGGTGTGTATTTTATTAATAAAATCAGCCGATACCCCCGCTGCTAGTGCTTCTGTTTATTTTTTTTTCTAAATTATAGTAATATAGTTATTAATAATTGTATTTCTAATTATAAATAAAAATAAATTATTAATAAAATGGAAAAAATTAATGAAAAAAGATTCATGTTGGTTTTAATTGAAATGTATCGGAGTTTGCCTGCATTATGGCATATAATAAGCGCTGAATAGCGACGGCAATTAATTTTCTTGTTCGCGCGCGCATGATGTTCACACCAGCACGATGCAGTACCGAATGATGCATGACGAGTGTGTACGCAGTTCGTCAATCTCACACGTACACGAGTGTTCATCGGCAGTTTGCAGTGCATGATGTGTCTATGGGCACCTTTAGTATTCCAAAATAAAAATCCTTTACAAATTCTTTCATCCCCCTTTCATGAAAATATTTATACAATATACAGTTTTCTACAACAACTAAGAATTGAAAATATAATATAAATACAATTGAATTTTCTTTTTTCCTATTATATAAAATCTCAACATCATAAGCCGATGGCCCTGGCAGGTAAAGCTTATACAATTATTTATAATTTAAATTTTAATTAATTCTAATAAAATAAAATACCTAATTAAAAACTGACAGATAAATTTATAAAAAGAGAAAAAGTGTCGAGAGATAAAGAAAAATAATAGATAGAAAGGAAAAGTAGAGAGAGAGAGAGAAAAATAATTGAGAGAGAAAAAGAGTGCAGAAAGTAAAAGAGTAGATAGAGAAAAATAACAGATTGCGAAAAAGGGTAAAGAGAGAAAAAAAGTGGAGAGAGAAAAAAGTGGAAGGAGACAAAAATTAGATAGAGATAAAGAATTGAGAGAGAAAAAGAGTGGAGTGAACAAAGAAAGTAGTAGAAAGAGCAAAATAATTGAGAGAGCTAAAGAGTAGAGAGAAAAATAATAGGGAGAGAAAAGAAATTGGGAGAGAAAAGAAATTTGGAGAGAAAGGAAATAAGATGAGAAAAATAATATTGAAGAAAACAACAGAGGGAGAAAAAAAATAGATAGAAAAAGTGAATAGGGAAAATTTAGATAGAGATAAAAAATTGAGAGAGAAAAAGAGTGGAAACAGAGAAATTAGTAGAGGGAGCAAAATAATTGAGAGAGATAAAGAGTAGAGAGAAAAATAATAGGGAGAGAAAAAAAAATAGGGAGAAAGAAAGGAAATAAGATGAGCAAAATAATATAGAAAAAAATAACAGAGAGGGAAAAAAATAGATAGTTAAAGTGAATAGGGAAAAATTAGATAGAGATAAAAAATTGAGAGAGAAAAAGAGTGGAAACAGAGAAATTAGTAGAGAGAGCAAAATAATTGAGAGAGATAAAGAGTAGAGAGAAAAATAATAGGGAGAGGAAAAAAATAGGGAGAGAAAAGAATTAAGAGAGAAAGGAAATAAGATGAGCAAAATAATATTGAAGAAAATAACAGAGAGAGAAAAAAAAATCGTTAGATAAAATGAATAGAGAGATAAAAGGAATAGAGTGAAAAAAGAGACAAGATAGAAAAAGAAAAATAATAGTGAGATAAAAATGAAAAAGGAAATAAAGAGGGAAAAAAGAAATATGGAAGGAAAAAGAATTAGAGAGAGGAAAAAAACTGAGAAGAGATAAAAAGATTAAAAAAAAGATAAAAAGAAGGAGAAGGAATAGAGAGATAAAAAAGGGATAGAAAATAATATTGATAGAAAATATATAGGGACAGAGAAAGAAAATGTGGAGAAAACAGTTTTAATAGATGGAGATAGAGAAGCAGAAAAATTAAGAAAAAATAGACAAATAGAAAAATAGAAACACAGAAAAACAGAAAAACAGAAAAAAAACAACGAGAGAGAGAGAGAGAGGGACCAAACTAATAGAAGGAATCGGATATTGATCGAAAATTTAGCATTTTCTATAAAATATTTGTCAATAGCAAACGAATTTTGGTGAACATTTGCCAATCTTTAGCAAAATATTTGCAAACAAGACCAATTGGAAAATGAGAAGACTATCATTATTAGAAATATATACAGACAGAATTTGTCTAGGTGTGATTGGGCAAAGTGAGGCTATCGAAAATGGAACTTGTGCGCACTTTGATTAAAGCATCAAATGAGATTATTTTGCTTCTGCATCAATTATGAAACATTCAAACTTCTCCACGCACCGTGTCATTAATTTTTATTTTTTTTGTATAAGGAAGTTAACTTTGACGTCAATACTGAATATATTCTTGAAATTAGACAAGCAGGGATCATATTTTTATTTTTTTAGATTATTGCATTTTTTTCAACCACTAATACTTTTACTTTCTTTTCATTTATAGCTGATAAATATGAAAAAATCGTTAAGAGACGTTTTATAATTTTACAGAACTCAGTCGAAACGGATGTAATGCAGTGCAGCAGAGCAAACTGCTCGAGTAGATGAAACATATTAAAATAATTTGGTACTAAAAGAAGAGCAAAGACAAAGTTAAAAATCTACACAATAAACTGTGAAGTTTTCTCTAAAAAAGCACAACGGAAGTGAAAGCAACTAACGCGCGCGATTGCAACTGTTCTTTTCCCCTCTTTCTACAAATATTCTAAAGGAATTCAATTGCATTTCCGGCGTACGAAAAGCAATTTGTACACAACCGAAAAAAGTGTTCCAAAACAAAAACAAAAAATTAAAATATAAAACAACAACACACACCCACTAAAGGCGAAATTCTCACAACCGGCGTGTAAAAATATAGTTAACATTTGAAGTGTACCTGTGTGTGTGTCTGTATGAGCAGTGCTCGAGTATTTCGTGGGTCTACGTGTATGTCCTGTGTTATGCCAATGTGCTGAGAAATTTTGAGAAAGCATTTTTAGAAATTCAATTTTAAAGTGCGTAAAAAGAATTACAAGTGTCCTTCCACTTCTTATTTCTGTTGTTGTTGTTGCCTGTATTGCTGTACTGTGCACTGAAGCGTCAAGGAAAACATTTGGAACAGAGCTGCAAGTATTATACGGGTAAGTGTTTCAAGTTTCAATATGATTGTCTCTTATCTTTGTTTTAAAATGAAGTGTGACATTGTTTCTAGTGTTCTCAGTTAGCAAATCTTCAGACCATTCCTCTCTCTATACAAACAGAAAATGTTTGAATTTAACAGCAATTATAGAAGTATGGTAAAATTGGAAAACAGTAGAAGTGAAAATCACAACTTGAAATTTGAATTAGAATGAAATTGTAAGACAGTAGGAGTAAAAAAGGGCATTATCCCAACTTAAAATCTTACTGAATACGGTGACAGTAGTCAATATATCCGCTCTTTAGGATCCTTGTTTCATTCCTTAAATCGGTTTATAATAACTGTTTTTGGTTAATACATAACTGAAGCAAAAAGTAGTTCTAAGTCATATTAAGTTTTGATTAAAATTTCTTGATTGAATAAATTGCTGTAGTTACTGCATTTTTCATACATGAAAATTGAGTATGGATGTTCGAAATATTTTAGCAGAAGTATAGGACAGTTGAGAGAGGAATGTCCTTCGTAAATTTATTTCCTTTTTCATAATGCCCATTACGTCCAGTTTCAATCTCTTTATAGAAAGCAATAGGATGTGGTTTAAAATGCAGAATTTAGTACAATATTACTCGTTACACTGAAGAATACTAATTTTGGCTTATATTTTAAAATTTAAAAAAAAATTCTAAACACAATTAACACGCCCACTCTCAGTGCAAGTCAAAATGTAACTACCTCGTTGAAAATAATGAGAGTGGGGAAAATTTGGGTATCATATTATATATTAGAAAATTTCGGGAGTATGCAATTGAAGCTACGTAGTGCGGTAGAAGTTACTGTTATTTATGTATTGAGCTTTTCAAATAAGAAATCGATTATTTATACATTAAACTTTAAAATTAAAAATTTTATTATTGGTGCATAAGGTGGCAGTGTTAATGAACGGAAAAAGAGAAGAAAAATTGCAGAAATTTATTTTGCCAGTTATCTGCCCGAACAGGATGTACACGAGTATTTATAGTATGGTGACTACATATTCTCAGGAAGACAAGCCCTAGTAGAAGAACAAGTACTAAAACTGTTTCGATGCTTGATAAATTGTCTGTGCTCGCCCAGCTCTTTTAGAATGAGTATTGTATATATTGAAACTGCCTTTGAATCATAATGTTACGAGAATATCATTTGCTAATAGTTCAATTCAATGGATTGAGTCAAGTAATACTGAAACACTTGCATGAGGTATAGCTTCAATGAAAGTGTCATCAAATTTAAATTTAATACAACGGTATACAACATTATAGTAAGTTTCACTATTTCTTCTAAATCATCCTTACCGTTGTTGTTTTCGCTTTACAACTGACGTTGTTATTTTATAAGGTCTTTAAAGTAGTGTTCTGCCTTTGAGAATATATCAGTATATTTAAGAATATTGTACATAAGTTCCCTTATAATATAAGATAAAGAATCAATAATAACACTAAGGACATATTATTAGGCAGCCCGAATCAGCAGCAGTAAAATCGAGTGTTCCCGATATTATTCGAATTGAACGTTTATAATTGAATATTTATTAATCTTTCGTGAAATGGCTATTTCGTCACAACACCATTCTGGTTCGAGCCAGTCATCATTTGAAAATATTCTTTTTATATGTAAGCTTAATAGTTAATCAATTCTATGATTCCGTCGGCTAACTCCCACATTAGGTTCTTTATCATCTTTGTGTATCGTTCCCCAATTGGCAGTTCTGAGAATATATTCAGAAGGATTGTATTTTATTGTCTATACTATTTCACTGTGCTACAGTTCTGAATTATTGAGTGGCGAGACAACATGGTCAAGCGACCTTTTGAGGCAAACATTGAGTTATATTTTATATATTGATGAGTGTGTGCTATTCCCTATTCAAAGTCAGCTATTAATTTTGAGAATATGTTTTCAAAGAAGTTGCCGATTTTTCAAATATAACAAAGAGGTTGGACATTTTTTCACAAACGACCCATATCAGAAAGAATTTAAAGAGTATTTTTCACAGATTTATGATCAATGGAGAAGACATGAAATTTAAAAAAGTTTGTGTAAAGAGTGACATAAAATATGACCTGTAATGCCACACACACTCCATATACAAAAATAATCCCCTCCGCAAATGTGAATAGTAGTTTTTCGACAACTTTTTCTCCTTTTCTGAATCATGTTTTTCTGCTGGGGTGCATATGAGTGTGTGCATGTATTCAGTTCTATGCTGATTGCAAGTAAATCGAAAAAGGCTCCCTGAAAATGCAATGAAAATTCTTGCATTAATTCGCTGGGATTATTGCACATGATTACGTTCATGATTGTTATTACCGTTATAACATAAACATACAAACAGCCATCCTTGCAAATATGTATGGCATATGAAGACATTCATACAAACATCCATTCGCGTATATTCGTTCTTAAATACACACAAACGTATTTTCTCCTGCACTCATACTTGCATATTTCGAGTACATCGCTAGCAGCATTTTGCGCCGCACATTTTTCTCGCACTGTCCTGTCTCGGTGCATGTGTGTGAAAGGGGATTTTTAAATATTAAAAAAGGCAATGTAGTAATTTCCTCCATTATTTTTGTGAATTGGCAATTTCCTTATTATATTTTTGTAGCAGTAAGGATTACTGCTGAATGGATACAAGGATAACCCTACTGAGTTTTGATTAAGAGCGCCGCTTTTGTGCAGTGTGCACATTATTATAATTAATTATATTGGTTTTTGCGTGTTGTTGAGACTGCGCTTTAAAGCAACGGTCTATACATACGTCAGTACGTCAAGTCATTTGTTTTAACTGACAGCGACGCAGTTAACGGAAAAGGCTGACCCAATGAATACAGAGAATACAAAAACAGCTGCTTTTGTGCCAGTCAGTATAATGACTTGAAATTGATTTTTTTCACATATGTTTGAAATAGCTCGCTAGTGTATAAATATTATGAATGAATGGGTGAGGATCCCGCTGTAATGGGATCAAAACACTAGTGGTTTATTAAGCCGTATAACTTTACCAATTTCGCCCGGAACAGCCTCCATGGAATTCCACACCTTTTCTTTTATAAATTTGTTTCTACAAATGGATACATTTGTACTGTTTCTATTAATCTATTTCTTTTACTTTTATAGAAATTGTTAAAAGTATGCAAAATCGCAAAAACAAATGGTCCATAGAATACGTCAGTATGTCTCGTAAGTTCTTTCATTGACAGCGACGGTGTTGACGGAGACGGCTGACCCAATCAACACTTTGACAACGGATACAAAAACTGCTGTTTTTGTGCGAATTAGTGATTTGAAGTCTTCATTGATTTTTTTGAAATATTTGCAAAAATGGAATTTGAAGTTTTTCTAGAATTTATTATAACCGTACTAAATATTACCGAAGTCCCCGAGTGGCTAAATCCTAGTAAAGCCGGAAATTTCCCAGCAGCTATGGAATTCCTTGCCTTTTCTTTAAAATGTATACAAATTTGTATAAAGCCAACGGTTGTCAAGCTACGCGACGTACGACAAAACTTGAGAGTTACCGAACTTTTGTCCGTTGCGTAGAAGAAGAAGTACTGACTGAGTTACCCTTCATAAATATACATGCATTTCAACTTAGCTGTCAGTTGAAAAATAAATTAAACAATTTTAGAGTGGATATTGAACATGCACAGTTCATTTCTGATTATTATTCAATGAAAACGAATTCGTGTTTTCTTAGCAACATTGATCGAACTCGTTTGTCTGTCTATTATGCTTACCTTTCTCATATAATCTCATCTGCTGTCTTGTCTGCGGTGGGAATTATGTGTTCCCAATCACTGCACACTTTTCATCCGCTATTATTTGATCTCCATGCTAATCTAGTCTCTTCTGGTATACTGCTTACCTAATTGATCTCTTGATGTTTCTTGCACTTGCAATTTGACATATGATCTTTCATATAACTGGAAATTTACACGGTTAAATTGCGATTTGCACGATCTTTCCACAGCGTATGCAAAATTTGTTAACTGAATTCGGAAATTCTTATAGCGAATAATTGTTCTGCTAAAATAAAGCGTGATATCTTACTTAATTTTACAGTCTTCAGCAATCTATTGATAACTTTCCTAAACTCATCCCTACATTAATATTCACAGATTTGTATTTTTTTTTTTTGTTAACAAAACTAATTTGTATATTAATATAATATATAATTTCGACGCATACATATTTGCCAAGCATTAAAGGGAATATACACGAATAATTTTGTTCAATAAAAAAAAATTGTCCTAGTGGTCGACTTCAAAAGTTCTATTGTTGGTAGTTCTAAACACTTAAGTCAGATAATTTTCGTTTCCGTGTAGCAGATGTTACTGGAGCATGGTAGTCACCTCTGCCATTCTTATATGAAATTGCATCTGAGCCATGTTCGAAAGTTAGAGTCTCTCCGACATTCTGAGAAGTGTAGGAATCATGAGATTTGTGTAGTTGTATATTCTGTAAGGAATTATATTTTTTTATATTGCTTCCACTTCTCAAATCGGGATCTGACGTCGAAGAACACAAAATTTCCGGTCGGTCCGATATATTTTGCTTCGGTATAAATGTTGGTATTCCATCGCGTCTTCGCAAAATGATATTGTTTCCCTTATCCTGTGCGCTTCGATTTGACAAAATCTTACTACCCTTATCTTCTTGGAGCTTGGATGATTTATATATAACATCCTTTCGTTCCGGGGCATATGGTGGAATATTTACAAGTGCATTATGTTTCGGTATATGCATGTTTTGTTTGGCATGCATGTTCAGATTATTCTGCAATATCTTGCAACACATTTTTTTCCTCTGTGTATAATAATCTGTGTGCTCGTCGATGGCTCCCTGGAACTTTTCCACGAACTCATCTACGAACGACTTCATGCGCTTTATGCCTAGAGTCATGTCTTTCTCGAAGAGCTGCACGCGATCATGATCCAAGTAATTATCTACGGTACCACACCCTTGAATGCTTGGTCTTTTTGTTTCATCCTTGTTTCGAGAGTGGTTCATGTATAGGCTGCTCATATTTTTTACATACTCATTTGAATTAGCACATCCTTTCGTCATGCCACCCATTGTCGATCTCTTCATTCCTGCATTATTTTTGCGTGGTGTCGTCACCGTAGGCACAGTCTCACCAGACCCCAAAACGACTGCCACAGGACAAAAAGTCACCGATTTTTTAGCTTTGGATCGTGCGGGTGGTAGCCCAGTTACAGCTCCGGACAATGCGGCTGCCCATCTTGCGTCAGCTGTGCTCATAATTATGTTCCTTCCGAAGGAAGTATGTTTGGCCCTATTGGTGGCAATGGCTATCCCAGTTTTTGTTCCGTTCGAAAATCTGACAGTGGTGGCTACTGTTTGAGGTATTTTGGGCGTTTCCCAACAAAGCGAAAATCGTTTCTCATCCGCCATTTTATCGCCAATATTTCTAGTATACTGTTCACGGTAGTTGTTCGAGGCCCTAATCATTTCAATTTAAATTTTCAGTATGTTTAATTTGTTTTCCGGATCCCTTTTTCGGGCAAAAATATATATTCTACTAAATAAATTCCGTTTTCTGAAGCTTAATATAAGAATATTTTTTCAAGTCCTACTATATACGTAAGTGAAATTCTACTATCTGCCTGCTATAAACAGTTGAGTACCTTGTGGAAGGCGCTGATTTACAGACTATACTCATCCCACATTCGACATTGTAACTGAGTTTTCGGCCCCTCCGTAGCTATTTCATTCCGTGTGATGTTTAACTTTTGCTAGATGTATAAACCGTTCGTCACATATTCTACCTTCACGTGTCGAGCTCTTACCAGGATATTCAAGAATGTAGGTAGAAAGTTTAGAGAAGTTAAGGGTTGGAAATATAGCACTTGTTGTTCCTAACCGCTTCCAAGTGTATATTTTAAAAATGTTCCTTATTTTTTGCCCCTGCATTGCACTTTATTGCACTTTAGTGCTCGTCTCATATAAAATTTCTTTGCAATTCTACACCCTTTCACATGATTATCATGGCATGCACTTAATTAATTTTAACACGCCCAGCAGAAGCGTTCCCGGGACTCATTCGGTTTGTTCATTCGTCCCTGTTAATTTCCACTTGAATTTACTACAATTATTTCATTTGAGTTAAATATGTATTTTTGGTTCACTTCTCTTATAATTTCCACATTACGTGCCGCAACAGAATTCATCATTAAACGAAACCATTAAAGTAAAACTAAATAAATTGCACAATCCGCATAGTAAATAACAATTGCAACAACATCAACAACAAGAACAGCAATAACAACTGCTGCTGCTACTACTGTTGAAAACAGTACGAATCGCAACAAAATGCCAGCAAATATTTATGCGAAATAACTCAACTTTTGCTAATTGCATATTTGGTGTTCATTAAGGTCATCAATGCGCGCCGCATTGCCACACCCCCGATGCGGGTTCCGATGCAATTTGTGAAATTTGCTAAAATTGTGTTGAGGTGACCATTGGGGCTAAGTATGTGTATGATTGTGCAAATTGAGGATTTGAAGAGCCAGCGCAACGGTAGTGATAGTGGAAATTGTACTGGATACGTCTCTCTCTCTCTCTCTCTCTCTCTCTCTACCTGCTAGTCCGACTATGTTGTGTGAGGTGGTGGTGGTGTTGGTGTTGAGTGAGTACATGTGTGCTTATTTGTCCGCAAGCGGCTGCGAAAATTTGGTAAAAGTATTTGCCAAATTTAAATAAACAAACAAAAGGACAACAAATGTGCATTCTAGTTACACAATGCCAGTTGCAGTTAAATCACAGTCCCAGTGGGAGGGTGGCGCCACGCGACTTGGAAAGTGCACATAAATGAACAGCGTAAGTTGCCATAGTATAAGGCGCTGGTTTATTTGTGAATTTGGTGGTACGCTTACATGTTGATTGAAGTGGTGAAAATAAATATTTGCCGTTTGCATGGAATTCTTCCATTATGAATTCTGAAAGCTGCAATTTTCAAATAATGAACAAGATTGTGGTTTCTCTTTTTAAAAAGTAACTTGGCAAATCCAGAGGTCCGACTTTTTTATATATCTGGAATATGCTTACTACTGATCTTAAAATTAAAATTATAAGAACCTAATTTATAATTTTATTTTTTTTATTTGTAGCAATACATAATCAAAGTCTCCTTATTTAATGTCGTATATGTTGAATGAATGAATGAAAATAAAGAGGGAAAATGTATCTCGACCAATTTGATCTATTGTCCTCCTCCTGCATGTACCTATTAAAGGTCTTCTATTAGTCCAACGGTGCAAAGGAAGCTTAGTACTGAAATGGGGTTCATTGCTCTAATGTCTCTGCCCTCGGTCCAGTAATGCCCCTGATATTTCTTCCTACTGCGAGCTAAGGCTTCGCAGCGCATTAGAAGGTGCTGTGGTGTTTCTTCTGCATACGTGCAGAACCTACAAGTGTTTACTGGTGACAGTCCCAGTTTCATGAGGTGGCTTCTTAAACGACAGTAGCCTGTGAGGTAACCTGTCAGAGTGTTCAAATTGTTTTTGCTTAACTGTAGACATAAAGCAGCACGTTTTGAGATGTAGTCCCCAATCATGAGTTTGGATTGTCTAAGTTTTGGTAGTGAGGAACAGTAGAGTGATCTTCTGGATTTTTCCTCCTGTCTTAATTTATCTATTATGCTATTTGCCCCTATACCAAAGAATTGTTCAGGCCAAATAAATCGTGTGACTGCCCCTTTCCTGGCAAGACTATCCGCTTTTTCATTTCCGGGGATCCCAGTGTGTCCCGGGACCCATATTATGGAGAGTTTATTGAGGCTTCCTAGCTTATTTAAAAGCTCTACGCATTCCCATACGAGTTTAAAATTGAGTGCTTGTATAGCTGCTTGACTTTCAGACATGATAGCAATGTCCTGTCCCACAAGGCTACTTCGGAAGGTAAAGACAACACAGAGGTGAATTGCATGTATCTCTGCCTGGAATATGCTGGGTGATTTCCCCATTGGTACGGAGTGGTTGACCCTCGGCCCAAATATGCCGGCTCCAATCCCTTCTTTTGTTTTTGAACCATCTGTGAACCACTTGATGGTGTGATCTTTTAGGATATCTTGAAGTAATTCAGGTTTCAATTCCTTCTTGTTCCCAAGCACAACTGTGAACCGTTTCTCAAAGTTATACCTTTTGTTCATATCGTCTCTAGGTAGGTCCGCGAGGGGTATAGTGCCAACTATGCTGTCTCGTTGTTTGTTACTACAAATTTTCTCGCGGCCAGCACCTTCCTTGACGATTGCATCGTATATGTTATAACGGGATCATTTGATTGGAGTTGATAACCAAGGTGAAGTTTTTAATGGGACATTATGTTTATGATAATTTTGCTCGGTAAGTTGTGTGCCAAAACTGGTTAGAATCTGTGAAAGGAGGGAGGATTGGAAAAGAGCAGAACTTTACAAGAAACAAAATTATCAACAAGAAATTAAGCATTGTTTAACAAGTATGAAAGTATGCAACACTTATACAGTTAATTAAGAGTACCGGCATATCAGAGCATACACTACTATGTGAAGAGAACATTTGGTGCTATTTTGAAATAACATTAAAAGTAAGCAGCAAAACACACCACTATAACTTCCAGCACCGACACATGCCATACCGTTTCATGTTTTTACCATTTTCATCTCTAATTTTAATGTTACTAGTGAGAGGGAAGAGTAACCATAGAGTTCAGAAACCATGAACCGCAAAATAGTTTCAAAAGACACATTTTCTTAATTCAATATAAAGAAAAATGAGAACAATTTTCGTTGCCACTAGAAAAATTAATCTCGAGTACTTTGAAAAGTGCAGATTTAAGTGTCAATTTCAAAACTTTTGCCTTGTTGTTGCCTCTGTTTTTTATAATAAATTACATCATTTTTCAGAATTGTAGGTGTGGAAAATAATTGTGATGTGTGCTCAAACGCTGTGGCATGCCAAATATGCATAATTAAATAAAATTGCATATTCTCAGGTGCACAAAAGTACAAATTTTTAGATGCATGCAATATATTTAATTGATAAGGAGAAACTAAAGTGGCGAAGGCTTACAAAACTTGACAAATTGGCAATTTTCACATTTAAGTAATGTTACATATTTTTAGGCACATCAACAAATATTTGAGATATACTGAAAACATAATAAATAATACAGCTGTGAATAAGGATATACAATGACTACTTATTGGAGAACTATGAATTATTCTCAGCATATAAGCATATAAGTTATTTTTATTTCGTCCTTACACGTGTTAGTTTTCTAATTAATGGCAAGGGTTTCTAGGGACACAAAGAATATCCTATATTACCAGCTCTGTGAGAAATACCGTGAGTCAAACCTACGCTTTCCAATATACCATTTAAAATAGTATTCATACTCATTCGCTCTTCTCTCAAGCCTGCTCTCTAAGTAAGTAATGTTGTATAATACAGAGATTGCACTGAAAGTTCGCTCTGAATCTATCGCAATCAACTAACATATTGTTTGTTTGTATGAGCTGAAATTCTACTGACACCACTTTCTAACCTATTCAGACACGCAAAACAATATTTTCTTTATAAAAATCTGCGAGCCCAAGTTAAAGTCATACAAAGCACTATGAAATGATTTTGGAACGGAGTCTAGATAATTTCGCCTATACGAGGGGTACTATTTATATTTCGGAAATAACAAATAATAAGAAACATTTTTAAATGAAAATGGCTTTATTGTTTTTCAAAATATTTCCCTTGGTGATCAATACACTTTTGCATTCGTTCAAACCATTTGTCATAGCAGTTTTTCCATTCCTCTTGAGACACCTCCAAAACATGGTTTTGAACGCTTCAACTGCTTCTTCGGCGCTCGTAAATCGTTGACCACGCAGTTTACCTTTGATATTCGGGAACAAGAAGAAGTCATTGGGTGCCAAATCAAGACTGTACGGCGGATGAGTCATCAATTCGATATTTTGCCGGCTCGAAAATTCACCTGTTTGACGAGATGTGTAAGAGATCGCATTGTCATGATGGAGAAGGATTCGTCTTTGGCGGTTGCTTTTACGAATTTCTCCGAAGATTTCTGGCAAACAAATGAACGTGTACCACTCTGAATTGACCGTCCTACTTTGCTCAAGCGGAACAGTGGCCAGATTACCCATTCGGCCGAAGAAACAGGGGACCAATTGCTTCGCTGTGCTTCTTCCACGAACAACTTTTGTTGGATCTAGCTCGTCTTGGAATACCAACACTGTCAATTCCGGCTCATACGCATATATCCATGATTCGTCGCTTGTCACGATCTTATACACGTCTTTTGAAGCACCACGGCCGAACTTTTTAATAATTTCCTTACACCAATTGACACGAGCCTTTTTTTGAGCGATTGTCAAATTATGTGGGGTCCAACGTGAACAAATCTTTTCTACAGCCATATGTTCATGCAATATTGAATGTATGGAAGTGGAAGCAATGCCCAAGGTGTCCTCTATCTCATCGATGTTTTGTGGCACAACCACAGATTTTGGACGACCTTCACGGAGTTCGTCGGCGACCGAACTACGACCACGATTGAATTCACTATACCAGCGATATACTGTGGTTTTTGATGGTGTTTTATCGCCATACAAAGAACTGAGTTCATCGACACTTTCTTGTTGAGATAATCCACGTCGAAAGTTGTGAAAAATAATCCAACGAAAACCTTCCCTTGAAATTTCCATTTTTTGACCAAATTGATTTTCTTCAAATTCCAAGGTGTAAATCAAATACTGTTTTCGATATATATATATATATATATATATATATATATATATATATATATATATATATATATATATATATATATATATATATATATATATATATATATATATATATATATATATATATATATATATATATATATATATATATATATATATATATATATATATATATATATATATATATATATATATATATATATATATATATATATATATATATATATATATATATATATATATATATATATATATATATATATATATATATATATATATATATATATATATATATATATATATATATATATATATATATATATATATATATATATATGGATGAATAATGAAAAAGCCCGAAAACAATGGAACTGATTTGCTCGAAATACGAGAAAAAGGCAACGCTACACATGAAGCCACCAAGTTTTTAAACGCACCCTTTATGGAGTTTCTGATAAATCCACTTAATCGTTCGTACCTAGCATCTAGCGACTCCTTCACATCAAGGACATTAAGCAATTGTTTCACAGAATTCAAAAGTTCATGGAACGTGAGGATAGGATTACGAAAATTTAGTGGTGCTTTAACTGATATCAAATTCATTGTTTTCTTTAGATTTTCAAATTTTTGTATGATCTGCATATTCAGAATGATTATATAATGATTGAATATTTCTATATAATATCAGTATTGCAGGGTTTCTATATATATATATTCCATATAGTTGCACAAATTCATAAATTTTTTAGATTAATTACAAAGAATATTAATATGTTATGCTCTGCTAAACTAGCCTCAGTCTATAATTATCTGATGTTTCTAGCGTTATTAGAAATACCGTTTATAGGATATTAACCATTTTCTCAAATACAATTTCAATCATACACACTAATTCTCGTTCAACTGTCCATTCATACATTCTATTCTGTTATATTAAGTATTCTGGTGTTTTTGTGGGATCTTTGCAAATTCTTGTTAACCCTTTCGTTTGGGCAGTACGTTTATATATTTGGTAATTACTGTGAAATTCTCGCAGGATGCTAGCGGTTATAATATGAAATATTTCTTTAATCTTTTGTGTGAATTGAACACATTCCAACATAGAATTCAGTCTGCGCTTTTGTAAAGTTTAAAATCGAAGTATAGTGGTCAACATTTTGACATTTTATTTAATACATACAAATATTATTTCACCTTAACAGAAATTGTTTTTATGTCGCAGTCCGCGCTCATGTTTGGAATCTGGTATTTTAAATAGACACAATCAATGTCCTAATAAATGATTTCCGCAACTCTCATATGACTTTATTATTTATACGTTTATGTATAATGTAATTTCTAAAGCAAATAAAATTACAAATCTAATTACCAGGTAAACATTTTCACATACGTTATCAAATTTCAACAGTTCATTCAATTATTGAACTTCAATGAAACAATAAATCCAATATTTCTCCTACACAACATATACGCGTGTATATTGCTTGCAGCCTTTGCACACAGCGGACTGGATACCGTAATTTGCAGTTCAGGAGTTTTAACAAATTCGTGAACCAATTCATGAAAATCTCGTGCTCACAACTACCAAAACGTCAACAACAATAATAATAATAAAAAAAACAATAACAACGACAACAGATATAAACAGCCACAACAACAGTAATATTGATAACAACAACAACGGGCGCAGCGGCAAATGGCTCAGCAAGTGCTATTTGGCGATAAAAGGTGTAACTGGGGTGGTGGCATAGGGAGAAAAGCGGAAAAATGTTAACGGTAGACGAAAAACATTGATGCCAAACGTTTCAAAATGAACGATGATACCCTAAGGTATACAAACAATAACATCAGTAGCAACAAAAAGAAATATAGGGATAATAATATCAATAACAACAGCAAATAAAATTTACAACAAAGGAATCACTTTTTTTAATTTTCTTTTTGTTCTCGTTTTTTGTTGATTTTTGCTTTTCTTGTTGATTGTTTTGTTTGGACAACAATTCATTCGTACACACACATGCATGGACAAGCATACATGTATGTCCATATCACAGAAATTACACCGTTACAAATCGATTAAACCGTGGGATACGCAGACATGCGAATTTTTTAAATTACTATCTGAGTGATTGGAGAAGAGAGTGCTTTTTTTCACATAACTTGGTATCTACGAATCTTCATAGATACTATTCCCGGACTTCCGGTGCTAGAGTATGCCTGAATTGTCTTGACTAAAACCAACTCCGACTGAACACCATAACATGGACCACCGTATCACTTTCAGACACTACTCTGCAAGGGGAGAAGACAGATTATATACTCTACCTCTCCATTTGGCGGACGGGATTCGGGTTGATGATATAGCTGTAGAATTACAGCCCGGATTATCACACACCGCAGTTTCACACACCACAATCCATTCTTCCGGACTTATTATGTCCGGTATTATGCCCATTATGTCCATTTTACTGGCTCTGCACACACTTTCCGTAGTGCATCTCTATGGCACTAGCGGACCTCGGATATATATATATATATATATATATATATATATATATATATATATATATATATATATATATATATATATATATATATATATATATATATATATATATATATATATATATATATATATATATATATATATATATATATATATATATATATATATATATATATATATATATATATATATATATATATATATATATATATATATATATATATATATATATATATATATATATATATATATATATATATATATATATATATATATATATATATATATATATATATATATATATATATATATATATATATATATATATATATATATATATATATATATATATATATATATATATATATATATATATATATATATACGAGGGCGGATTGATATTGAAGGTACCTAGCGCTAGATGGCCGCACAAACACAAAAACTTTTTTTTTTTAGAAATTGCGATCTGTGAAACGTCAGCTGTTAAAATTTCAGCAAATTCATCGATTAGTTTATTTGCTGTAGTCGTTTGAAGTAAGCAACTTTTGTGTTTTTTGAAAAATGGAAAAAAGCGAATTTCGTGCAGTGATTAAACACTATTATTTGAAAGGGAAAATGGCGAAAGAGACAAAAGAAAAGCTCGATAAACATTACGGTGAGTCTGCTCCGTCAGATTACATGGTAAAATATTGGATTGCTGAATTTAAACGCGGCTGAACAAGCACTGCAGCAATACCATCAACAGGAAGGCCAAAAGAGGTGGCTACTGAAGAAAATATCAAGAAAATCCTCGATATCGTTATGAATGATCGCCGAGTCAAGTTGCGTGAGATTGTTGAAATGGTAATCATATGAACGTGTGTTCAACATTTTGTATGAACATTTGCATATGAAAAAGCTATCGGCAAGATGGGTGCCGCGTTTTCTCAGTGTCGAACAAAAACGAGTTCGACAGACGAATTCGCAGCGGTGTTTGGATATGATAAAGCGTAATCCTGTTGATTTTTGGCTTCGATTAATAACTGTTGATGAAACGTGGGTCCACCACTACACACCTGAAACCAAAAATCAATCGAAACAATGGGTGGAAGCTGGTGGAAGTGCTCCGAAGAAGGCGAAGGCAGGGAAATCGGTTGGCAAGGTCATGGCCACTGTATTTTGGGATGCACACGGAATATTGCTCATCGATTATCTTTAAAAAGGATTCACAATCACAGGAAAGTATTATCGTGCATTATTGGATCAATTGATTGATGCAATCAAGGAAAAACGACCACATTTAAAGAAGAAAAAAATGCTCTTTCTTCAAGACCACGCACCGGTTCACACAGCATTAGATACGATGCTAAATTTACGTGAAATACACTTCGAATTGGTTAATCATCCACCTTATAGTCCAGATTTAGCTCCTAGTGACTTTTTCCTGTTTCCAAACTCGAAAAAATGGCTCGCAGGAAAAAATTCAAAAATTCTTTATTAAACGAGCAAAAATAGTCGTTCTGCCACGCCTACTATAAATTATGTCCACAATTTCGTGAAAATATTACTATTGCAATGAAAATATGCCTGTATTAACCTTAAACATATATGACCCCCTTCAATTAATTAGCTAAGGCTACGACGCCCTATTTTATAGCAAGGTACACATTTTCAATTATAGGAAGGATAAAAATAACGAAACGCCTTAAATTTACAGTTAAACGTTTATAAATTTTATTATTTACATTTAATGATAATTGTATAAAATAAAACAGTGTGAAATACAATTTTAAATAAGGATTTTTTAATTTAAGTAAAGCAAGATTAAGAATCACTTATTTCTATTCAATCTATGGAAAAAAACGAGTTAGCTGAAAAATCACTATCTTCAACTTCATTTGAAATATTCCCTGTTACTTGTTCTGGTTCCAAAATAATTAAATTAGCAATATAAATATTTCTAATAGTAGAGGTCTTTACGATTCTTAGTCGAAAAATTGGGCTCTGATGTGATTAATACCGCTATCATAAGGTCATAATTCCCAGCCTGCCTGAAATGTTTCTTGTGTGTTTGAATCTTTGCTTTTTAATATCGTTATGCCTGCAGTCAAAAACGTGCTGGTAATCTAATTGGTAAATTAAAGTTCGGAATTATTTCACTACCATATATGAGTATCTTAGAACGACTCCAACGGCAGCAATGGACATTATGCTCAATCTGCTGCCTATTAGGCTTTTTGGCGAAAAAATGGCTGCAAACTCAGCTATCAGGCGAAATGCTACACATCAATGGGTAGCCAGGAATGTAGGTCATGCGTCCATTTTAAGCCATTTTGAGGGTATTCCTGACCCTTTCGACTACATCACACCAATGTATGCCTTCAATGGTATGTGCAAGATCTCCATTTCCTCCAGGGACGAATGGAAGGATGGCATCCCCCCTCATGTAGAAGGGGTTCACATCTACACAGATGGATCCAAACAACGGAGTAGGGTGGAAGGTGGTGTATTCTCAGAAGATTTGGATATTAACATGTTCTTTAGGATGCCCGACCACTGCAGTGTTTTTCAGGCAGAGGTCGCGGCTATAGAGGCAGCACTGTCTTGGCTAAGGAAGAAGAAGCGGATGAACTTGCCCGTGAGCGTACTACCATACCGATTAAACCAGATAGGTCTCACTTCGGTATTCCTATTGCCACATGTAAGCTCTGATTAAATACAATATCTGTAAGAACAGCGGACAGGCGTTGTTCTGAAATTTCAGGATGTAAAATAGCTAGACAAACCTGGCCAGAGATAAATGTCAAGCGCTCTAAATAGACAAAGCGTAGGTTTCGTGATTAGCGTCCTAACGGGACACTGGACTCTAGGCACACACGGGTGTAGGCTGGGGATCGCCTCTAACGACTTCTGCAGGAGTTGCGTGGACGAGAAGGAGGAAGAGTCCATTGCTCACTTATTGGGGACGTGTCCAGCGCTGTCCAGAAAGAGGCGAACTTTCCGAGGGGACTACTTTCTGGACTCCTTGGGAGATATTTAAACTGCTTCATTTAAAGCTCCAAATGGCTGCTTCATTTAAAGCTCCAAATGGCTGGACCTTTGAAAGGGATGGGACCTGTTGTCTCATGCGGTATCACAAAGGGTCAATGTTGGCCTAAGTGTGCCCTTTTCGGGTGGTCGCCTTACCTACCTACCTACCTATGTTTCTACACACTTGTATACGTTAATTAAGGTGCATGCTGGAAAACAATATTTGTTCGTTTTTCCAACTTTTTCAACCGTAGTTTTTATACTTTTTCAATATAACGGCATTTCGCATATGGTTCAAATGTAAACAAACAATTAATGCAGCCAAATTGGAAAAATTCAGATTTTCTTTCTATAAACAATAATTATAAAAAACAATTTTCCTAGCATATAAAAACCTTCTGTGAAATATGCCTATTTTGTAATTTTAAGCTTCATCTTTGATATCGTAGAGCGGGGGCAAGGAAAATCATATTGAAACAAAATTTGAAATTTTACTAGTTGACCTATTATGTATCGATTGGCATATACTCGTATGTAAATTTTTTTCATATGACGACTTTCAATTGTCCTATTTTTGGCCACAAGGGTCGCACTGTACGCCGTTGGCAAAGTCAAAGCACGTGAGTTGATTGTCGCTCCTGATCCAACTGCAGCTACAGCGTCCCACAGAGTGAATGCAGAAAAAGGCTGCAGTCATGTGAAATTTCTGCTTTGAGGGTACAATGTTTTTTTATTTTTTCTGTTCTACTCTTGCTTTGTTTCTTGACTTGTTCGGAAATTATTTTTGCTTGCAGTTTTTTTACCTTAATTTTGCTTTTTTGTTGTTTTTTTTTTGTATGTGTATTTTGTTGTTCGTATACAAATAAAAATGAGTGGAAAAATGTGTGTCCTTGAAATCACATTAAATACTTTGTGGTTGGAGAGATAAATACTCACTCATAACCCGTATATGCCAGCTTAAATGTGCCTGTAGGGATGGCAGTGACATAAGTTGGAGTAATTCAAAGTGGTGGTGGCATTCTGCAATGGAATGTCGTAAAAATTGCTTTGTTTTTCAAAATTGCAAAGTTTTTAATTTCTAACATTATTCAATCCATATAACATTCTAGAATTCATTTTATAATAAAGTATATTTTCTAACCCTAGTTTAAGTATACTTAACAAGAGAGCTGATAGCCGTTGTAGCTGTTGCTCCTTTTTTAAAATAATATTATATTATTAATAAAAAATAAGTAAATTAATATACAATTCCAGGATTTCTACAAAGAAGGAAGTTTCAATATTTATTTGATTTGTACATACGTTTGATATAAAACATTTAGTGGAGGGTTTTTCGTTGGTGGGCCGTAAATGTGATTCGTAGAATAAGTTAAAAGTTGATTGTTTAACTGTCACTTGACCTCCAAACTTCTATCAAAGAAATCAATATAGGCGCATTCATAGAGTCACCTGGAATAAGTTTTTTATAACTGCAACTTCCACATTGTCAGCGGTAATGAATGGCTACCTGTTGGTCATCAGAAGATGCTCATTGTCCCCTTGACAGTAGTACCACAGGGTAGAAAAAGTTGGTTTCTTCCAGTAAGTACCGTTAATCTATGGTAGTGTATGCCGTTCAATATTTGTTCATATACTGTTTATTGTACAATGTCTCTCAAACGTTCATTAAGGAAAACACGTTTACACGTTTGCTAAACCTGATTTTTATTATAAAATAGATATCAAATATAACGACCCCATACTTAAAAAAAAAATTAGTACTGAAATTGAGAAATCCTGTTCAACAATTTAGTTCCTTACTAATACGAGTAGTTCGGGCTCTGTATTACTTCAAGTACTTCAAAAAACATTTTTTGGTAACAACTTTCAAATTGGAGTACAAGGAGTTTAATTTAGCAAAATTTCCAAGAGCATTTAAATTTTAATTCACAACTGGACTCAAATGTCGCATTGCATTTACAAATGCCAACTTTGACTATTTTCGAGATCATTATAATATATTAAAAAACTGACTCCATTAGTGAGAAAGAGATAAGCATCGCTGATGAGAAAAGAGGCACAGTTATTGAATAAAAATATAAGAGAGAGAAAGACATAAAATATCAATTGATCTAATAAGACATGCGGTATTAGTCAGATCAATAAAGTTGGTAGCAGCAGCGCTTGATGGTGATAATTTTAATTTAAAACACATTCTTGTCTAATCACGAATAAGATGGTTATATTTTTTGAAAGTTTGTCAGGGATGTGTAGCTCCAACACAACAATTGCGTAACTGTACGTGTAATTAGACTTTAAGCAGTTGTTCGTTTCTTTGGTTTTTACTTTCCCAAATAACATATTATAGGTTAGTTCCTAAATAAATGTCACTGAAAACAGTGCGTTTGTGTCCAATAACCACAACCGGCTCAATACGAATACAGCCAATTTCTTAGCGGCATCATAGAAAACTTTAAAATTTATTTCATTTAAATATTGCAAAAATACAAGTTTTTTAAAGATAAAATGACACCTCCGGGGGATTCCTAATGTTTGTATTATCTCATTTCTACTGTACGTTATTACATCAGTTTTCCGTATTTTTGTACCCCGTTATCTTAAAAATAGAAGAATTACTTGTGTGCGGTTGAGCCGCGTTTAAAATACCCAAAAGGAAGCGTGGCGGTTATGGATAGCTTTGATTACAATTGTTGAGAGTCACCTTCACAGGCACAAGAGTACGGATAACATGGGCGGTATATAGACTACCACTCCTACTATTCACACACTTTCATAAAGTAAAGAGTAAGATTTCCCACGAAATTGGCGTAGTGAATTGCAATGTGGGTAGTAACGCCACTTGATTGGATCTACAAAATTGTTATAACAAGTCATATTTGATTTAATAGATTCGGATTTTGAAAAATTTAGGGCAAAGATGGTTTCAAAGTTGGTGTAACAGTACTTCAGCTTTTTTAACGGAGTTTTACTGTTTACTAATATTATTTTCGTTTCGGGAATAATTAATTAATATAATAATGTGACTAATTAATAAAATAATGTTTGTTTTTTCTCGTTTATTCTTTGTCATCTTGGCTGCTTAGTGCCAATAAACATTTTTTTATGAGTCTGTGGTTAGAATAACATTAACAATAAAATAATATCCATTTCAAAAAGAAAGGCGTGGTTAGGGTCAACTAAGTTCGTACGGGTTAGATTTGCCATGTCTAACTGAAAGTTTTGAATGAACCTTCTTAGTTCATTGCTCTTGCACTTTTGGTATGTTGATCATTTAGTCGAAAATTGTGAGCGGTGGAATCCGTAAAAGGCTGCGCTCAAATTGACCCTAGGCCAATTTAATAGACATAAAAGCAATACAATAAAGCTGACTGCCATAATTGGTGCTATAGCATTTTTGTTTTAGTTTGCTTATTTTTGCATATTATTTGCTCATATTGTCGTATATTTTGTCTCCACTTAAAAGTTAGAATTTAATTTTAGGTTATGAAGGTTATGAATCAAATGACTGATGTGAAGGATTGAATCAATGCGCGAACAGAATGAATGCATGTCAGCACAATAGTACTCACGCTCATGCGTGAAAATTATTTTCTTTTTATGTGTGTGTGTGTTTTTTTCAACGATGGGAGGTGGAAATGTTTTTGAGCTACTCCAGTCCCATTGCATTCCAGATTCCTACCGACTAAAACCACCTCCTAAGCTCACTCTGCTGCCGGTCCCTTTGGCGGAAGTCGTTCATAACTGCAGCCGCATATCGCACACCGCATCCCATTTATCCGAGCACGGTGTGACTGGTTCTCCAAACATTTTTTGTAGTGCTTCTCTGGCACTGGCGGCGCTAGGGCAGCAAAATACTCGTGTTCTGCGGCTTCTGATTCTGTCCATCCACACATTGAAACTGTATTGGTGTTTCCGGAAAACTCCATGCCTGGTCAGCAATTGTATGATATTGTTATTCACCTCATAATGACACCTATTTATCCACCGCTTGTATGTCAGGGATCACCCTCCTCGCCAATCGACCTTTTGGGGACGTACTCCATCTATTTTGCCACTCCTTATAGTTGCCAAAGTATCCCTAACGTTGGCTTCTAGCTTAGTTTTCCCGCAATGCAGTTCCATCTCTTCTTTCGCCAGCAAATCTACTGGGACCATGGCATGATGGCAGCATCCGCGGATGTTGCGATATGGATTGCAAACCCGAAGGTCAGCCTTTCTGTATGTTGCCTCAACTTTACGATTTTCTTTCGTATCCGTATTGTGGACCGATATAGGTGCACCATATAATATAACGAATCTAAAAAAAAGCACTCCCGCAATGAGTTGTCTCTTCCGCTGCCTTGGCACTCTGCGTTTGCACGATGCTTTATTGCGCGTCTATCAGACATCCTCCTTAAAGTTGAACTTGTCTTTTAACCATACACTCAGGTACTTCACGTACCTTCTTGTGCGTATGGGACAGTTATTTAACCTTATTTGCGCTAGCTGAAATACCTTGCGACTCGTTACTAGTTCGGCGTTTTATGCTGGGCAAGTTCACACCCGATATTTGCCGGCCAATTCCGGACGGCATATGGTTGACTACTGCAATGACTTCTTCCAGCTATTTGACCAGTAATGACTAACACTATGTCGTCCGCGTATCCGATGATCTTAACATCATACGGCACCTGTAGGTGGAGTATGCGTATGTGTATGCGCTTATGTGTGTATTTGTGTATTTGTATGTGTGTATGCCATACTTAGGCAAAAAAGTACTCATAAAAATAAAAAAAAATATTTGTTCATTCATTCATACTCCCAATTTCATTATACATGCTCCGTTCCTTTCCCGAGCTACGACCGTGATACTGCTCCACCACTCTGCCTACCCCCCGTACATCGTTTTTAGTAAATGCTTGCACATAGTAACATTTGACATACGATTTCACTGATAAGGCGATGTATAATACAAATACAAGAGTTTATATGTTCAAGTATTATGCGAGTACTTAAGACCTATGGAGCTGCACACCATCATGTGGCGTTGCCATTGATGCTTATTTTATTATCCTTTGTGAACTTCAGCACGTTCAGAAGTTATATCTTGTAGTTAAGCAATATGTTTTTCTTTTTTGTGCTTGTTTCTATGTTGTTTTTTCTTTCATCTCCTGATGCATATACATTTATATTATCTCTGCAAATGTAGCCAAACATAAAATTGCTATTTATTTTTCCTACCAGTTCAGCTTCAATTCTTTCAAATGATGGAGTGGGGCGAAGCGAGGAGCGTATTATTTTAATAAAATTTTAGTTATTTTGCGTAAATATTTCACTGACACATATGAAGAATATATCGTACACAGACGGAGGAGACACAGAGAAAACTGTAACTACGGCAGTGACTGGGCTGCGCATGTGAGAGGAAAAGTAAAAGGGTTTCATATGAAAGTGTCTAATAACGAACCAAAAGCGACGAGTGAGTGAGTGACTGCAGCACTAAATGACTGATGAAAAGGGTACATAAAAAAACAAGGACGTAAACATATAAACATATTTCCATATTTCATATCGATAAATCGAGGAAATGTCACTCATACGCCCCTATATACGCACCTTTATTCATACAAGTACGCGCCAGCAACGTGCCTAAATACCAGTAAATAGCGGATTTCCTTTGACAAAGATATTTGGTTATTAACTGCGACATGCATTTCATTCCAAATGAAAGCACAAAAAGAACAATTGTATCTGAAGCGTTGTTAGTAACTTTAAGATCCTTTATTTAATTTTTTTGTCATTTATACATATTTTATTTGAACATTTTATTGGTTCACGTTTTACTTTTATCCTGTTCTAACTGATTTTTTTTTTCTAGTGAATTCCTTGGCAGTGCCCTGGATTAAATAATAATATGAACTGCAGTGCTCAAAGTAGACTGATTTGTTCTTTAGTAACATTTTTAAGATTTATCATATTTGGATACCAGCTTTATTATACTTCATTTCATTGACACTTCATAGTCTTTTGTATTTTATACGTAGAAATATAATTAAATATCGTTGTTCAAGTTTGGTAAATTTCTCTCCAAACTAAATGTATTTACATTAAGGACAGTACTAAAATTTGCTGTGTTGCGATAAAATGTGAAACGTTTGACGATATTCGATGTCCAATGTACCAACACAGTGGAAAAGAAAATTGAATGTGTCTAATTTCTAAGTTTGTCAGTTTCAGAATATTTCACACGAAGGGGAATTCTACATTGAACAAACATTGCGATCGTATAAAAAGTAATCGTATTGAATCGCTTGACAACAACGGTGGCGATATTTCACACTATTAAAGTATTGAATGAAAAAAACCGATGAAAAACAGCTTCGTTAAACATAATAAATAATTGCAAAAAATATTGTTAATCGATTCTCGACCTCCATTGCAATAATAATAAAAAAAACGAATTTGAAAAAGAAATTTTTACACACACTGTTGTGGCAAAGTGTTTTCAACGCAGCGTAGCCTCCAATAATTTAATAAAATAAAACCCGCTGCATTTTATTTTACTTATGTATTTAATTAACTAGAGAATATATAAATATAATTCAATTCAAGAACGCGATACGGTATCGTCCGTCTTGGCTCAGCGTCAATTATCCACTGAACCAGTTTTTAACTGCTCAGTTCTAAGTACCGAAAAATAATTAATTGAGTAAAGAGTGAAAAGGAAGAAAATAATACCAGCAATGTCCTGGAAAATTTCTTGTTTAAACTCAATGCTTAATGGTTGTTGTTGTCACATATTGTGTATGCGTATCATAATTCTTTGCTTATTGCTTTCACTGCTAATTTTTATTGTAGTTGATCGAATGTTTTGCGAAGTATTATGCTCATAGCACATTGTTTGGTAGTTATAATCCAACATACACTGATATACAGATCAATGCCAACATAGTTTTTTTATGCCTTTTTAAAATAATCGTACAAAAATTAAATATATAAATTATTTAATATTCAATATTTTCTTCACTTATTTTCTAATATGTTTTATTACATAAAATCACTACAAAATTGTGTCATACTTACAAACAGTGAATCTCCTGACGTGTGATGATCCATGTGAACAATTGTGCTCATACTGGGTTCTTGTATTGGAGTAATACTATTAAGTGTCAAAGTAGGTATGGTAAATTTGTTGTTCTTTTCAAACATTATTGTCCTTTTGCCTATTCCCTTTATGTATACTTGCGGGTTACATGAATTTAAAGTTTGCTTATGATTTATTAAACGGTATTAATAAGAAGCTATTTGTATTGGCATTAAGATAAATAAGATACAGTTGAAGTTAAAGGAGAAGAATACTGGTATGAAATTAGTTATTATTCTATGTATGTTTTCTATGATTTTGTTCTTTTTTGGTTAGAAAAAAAAACAACTAACTACCATCTATGTTTTAATTTTCCGGATTCTTCTTGGTGCGTTACAATTTGCATCCTTTTTTGGAACTTTAACAATGCGTATTTTTTGTTAAAACTATTCTTCTCTGTTTCGTCGTCATTGCTATATGTTAATTTTTACGGTAAACGGAAGAAATATATTTACCAAAATTACTCTCCAAAATTACTCATATATGAAATCTCCCTAATAGAACAGCAACAAATAATGTGGATCTGAAAACTAAGTTGAAGCTCTGTATTTTTTGAAGCTTTTTTTCTAAGCAAATCTTATGCTGCAATTTTGGCAATCAACCCAGCTAACAAAGGGCGTCGAGGAACTATTGTATGTATTGAATAAAACACAGTGGTGGTGGTATTGTTACCAACAGAGCTGTTAAATGTATAAAAGTCTCTAACCAGTTTTTTGTTAATTTCAAAATAATTTATGGAAAATATTTAATTTATAAATCAATAAATTAGATTAAGTTAAAATAGAACACAGATGAAATAATATACAAATTATTTAAAATAAAAATAAATGGTAATAGAGGAAAACATAAAATAAGAATAAAAGTAAAAAAAAAAAATAATAAAATATAAATAAAACAAAATATATATAAAAGAAGAAATTAAATATAAATAAAAGAAAAAATAAAATACAAATAAAAAATGTATAATAAATACGAGTAACATGATGTTTTTAAACAATTCAATACATTTTTAAAAACAATTTAGTTCTCATAAAATGTCGGTATTCCCATTATTGGACTAATTGACAGAATGTTTTGGTCATTATAAGAAATCAAGGAAAAATCTGACATTTTGTCATAATCGGCGGGCAAAAAATAAAGTAAAAAAAGTGTTTCTTTCTGCGTGAGTTTCTTTCAAAACGCGTGAACTCGCTTTAAAGAGTGAATATTAGTTCTTATACTGAAAATGTGGACAGTTTTTTTGACACCAATTCTTCTCATCATATTATAATAATTTATTATGGCCGTAGCTTGGTTGAAACTACAGTTCGCTTTTTCACAGCCTTATCATGCTCATAAGTTATGCCCGTTTTGTTGTTGAACTTTATGCATAATTACCCCAATGTCTACTGTGAGTTGTATGTAATCATCGTGTCCATAGTCACCGAGGAATAATTTTTAAAATTTTCTTATATATGCTATTGTGTCTTCCCTTCATATTTTAAATAAAAGGATCACAATTCCTCAAAGATCACATTACCTGGAACACGTTACTCACTCTGTACACTGTCTCTCTTTTTAAAAGGTCATACCCGATAGTTTTCTTCAATCGATGCAGCAGAAGAACTTTCTATCAATTCAGAAAATTCGTAACTCAGAGAAGTGGACTTTTTTTCCCTGACTAATTTCCTTATAACTATAACCATAGATAGCATTAATCTATACATCCGCCCTTCAGTCAACTATACGGCTTTACATTTATCCAATCAGCTAACGGTTCTGCAAATGCGGTTCTCCTAACTTTAATAGGAAACTGTTCTATCGCCCTAAAGCGTTGATGTCATCTCCACGATAGCCATCCTTACTGACTGATATGCGCGGACGTGCACACTCTTATATTTCACTGTAGTACTACAACACGTCATGGTACTCGTTTACGGCGAGAGTAGAGTATGTCGCATATTCCGAATATACGATTATGTATATATCGAAAGTTCGTATTGAATTTAATACCTAAGGCGAAGAGTTGTTACTTTATTTTACATGACAATCGATATAGGCGCTAATAAGATACAATTTTGCTATGTACGGTAATGAGAAGGCTACCGTTAAACGACAGTAAGAGTGCTGTACAAGTGAGGCAGTGGTGCGGCTTACTTGCTGTCTGCTGCTGATTGCTTATTCGAAAGCAGCGATAAGATTCGATTTATGTTAATTTCAGACACGAACTTTAAACGAATACGTGCATAGAATTTAAAGTCATCACAATTTAAAGCACTCCAAATGAAACAAATGCCGTTTGCCTTGAGCCTTGCTGAGCCAATGTTGAGCAATGCTTTACTTTGTAAGTGACTTCAAAGCTGATAAAGGAATAGGTGACTGAGTGTTGTCTGATAAAGAGAAGCTACTTATAAAATGTCTTTTCAATGTTTTGTGGAGAAAAGTGTAACATTTACGTGTCACTTATTGTACCCGTGTGCATGTGTATTTGCATCTCTTTGTCTGTAAATTTGAGAAAGTGTTGTCAAGGGATGTGTATGGGACTACCGCACTATGAGTTAATTAAGTTCAGTCAATTCATAGAAACATATTTATTGTTATTATAGCCAACAATTAAATTTACGAATATACTGAAAAATGGAATGAAAGTTCGTAGTGTTTAACATACGATAATATCGCGTCCTCAAAGTAATTAGCTATTCCGGCCTATTACAGAAGATTTAATGACAAAGATCTAACATGTTTGAAATTTTTTATCGGTGAATTCGGATGTGCAAACAAATTCGCGGTTGCAAGACATATATATATATATATATATATATATATATATATATATATATATATATATATATATATATATATATATATATATATATATATATATATATATATATATATATATATATATATATATATATATATATACGAGTATATATTTTATATATATTTTATATATATATATATATATATATATATATATATATTTTTTTTTTTTTTGCTTGTTTTTAACTTATGTTTTATTAAGCTTCCATTTGACATTGAAAGACGTGTCGTCGCACTATTACAGCAAACAAACATTTTGTTCCCTTTTGCCTGTGTTTCTGTAACGCACAAATGGTCACTAACCTAGACGACAGGCACAAGTGTCCCCGGAGTGTGACCTTGTATTATGTTTGCAACCCTCAGAGGGGGATTCTGGTTTTGTTTTGGTTGCTTTTATTTTTAATTTTCTTTTCTGCCTTACTATTTTTTCGTTCCATGATGGTTGGGTTCAGTAGCTGGTTGACCTTTCATTGTCATTTATGATTTCTCGACGAATATTATGTTGAATTCTGTTGAATTTCGCACATATTTCAAGTTCACTACGATTTACATAATTGAGTGAGCGATTGGCGAATAGAGGGAATGTTAAAAATAATGATTCTCTGCGCAGATTCGTTGACGGTTTTTTTTTTGGAAATTACGAAAAAAAAAGTTAAGAAAGATTTTGAACAACTCAAAAAACATATAATTATAAATGATTTCCTCGCCTGTAACTCGTCCTTTCGTGGTCGTTATTATAGTTGTATCGTGTCGTAGCCATGGTTGTATGTTTTTGTGTCTCTTTTTTACGAGCTCTGATGTTGTGTGTGTTTTGTGGCAACATTTTTATGACCAAATGCATTTGCCGGTTTTTGCTTGCTTTCTGTTTTGGTTTTTAATCCTTGTTGCTTTTTGTTTTTCTACTTGTAACCATATCACAGGCTCATGATCTTTATGGCTATGACAACAACAACATAAGCAGCAGCCACATGAACTGCTGGCGGCAGCACAATAACAAAAATTGGTCGTGCTGAATTGGCAATTATTTGTTGTAATTTATGCTCACTGATAAATATATACAACAACCAACAACACAATTCACGTACGTCGGGGGTGGTATCCCGCTTTTTTGAGTAATTTTTTGTTTAATGGTTTAAATGTTATTTAAATGAATGCCATATAAAAAAACGCCGAAAAAATAACCCTCAGTTTTTCTTTCTGGCCTATTGTAGGTGGCAGCAAATTAATGATATTTTCTGTGTTGTACATATATGTATGTAGTTGTTGGTATTTTTATTTTTTTTTGCTTTGCCCGAAAACAGTTAAGATATATTGTTTTTATGTTTTCTCATTTTTTTGTTTTCTGCGTGTTTATGTGCTCTTTTTATTTTTTATTTCTTTTTTTCTTTAGGGTGGAAGTCATTGTAAACAAAAGTTTGGGGCTCTAACCCACTTACACCACTTTCAGTCCCGTGAATCGCTGTGGTATCACCAATTGAGGCATTCCTTCACGGGGCGAGCAGGAGTTTCCTCACTGTCATTTTTCTGGTCATGGACCTCTGGCGGATGACAGCACCTGGGGTTATTTTCTCTTTCATATAAATCAAGCACGCGTCTTGCATCTGCAAAACTCACGCATTCCATCAACACGTGTTCGGCATTTTCATATTTTCCAGCACAGTATAGGCAGTATAGGTCGTCTGCATATCTGTACTTGAGTAGAAAAATTTGGAAAGCATACCTGTCCTGACAAAAATTGAGTTAGGTGATAGCTAATTTCATCATATCTACTAGAAATCTGTACTTGGATATCTGGATTGATCTCATAAGTCCACCATCCATTTATGGATGTATCTCACTTTTTCTGCAAATCATTTTGTGAGTTCTTTCTACTGAAGTTAATTTTAGCTTTATCCTTTTTATTTTGAATGTTTATATCTCGAATATTCGCAGCCTCATTTGCAGCGATATCTATCGGCATTCGTCCCCCTGAAACACCCACTGCATCACTGGACTGTATGCTCCGCATATCCTCACTGATGTCAGCCTGTACGCAGTGGATACTTCTCTCATTTTCATATACGTTTTGCAGCTTATTCCTGGAACCCAGATAAGTGCTGCATACATTATGATGGATGTTTTCGTACTGGTTGATAAGTTCCTTATTGGCTGCTTTGGACCTCCAATATTTGTTATTAGACTTGCCACGGCCGCTGCACCCCTTTTGGCTATGTCGCTAGGAGCTACCAAGTGTTCTGTGAAATTTTGGCCATTATCCAGAAGGAATCCCAAGTACTTTAAATATGTTCTACCCAGACTCTTCGATTCTCAATTTGTTGTGTGCCACATCAACCAGTTTTCTGGCTACCACTGCAATAGCTATATAATCCACATGCCCTACAATGTCTACCTCTTTTGACGGCTCAATTTCAAGGTCACCATCATGATATTCCACAGAAGTGGCCCAAGCAAGCTTTCTTGAGGTAGTCCTTCTTTTGATGCCATACATTTTGGGGCCTTCCTTTGATTCATATATACTCGTATATAGATAGTGTGGTAGGTCGGAGAAACGCCGAAGAAAGAGGTATCCAAGCGCTCAGGCATTGATGCCCATTGTACATTAACCCTGGAAATGTTAGGGTGGCGGATGTGTAGTGTTTTGTTGGAAAAAGAAGTTTGTGAAAGAGCAGTTACACCTTTTCAAATTTGTTCGATTCTTTTATGAATCTCAGAAGTGTGTCCATGGATATGGAATGAACATTGTCCATTCCCAATACATCTGATCCTAATATGCGCCTCCTCATTCTGGCAAAGGTAGGACAATAGCATAGAAAATTATCTGTGCCGCCCTGTTATTCCTCCAGACGGGAGACCCAGTTCGAACCCTCGATGGTGCCTGTGGCCCCCTATGATGGCCCATGGATTATGCTCGTGATTAGCCCAACCAATGGTCGAATATCATTTCTTTGTAATGTTTCAAACATGCTCAGCGCAATTTCAGAAGTCTTCTGCCTGCCCATTTTTAACGGACACACTTCCTCCTGGCATTATATCAAAGTTCTGGTTACTCGTTGGGTCGGCTTTTCGATTGTCACTATGGTTCTGAGTTTCTGAAATCTGAGAGCCCTCTCCTCAACAAGAACCCCAGTCCGCTTTTCGTGGATTTCGGCCTTTCGGCTTTTCGTTTTGCCAACACCAAGTCGAAATAAAATCAAACAGTTATCCGAGAGATACGTCGTCCAGGACTTTCCACTGTTTTATTAGATTTGTTAGAAACCTATTAGTTTGTGTTAGATCAATCACTTTTTGCCTTCTGTGCATCACAAAAGTCGGTTTATTGTCTACATTGAGTATCACCAAATCAGAGGACAAAACAACTTGTTACCCCGAAAGTTAAGCAGACGATTTGCTATGCAACAAGTTTATTTGCGTAAGTTCAGTTATACAACGATTCTTTTAAGACCGAAACCATTTTTTGTTGGCCGTATCCCTTTCCATATCTAGAACGCGGAATATTATGTGTCCAAGATGCAGATGAGGGCTGTATCAGTAACTGGAGTTTAGTACTTTCAGCGAACCCAATTCTATAGCTACAACGAGGTAGGAACTTGCTCCATTGTTGGAAGCATATTCCTTTGAGTCATTCATTAGTATTCTATCCTTAAAATAGTTTTCTATAACGGTTAGAAGATATAGAGGGTCCTGAAGCCTGCATAGAACACTAAGAAGAGCAGCGTAACCACAGCAAAATATTGATTATCGTTTTTCATCCATCAGCTGCAATTGCATCCACCGTGGATTGATTCTTTCTGAATCCATTTTGCCATTTAGACAAACCCTGGATTCTCTTAGTATAGCGTTCAGGTCGGGTGAAGATTATCTTTGCCAGCGGATTTCCTTCTGTGTCCTGATATTTATCGTCTTTTGGTATGAGGAACCAGTCACTGACGTCTCCATCTTTGTGGGAACTTTCATGCATTCAATATATCGATTTCTAAAATTTCTGGTTTTTGTTACATTATTATATTGGGCTTACCATCCAGACCTGTCGCACTTTTGCTTTTAATCGTTTCAGAAGCTTCTAGGACCTCCCCTGCTGACCGATAGTATCAGGCTTTCTGTGTTGATTAATTTCTCTCTTGCCTTAGTTCGAAATTCTCTCGGAAAGGAGTCGTCACAATCCTGACCATTGTTCTCACCCAGATAGGTTCATTGGCTTTATTATTTGCACTGGCTCATTATAATTATTATTATGACATTATTTTGAACATCTTCCCTGAGGTTGCTTTGTTGTATTGCATTGCGCAATTGCTTGCGTTTTTCCGTGAATTCAGCCCAAATTCGTTCATAGGTTTCCGAGCCCCAGTTCCGTTGCTGCCGTCTGCGGAGCCTACGGCATTCTTTATGTAAGCAGCCGATGGTTTCATTCCACCAAAGCATCTATGTCCTTTGTCTCCTCTTCCAGATCACGAATGTATTCTGCATCACATGCATTAGTGATCTGTTCCAAAAGTCGTATTCTTCTTTGTTCTGCAGTACCTTTGCTGCTTCTACGTTGTGCAGCAAAGAATTTGACATTTGGAAGTTCATAACATTTGGATTGTATCCTCTCTATTGCGCTTTCGTCTTGATCCTGCCCTTTTGAAATCGCTTTGGATGCAAAAAAAAATGTATGTGGAAAATTTATTAAGATTAATTAAATAATCTCAATAAAAAAAAACATGCCGCTTAATCTTTCCTAAACAGAGGCTCAACATTTTCAAACCAAAATACTTTTTAGCTACTGTCTGGCAAGCTATCTTCTAAGGTCACTACTCCCTGCGGGTTCACAGCAAGGTGTTACTTCGCGGCAGAGAGTACTGTCATATGGTTTCTTCCATACCCGATTCTTGGGACGTAGCCGCCCCCTTTGGCAGAGGTAGCTCATGACTTCAGTATCGCACACCGCATCCCATTTCTCCGAACACTCGAGCATGAGTAGCACTGTGTGATCCGGTGCTACTCGCTTTCCGCACACTACCTGTTGTGGACCTAGAACAGAACACGTAGTCTTGGTATTCTGGTACTGTCACTCGTCAGTTTGTATAAATGAGGATTTCTCGAGTTGGAAGCCTCAACAGGTATTCGTGGGCAAGCCCATGCCCGGTCAGCAGCTATATGATGTCGTTATGCACCTCACCATGAGACCTGTTCATTCACACTTCAATATCAATGATCACCTCCTTCTTCCATCGGCCTTTTGGGGATCTATCCCATTGGGCTTGCCATTCCTGCATTCTATGGCTACTTATGGTTGCCGATGCTCTCCCTCAGTAGTTTCCAACCAACTCTCTCCATAGTGCAGATCCCTTGTTTCTTACGCTAATACGTATAATGGGATCTTCCCAGTTATTTTCAATATAGAATCCGCGGATATGGTGCAGTATCCACTGCAACACCAAAGTGCAGACGTTTTGTATGCTGCATCGACTTACGGATGTACACCTTCGTAACTGTCTTATTGACCCATAACAAACATACAAGATATTGACTTTATGCATAAGAGTTGGGCTGGGCGCATTATCGCTCGTGTACCGTAGATGCCCCTTGAAGTTGATCCTAGCGACTTACCATTCACCCAATAAATTCAGGTACGGTCCTGTGAGTACAGAATAGTTACCGATTCTTATCTCCGCTAGCTCAAGCACATTTCGACTCGTCACCAGAACTGCTTCAATTTTGTGCCTCCGGCTCGCTTCGTCCGTGTTGTATTGCAAAACTCTAAAATGACTGTCTACCATGTGTCTCAGGTAGGTGGATACGTTAAACTCGAATAATAGGAAGTACCTCGGTTACCAATAGGAAGTACCTCTTGCCGCAACCCCTCCATCTCTTACCATCGTGCGCTTTTTTCTCCGTTTTGACAAGCTCATTAATCATCCACTGTTGAGTGCACCTTCCGAAAATCGTATTACCTCACAGCCAATCCTTCGGCTTCGGCTACAGATCTATCTATCCTGTCGTAGAGAATCCGTTCCACGATATCGCCCGCCGAGCTAGCATGCAGAGTGGGCGGTCCGCAGATGGGTTTTCCAGCGGCTTGTTGTCCTTCGACACTAGGATCGGAGAAGGCTCGCTGTTTCATGATGCGGTTTTGAAAACTCTATCGATATTCTATCTGAGTTGGTGCCTTTTGGTCCCCGAGTTTACCAACTGCCGATATATTGTCTTTTGTGTGGGAATAGTTGCCCCCACGATTCTTCAAGTATGATCGGGCAGGTTGGGGTAGGCTGCCGGTAGCCGGGAAGTAAGTTTCCCCATCACTAGCTAGTACGCCGCCCCATGGATTATCTTCAACTTGCGCATATAGCCTGAAGATTCTACAACAAGTCATTTTTATCGCCGTTTTGAAGTCCTTTTTGACGGTTCTGAAATGTCGGAGCATCTGTTAGAGCATCTGTTCAGGTAGCTCCTCCATGCACTGTGGCTGTTCAGCAATATGATTTGTCCAGTAATAGACGGGTTTATTATTTTCACCATACCGTTTCCTGGCCATTGCTGCATTATACGCGTCTTTATTTATTTTGCAAACTGGTTTGCCCTTACACCCGCTGAACCTGTTAACGTTAGGTTTTCCAACCTGACTCTAAGAGTATCACAATCGAGTGTGTCTGGCCTCCAAGCTTAGCACAATATAACTGACGTTTTTTTCAAACCAGTGCCCTACCGTAGATTGTGTCTGTAGGTGTAGTAATTGCTCATTTTGCATTTGGTGTCTCGAGCTACACTGAGGCTCATGAATATGAAGTCTGTCCCGAGCTCACCCCTCCCTTGGTGTAAGTACTCTCCACACCTGTATTAATTGTTAGCACATGGATCATAAAGCGTACTTTGAGACCTACCAAGGTCTTAAATGTACGGTGTCGATTTTGGCATAAAGCTGTACGCCATTTTTGTGTCACTTTTCTGGAAAATGTCACTCTTACATAATGAGTTGGCAGCAGACCATAATCGTCAATTACAATTGTCATTGCTCGACTCTGCTATTATATAATTAAGGTCATACCGATCTCAGCCATAATGGGCATTCACCTGTCGGCCAACGGTTCTTTTCTTTCTTGGTGGCCACTTGACAGTAATATGTTGTTCCCACGCCTCTTCCCCGTTGGCCGCCCGATGGTACCATTCTAGTCCCACTCTGGCGCCATGCCCGTCCCACATCGCCAGCCGGAGACTTCGTTGGATGGGTCTTACTAACTTTCGCTGGCTTCCATCGATCGTATGTGAACTGTTTCCCGGGGCCGCCACGTGGAAGCAGTGAGTCTCATAAATGAGTCTTTCGTACAGGGATCAAGTCAGTGCTTGAATATTTAAAAATTTAAGCGTCATTATATCCTTAACCTTTAAAAATGTAAAAAGGGTGTACTAAGTTTGTGCGGATGAATGGGGTTTTCAACTACCAGAAGGAGCCGTGGCAGGTATAGACATATTTATACAGATGTGATCAGAATCATTTTCCGAGCAATTTATATTTTGTCCGTCCGTCTGTCGGTCTGTGCCCACATTTTTCCAGACCGTTCGAGATATCTTAATGAAACTTTTCAAAAGTATAGTCCGGATAGAGATACAGAACCACATTGCTATAAGGCCCCATTTGGACACAGACCGCGCCTACCTCCCATACGCCCAACTTTTTTCACCTTTATGACTATAATTTCGGTGCAATAGTGACGTAATTTGGTCGTTATGTAGATGTGGTTGCCACTAAACACAAACAAAATGTGGGCAGAAAAAAGAAAGAAAATTTTTTAGAAAGACTTTTGAGGCTAAGCCAGGGGCAGGATTTGAACCTGCGACCCTCTGAGTGTGAGTCTAGCATTATTACCACTAAGGCCATATAGAGCAGGTTTATTAACAAATATTAATAACTGAAGATCTATCAGGGATTTGTGGTCGAAATTTTATGAGCAGCAACATATCGACATTATAAAGCCAACTGCTGAAATACGGTTAATCAGAAAAAGGAGACGTTCATTTTCAATATAAAGAACTTTCGGATCAAAAACTAGCATTAGCCAATGCACGTATTGATGTTATGGGAATGAAAATTAGCAGTAATTTAAATTAGTGTGTGTGAAATATGGATATCATACTACTACTGCCACGCCCTAAATTCACCAAAAATCAGTACTAGGTTCCTATAAAAGATTTATCAATGAAATTTCACAGGAAAGTGGCGGATACTAAAAATAAAAACCACAAGAAACTGGCGGGTTATTTTTACAGCCACACCCACTATTGACTAATTTTTATAACCTACGACCCATTCAATATTGTTGGGTGAAAATTATTATTAATATTAATACGTATATTGGTGTTACAAAGCCATACACAAGAAATGGGAGCAATCAGATAATAGATACGCCTCCCTCCCGTATAATGAACTTTGAGGACCCAACTTGAAATTTTCTTAATTATGCTTCTAGTGATGATAATCGAAAACAAATTGGTTGCAATTCGGTTCATATGCATGCATCCAAAATATGGGCAGATTATTGATACTGTCACACCTATAATTAAGCATTATTGAAATTTGGGGCCCTATGTAAGATTCAGCAACGAAATTTTATAGGAAGGTTTAGACCAAACTTTGTATAAATTAGTATATTGGACCCAACATTGTAAAAATTAGTATATTGCCAATGCAAAGTCAAATACAAGGAATGGGGGACGATTGGATAAAGGCCAAGCCTACCTCCATTATAAACAAATCAGAGCATCCCACTGAAAATCACCGTATATTTAATCATGATTTATGCATAAAACATCTCCATTGTTTAACTCGCACGCACAGGTATAGGATATTTCGACGTCTTTCCAGACCTTTCTAATCATTTAATTTTTTTAATTTTAATGTAATACATACAATTTAAATCTAGTTAAAAACGTCTCCTTTGTTTGTAAAATGGTATTATTTGGCGAGGGTCTTCCGTTTCGAAGTACGCGGGCACTGGACCCATCGCTGTGAATCACATCAAAACAATATATTTGCATCCGCTTTGCACACTTTTATTTACAGAGCTGTAGACTCGCTGGTATGATTGCATCATGTAATAAACAATTTCTATGGTATAATTCAACAATTCCGCAAATAGGAACCACCCCCATAAATTAACGAAAAGCTGTCAAAATTGGCGAAGATAACACTCTCTTCGAAATAAGTTTCTTCTATTTGGATAATTTATATAATTTACCTACCGTCTTTAAACACAAACAACAAGAAGTAGTCATATACGAGTATATATATATATATATATATATATATATATATATATATATATATATATATATATATATATATATATATATATATATATATATATATATATATATATATATATATATATATATATATATATATATATATATATATATACATATTGTTGGATTCGGAACAAGTCGTAGAGCTAATATTAGTTTACATACGAGGTGTGATCAAAAAATAACCGTTATTTTCATCTTTTCGTGAGTTACGTATGTTCGATGTTCGCATTTTTTTTCTGTTATGTTGGTACACATGTCTGTTATATATGTTGGCAATACCAACCATTTTGGATTTTCAGTTTGTTTTTGACAGATAAAAAGGTTAGTCGTGTTTTGGTGTGCTCTTCGATTTTGTACTATTCGAAAAAATGGATCAAAGAAACTGTATTCAGTTTTGTGTAAAAAATGTAATTAAATGCGCAAGGACATTTGAAACGTTGACTGTGGCCTTTGGCGAGTATACTATGAGCAGAACACAAGTTCAATTGTGGTATAACCGGTTTAAGGAAGGCCGAGAAGATGTCAATGACGATGCTCGTCCTGGTCGCCCAAGCACGTCAACAACCGATGAAAACATTGAAGCAGTGAAGAAAATGATTTTGGATAATCGTCGAATCACTATCAGAGATGTTTTAGGCATAAAACGAAGATTGTTCCAAAATTGCTAAATTTTGAGCAAAAAGAACGTCGCATGGACATCGCTCAGGAGCTGTTTTTGGCCAAAAACAAACGCGTTATCATGCCTCAACCACCGTATTCACCGGACTTGGCCCCCGCTGACTTTTTCCTCTTTCCAAAACTGAAGACACCGATGAAAGGAAAGCGTTTTGCTACGATTGAGGATATAAAAGAAAAATCGAAACAGGAGCTGTTGGCGATACCAAAAAAAAGCGTTTCAGAAGTGTTGCGAGGATTGGAAAAAACGCTGGCATAAGTGTATTATATCTGAGGGGAATTACTTTGAAGGGGACAAGATAGTTGTTGATGAATAAATAAATACTTTATTTTTTGATAACACAATAACGGTTATTTTTTGATCACACCTCGTATACTTATATTTATTTACATGCACGAGTATTTGTATATACGAGTATATATGCAACTAAGACATGCCTCGATGCGCGCTAAGAGAGTAACAAATTCTTCAAACGTGTACTTTAGTTGTCCCGCCATGCGTTTGAATTGGTATTTGAAACTCTTGACCGCTGCTTCCAAAAGAATATGTTGATGAAACGTGGGTCCACCACTACACACCTGAAAGCAAAAATCAATCGAAACAATGGGTGGAAGCTGGTGGATGTGCTCCGAAGAAGGCGAAGGCAGTGAAATCGGCTGGCAAGGTTATGGCCACTGTATTTTGGGATGCACACGGAATATTGCTCATCGATTATCTTGAAAAAGGATCCACAATCACAGGAAAGTATTATCGTGCATTATTGGATCAATTGATTGATGCAATCAAGGAAAAACGACCACATTTAAAAAAGAAAAAAATGCTCTTTCTTCAAGACAACGCACCGGTTCACACAGCATTAGATACGATGCTAAAATTACGTGAAATACACTTCGAATTGGTTAATCATCTACCTTATAGTCCAGATTTAGCTCCTAGTGATAAAATAGAAAGTATAGGAGAAAGGTGAACGGAAGCGTTCCCAAATATGGAAAAGATAAAAACCAGGACTTAACGCCATTTCAGCTGATAATAAATTTATTTCATGAAATATATATATATATATATATATATATATATATATATATATATATATATATATATTTCATGAAATAAATTTATTATCAGCTGAAATTGCGTTAAGTCCTGGTTTTTATCTTTTCCATATTTGGGAACGCTTCCGTTCACCTTTCTCCTATACTTTCTATTTTTTTATAATATTTATTTGGCACAAAACAGCTGAACAGAACATTTTTTGTTATTTTCTAAATATGAAAATGTAACCCTCTGGCAGTGTTGCGGGCAACATTGAAAATTCAACCTTTTCACATGGTAACATATTTATGTAGTAATCGCTATAAGACATCTGTAATGCTAGAGAAATGTTCTCTGCTCCATGCTGAACCCATTGACCATATTCGATGTTTAATATGGATCTTAGGCCACAATTACCCAAAGTTAGCATTGCAGAGCATAGCACTAACTTATCGGTTGCCTATCGGATGAGTGAAAGAGCGCAATTTGCTTGTAAATGGGCCGCTACAAAAATTTGTCACTTTATAAATAAACAGCTGTGCGACAAACAGCTGTATTAAGTGCAGGGTACGGTAGCTAAGAAAGTTTCCGCTCAACGAAATGGCGTCCACTGAGTCAGCTGGTTGTAAAAAATTACGAGAATTCTGATGCAAGAATGCAGCAATTGATTACCGAAACTTAGGAACGCATAAAAAATCATGTGTTTTTATATTTATTCGCATATCATTTTTAATTCTTAAAGCGAATTTTCATAATATTGTTTTATTTGGCGAAAGTTGGTGAGTTAAAAATAAAATCGTCCTCTGATTGACTGCTGGGTCATTAATCTTCTACATATCACTAATTAAGTTAGTTTGATTAACATTCATGCTGAGAAATTGATGCATTAATTATAGAAATTAACTGCGTTTGACTTAACAGAGCTGGTGAAGGTGATGGCCTCAAGCAGGTACAATAACTGTGGCTGGACCGTTCGACCAAAAAAACAACAACAACACAATGAGCAACAAATTTATTACCGTAACAAAGGCAGCGTATGAAATCAAGGTGCACAATAGGTACTGAGTTGAGTCGTATTCCTGATAATGCCATGTGGATTATGTGTAAATGTCTGAAAGTTTCCAATGGAAACGCTTGCAGCGTTTTGTGGTACAATATCTGCTCGATGCTAATACTAATAATCAACAGCTGGTATAACAGCAGTGCCTTAAATAAACCCCTTTCGTATATGCAAATAAAAGTCTGGACAATATTGCTGCCTGCCAAAAGATATTATCTTTGCCTATGCATAATAATAATCATAAATACTGCTTTGAGCAGAGCAGAAGCTGATTTTATGCAACCGAATGGCAGAGTCTAGATGAAGTGGTGGATTTTTATTATTTAGAAGCGTGGTTGTCAAAATGCTTCAGAATTTTCTTTTTCGATAACGATACGATTATCTTTATAAAGTTCTTTCTTTGTGTATTCTAAGTACAATATGTGTTAGGATTCTATGCAAGTTCTCTTTGCAGTTATCTAAAAGATCATGTACCATGGGTTTCTGGCACCGCAACTAGAGTAAACCAGACTCACATCTGTTATGAATGACTATTACAGGACCCAACTACTACGGCCATAAAATGGGAGAACACTATGTCCGAATAATTGATTATTATTTTTAATCCGTCATTTCGTGCAATGTGTGGGAATTTTCAAAAATAAATTCTGTTCATTAAAGGCAGCTGAGAAGAAAAGTTGAATGAGTTGAAAAGAATATTTTCGTTTGGGTCCATCCACATGCATCCACTCATTCGTTCGCATATGAAAACACGTTCGATTTTGGTGGTAATAAATTATGCGCAAATCGAATAATGCGCTTTGTGCGGCAGGCATTGCCAACTGAATTAAAGCAACATCGTGCTATGCGCCGGGAGCTAACGTGTGCAACAGCGTGTACACCAACGAGAGTCGGAACCAGCAGCAACATCATCAAGAGCATCAGGAAGAGGAGCAGCAGCAGCCGTGGCCGCAACGCTTATTGACTACGTGCATACGTGTTGCATCGCTGTAATCATTTGCGCATGCATGCAGTGACATGTGTATTAGGTGGTAAGCATGCGAAGCACGCGTGTTTGTCTATAAGGGTGTGTATGCGGCTGCCTCCGAGAGCTCCTTTTGCTGTTGTTCATAACCTCAAGCGCTACGTACGTGAGTGCCAGAGGAATTATGTGAATAGCAGGAATTTTGAGAGTTGCCTTTGGATACGTTGGCGCAAGAGTGACATACGTATTAATTTATATTTTGGAATTTTTAGATTTTTGTATCCTATATAATTTTATAATTTTGTGTGTGATTTTACGCGATGTTGATGTAATTATTCTCAGACATTATAATTCATAAATTGAGATTCCGGAGTTGCAAATTTTTGTTTGTTTTATCTGTAAATCGACAAAAAAAAGCTGATATATTTTTTAGTAACACTGTGTTAGCTTGGTCTAAAAGCCCAGTCGATCAGAAGTAGTGCTTCCACATGATAAAAATTAATGGTTTGAGTTAGCTAAATAAGGATCCCCTGACAGGCTTCAATATCATTATTATCTCTGAAATTGTTCACGATTCTGGAATGTGGCCCAAACGAAGAACTTTGGGAAACTTTTAAAATCATTTCTTCCATAATTTTAATGTGCCGTAAAGCTTTTTTTATTTTTATATCTCTTGGAATAATGACAGATAAATATTTGATATTAAAGCATATTTGAATTTTTTTAATGATATACGAGTATACCAGAGATACAGATACAAGAAATTCGAGAACAGAGCCGATTTTTGCATCAGTATGATTTGAAAAATATAATTTTTTTTGTTTCAGTCGCTGACTAACACTTGTGCTGAGAAGACGTGCTTGTTTCGACAGTGTTTGCTCATTTCTGCGCCTGTTGTTTGCGTTTTCATTTTTGTAATTATACCTCTCGTTATTGCGTTCTCAATTTTGGTTTTTGTATTTCCCCGCGATAGTACTTATCATAAAAACTCTACTATTTAAGACGAGGTAGGTACCCATATCCCCAGGCCGCGGACATTGAGGCTCCCCAGGAAAATATGAAAAACAGCAAAAAATTAATCTATGTAATTTTTTCCAACCCTACCTAAACACCAACAACTGTATTCAAAATTTGTATTGGTTAGCTCTATTGATACCGAAAAATCACTATCACATTTTTCTTGCTTTCAAATCCACAAATCGCTGAATCTGAACTTTCCGAGCTTCTTGGTGGTAATTTGCTATTATTAGTGAAAGATTAAAATGCTGGCCAAAAACTTATTCCTTCAAAACAACTACAAGGAATTTGCTCCATATCAGCCAAATATCACGTCAGTTTGAACTTCGTCAAAGGCACTATTTTCGCCCCATTTCTAACCAATATATCCGAAAAGGAAATTAATGAGGAATTGGGCCCCAAGGTGTTACAGCTGTGTACAAATTTTTGAGGAACATCGATGGTAAGATGCAGCCAAGCGGAGTTGTATAAATTACCTTCGATTTGTACCACCTTCGGGAAAAAATTGACATAGCTTGGAGAAAGGTTCAACTAAGAAAATACATTCCTAGCCTTATGCGGTGCAAAAATTGCCAGTTATTTGAACCGACTCTAAAATGTTGTAAAACACCTCCTTCATGTGTCACTTGCAACCTACCACCCCATTCCCCTTCATATTGTACAAACCGGCCTTCTCAACAGAGTGCTCGAAAATACATAAAATTGTCTCTTTAAATTTCCTGTTTTTTGAAATGTCTATGAATGGCATATATTATATATATGCATATATAGCAATAATTACAATGAATTATCATTACTAATAAATGAGTTCTCACCAGATATTATAGTAATACAAGAGACTCATCAACCGTCCGCAAATAATATCTCATTTGTCCCCAAACATTTCTTTGAATTTCTTACATCCAATACCTCAGCTAAACAAGGTGTTGGACTTCTAATTAAAAAACATTTACCGCATAATTGTATACCCTTAACTTCTCCCATACCCACAATGGACCTACAGGTTAACCTTAATCTCTCTTTCAACATAATAAATAGCTGGCCAACTCACAAAAATTCACCTCCCGAGATCTATCAGATATTCTATATTTGATCGATGGACCTTGTCTCCTCATGGGCGAATTCAATGCCTGGAGCCCTTTTTGGGGCTCTAATTAATCCAATAATAGTGGGAATTCTATTGAAAACTTCATACTAGATGAAAATCTAATTATTTTAAACTACGGATCGTCCACTTACTTTTCATCTCATAAAACATTCACCCATATCGATCTGACAATGTGCTCTGCCCAATCAATTGTTTGTGGAAAATTCTTCAGAATCTGCATGACAGCGACCAATATCCGATAATTATTGAACTTACAACCAATCCAAATTTCCACAGAGTCAAACTCAAACCAACATTCAAAACGATTCTCGTTATTTCAGAATAGTTGGCTAACTACACCTCACGATGCTGTGTCTCTAGCAACACTAACTGTGAAGCAGCAAAGGTACATAAAGGGATCGCAGCTAACCTTTCCATTCCTCAGACCAAACCATTTTTTCGGTGAAAGATTCTGTTCCTTGGTGGAATAGTGATATAAATCAGCTAAGAAAAGAAAAACGATTACTTTGTAAAAGTTTTAAACTTCTTAGATCCGCTCCAACTTCAATCGCATTAAAAAATGCCAATGCAATTTTCCAAAACATTTCCAAAATTTATTTCAGAAATAAATCCAAACTCTTCTATTCAAAAAATATGGTCCGACGTCAAAACATTTATGGGGAATAAAAGTACCAACAATATAAAAATGTTATACTCTGCCCCAAATCAAATATCCTCACCTCTTGAAATAGCTAATTATTTTGTTTCGTATTGATGACTACTCTCAATACCCAAATTTTATGACTGAAAAACTACACTATATAAATCCTATAATTGTAGCAATGTCTCAACTAAAGCAAAGCATATCGAAAAACAAATTACTAAACTTGAGTTCGAAACAGCAATGTGCAGCGCAACAGGCAGAACCCCTGGTTTCGACCTATTTCATATCCGATGCTAAAAAGTGGTCCGACTTACGCAAAAGATTAGAGAACAACATTATATACCGAGGTATCTATCCACATGCTGAAGAATAGGTATCATCATTCTAATTTCCAAACCCAATAAGTCCAATCTCGAAGTTAATAGCTACCGTCCAATATACATACCTCCTGCCTTGCATAGGGAAACTTCTGGAAAAAAATAATAGCTCAGAGGCTAATGTGGTTAATTTCTAATAATCTGATCAACGCTAACCAGTCGCTTTTCGGAAAAAAACAGATAACATGTCCCACTTCATCTCAACCATTATATATCCAACGCTCTTTCAAATGAAAACCACGTAAAAATGATGAAAACTGACGTCAACTGATGCACGTAGTGTTGCATCAACTAGCGACCTGGAAAGTGGTCGCAAAATCTTTAATTTTGTTAAAGCTTCCTTGAGCAACCGCAGGTTGCGAGATAGAGTTGACTCAGAAATATCCGGCACGTTCCCGCTCATCAATGGGATGCTGGAAGGGACTCCTCTCTCAGTTACTCTCTTTTATCTCAGCTTATCTTTTCTAAACAAAATGATAATAATATTGTTAGAGATACATTTTCCAAGATTTTAGATAACATTAAAATTTGGGGAATGCCCTCAGGAGGGTAACATATCTATGGTAGTATAGTAATTTCAGTTTAAGGTATTTTGTAAATATAGAATTTGTTAATTATTTAAAAAATATTCGGGAATATATTTGATGTAAGATATACATATAAGCAACATTGTTTAGTATTAAGAAAATGCCGAGCAGCCCACCTAATTTAATATCAAATAACTTTTTAATTCATGTTACGACTTCACTCAATATTACCACATCTCTGGTACTTTCCAAAATCGATTACGTTATGCAGATGATGCGCCGTTAGTCATCTGAAACAACTGTATGCAGCCCATCACACAGCAACTCGCAGCAGTATAAGCGCTTTTATCACCACAGCCACTGCAAATATCTTCGCAGAAACAGGATTTCCTTCAATTCTCAATCGAGTTACGACCAATATATACAATCTCATACCAAAACTTTTAAATTCGAACAACCCACAACTGCTATATGACACAAGAAAGGTGCTCTAACAAAAAAAAGTGCCAAGAAATAAATCAACAATCTATCTTTGCATAGAATTTGCCAAGAATCTACATATCTACATTCGTCCACATAGAGTCCAAGATAACAAACACCCACCATGGCTCCTAAAAGAGTCCTCCTTCATTTTTAATCTACATAGCCTACCAAAACATTCAACTAATCCATTTGTTTATCGACAAAGTTTTAATGAGCTTGTGGACTTACAAAACCGATGGACATTTATTTACACTGATGGAGCCAAGACAAAAAACAGCACACCGTGGTTAAACATAATGTTCTATTAATTACTGCAGGATCTATCGGGCTTTACTGTTCCCTTTTTAAAGAAGAAGCGCTAGTCTTAAAGATAGCTTCCGAGCATGCCCCAAAAACTAAAGTAAAATTGGTAATTTGCACCGACAACTACAGTACAATTGAAGCTATTAAAAATATTATCATAATAGCGCTATATTTGTTGACATTAGAAAGATTTGCATCAAACATCCAATTAAGATTAGACTAATGTGGGTAATTTGTTATGTGGGCGCACCTGGAAAAGAGTTTGGTGATGATGCAGCAAATGAAACCATCCGCTTCTTTTTTCACGCCTCCTAAGCTACCTTTTGAAGCACGTCCCCAATCATCTGACGTCAATTCGATCCGCTGAGTGGTATAACTATAGCCACCGTTAGAAAAACTTTAACACCAACTGCCATAAAGTCATCTATCCAGCCAACGCATCCTGCCAACAAACAAAAATCTTCACTCGTCTTCAATTGGGACACACAAAGCTTACCCACAAATATTTGCTGTGTGAGGGGACCTTGCTCCTCATTACCCGTTTTTTCACTCTTCCAGCATCTATTGAACATATCCTCAATGATTGCACGATAACTATAATATCCTTTTGAGTCTCTCAAAATTGTTAGCATGGAAAATATTATGAAAGTCGAGAAATACCTCCAATAATGTAATATAATTAATCTTATGGAACTATTTTTATACTAATCTGTAAATTTGAATATATTATTATATACTCTAAGTTTATAATTATTCGAGCGATCCTTTTTCTTCTTAATCATAATAATTTATAATTGTGATTACTCGAATAAATAAATAAATAAACAATTTTTTATTGGAATGGATTTATAGTAAATTAAACAAAAATATATTTCAAATAGCAAAAGGTACTTTCTTTCACCCTAGTAATTTTCACAACACTATCAAATTACCAAGAATTAAAAACAACGGAATAGATAGATAGATAGATATACTAAAGGGTGTACGGCGACCTGAAAGATCTATTGTGATGCCCCTGTTTATTTGAAAGATGAGGATAGTCTCATCTAAAAATCTTCTGTCAGGTTAATTTTCGACAGGAATTCATATATTTTGGAGGAATCAAGTTGAGGGATCTTGCTTATAACTAAGATATATTCTCCAAAACACCTGAGTCTATTATGTGCCAATGGTCCGCAGTCTGTGATCAGGTGCAGTGAGGTTTCGTCACTTTCTCCACAGAATCGACAGATGGCATCTGAAGATATACCCAACTTGTTCAGATGGTAGTTGAGTCTACAATGTCCGCTTAAAATGCCTGTGATGATTCTTAATTTACTCCGAGGCATATTTATTAAGTACTTAGCTTTTTTAGGATTAAAATCTCCCAGAAGAGCTTTGGACTGTCTTAATCCCGGAAGAGTTTTCCAGGTTTGACTTATTTTTGCATCTGTACACTTCTTCAGCAGACCTCCAATGGTAGTGGATGATAGCCCACAGAAGGGTTCAGGGCTGTTGAAGTGAGAGGCCACTGCCTTCTTAGCTAAGCTATCAACCTTCTCATTTCCCTCTACTCCTATGTGGCCTGGTACCCACATTAGAGATAACTTGTTCATACTGCCTAGGGAGTTTAGCTTCCCAATACAGTCCCACAACAACGGACTAAGTCGATCCTTTTTATTCGATTTCTCCCCTCACTAATTTACATATAAGAAGATATTTATTTTTTATATATATATATATATATATATATATATATATATATATATATATATACATATATATATATATATATATATATATATATATATATATATAAATGTATAATCTGAACTCTCAGTGTATATATCGAAGAACACACAAATTTTATTTGTCAAGAAATTGTATAAATTTAGCACAAACTATTTACGAGACCGTTTAAAATTATTTATATTTATTATATTTATTATTATTCGTCCCGATTATTGCAATAAAACAATTTTATTTATTTTTCATATTTTTTATATTATTATATTTAGATTGAGTTTGCTCTCGGGCGCAACTCTGGCATACACTCACCATTTTCATCTATGCTTATATTATTTTTACCACAAGTTAACCGAAGCGATTTAAGATTTGATTGATATCCTTCGTCGTATGGTACATATTTGAACCCGCTTTGATTGTGGAGTGTCGATATTCATTTCCTTCAGCCGATGCAATCCATGATTCAAAGTTTGTACATAACCAAAATTTGCTTATGAAAACTCCACTTTCTCAAAATCGAATGTTGTAAGAATATGTCATTGGAATGTTAACGGTATTAACCAACACAAAATTGAAATAAAACATTTTCTATACAGTAACAACATAGACATCCTGCTTGTCTTGGAAACTCATTTAACTGCAAAATATAACTTTAAAAACTAGCAGGCTACAGTTTTTACTCAACAAACCACCCACAAGGTAAAGGTCATGGTGGTGCGGGAATACTTATTAAGGCTCGATTAAAGCATTACTTTCTGGAATCATATGCCAAACAAAACATCCAATCTACTTCCATCTCTTTACTGTGTTGGGGCCTAGGTTTTCTATTTCTACAACAGATTTTGTAACATTCTTTAAATCGCTCGGTAGCAAATTTCTATCAGCCGGAGAACTCTTGGCGAGGAAAAGGAGGAAAGTCTAAATAAATATCTGGAAGATTTGGCTCCTCTCAAAGTCACTAATTACTCTCTTACCAAAATGGTTAAAACACCGATGGATAGTGATTCACATCTAAGGCGAAGTGATGGTACTTGGGCAAAAACAGATGAAGAAAAAGGCAATTCATTTCCAGCGTACCTTAGGTCAGTCTTTCAAACTAATCCGTTTACCCGCAACAACAATAGCATTCAGAATGTTTCAACAACGATGCCAGCAGTACCAATTCATTTTAAACGAAAACAAGTCAAACGCCTGTGTACAACGAGTCTCAAACCCAAAAAAAGCACCTGGATGTGACTTAATTACCAACAAATTGATAAGTGAATTGCCACAAATAGCTCTGATGCATCTTATACATATTTTTAATGCAATACTTCGTCTGGGGCACTTTCCTACAACATGGAAAATATCCGAAATAATAATGATACCAAAATCAGAAAAAGACCCTACTCAAGTATCTTCATATCGGCCCATAAATCTCTAAAATCGAGCGGTTTTTGCTGGAAAAACTAACATCAAAGCTCAATTCAGTTATTCCTCATAATCAATTTGGGTACCGCAAGCATCATGGACCTATCGAGCAAGTGCACCGCATTGCTTCTGAAATAAGACGAGCATTCGAACAAAGAATGCACTGCTCAGGAATATTCCTAGCTGTCGCACAGGCCTTTGACAAGGTCTGGCATGAAGGACTTATCTATAAAATTAGAAAATTTCTGCCAAGCAATTCGCACAGGCTTCTGGAATTATATTTAACAAATCGGAAATTCAGAGTTAATTATAAAGAATTCCTAACATGAGACTTTGAAATTATGGCTAGAGTTCCACTGGAGTACACTTTGTATACTTCTGATTTGCCAACTGATAAACACCTCGTTACCTCGAACTTTTGCGGGCTGTCCCATTATGCAGTTGCCGGTCAAACCCAACACAGTTGTCGACAGTGATACGCGATCAAGTCGAAGAAGTTTATTAGTTCTGTTTTTGTCCATTCTTGCCCAAGTTAGTCTAGCCGTGTGGCAGAATTCCTCGTCAGCCCAGGATTTGTAGGCGACAGCCAGATATTTCCGTTTGATTTCGAGCTTGGCTGTTGCCAGTGGAATGCCGATGTTTACGGAGGGCTGAATTTCGTGCATTAGCGAGCCTGCCTTGGCAAGCTCGTCCGCCTCGCAGTTTCCCGGTATTTCGCTATGTCCGGGAACCCAGACTAGGTATACCCGAGAGTAACTTGCGAGCTCATTTAAAGATGTTCGACACTCATGAACTAGTCTTGATGTGGCCGTGGAGCCAAAAGAGATTTAATGGCGGCTTGGCTGTCTGAGAAGATAGATACGTCGACTGCGCCGATATCACTACTTAGCAGCATCAATTTGGCTTTGAAAATCGCTGCAATGGTCTGGGAGACGTAGGGAGATGTTTAAGTCCAGTTTGTCGGAATATTTACCGCTGCCGACTGTACCTCTAAGCTTGGAACTGTCGGTGTAGATTTCGGCTGTTTCACCGACGATTAAGTCTTTTGAAGTCCAGTTGTTTCTGCTTGGAATAGTGAGGTCGAATTCCCTGTTCAAATCGGGATAGACCGACATGTAATCGATAAAGTTGGGGTCAGGTGGATCCTGATTCAGAATAGAAGCATGGCCCGTGGGGGATATGCGCCAGTGCGAAAGAGCGTTGAGTCTAATCGCTGTCAACTTGACTTGTTGCTTAACCAGGAGCCCCGAAGGCAGCCAAAGCAGCATGGCAAAAAGGGCTTTCGTAGGTGTGCTTAGTATATGAGCAAAACATATTTGTGTTGATTAGTAGTTGAAATTCTTGGTGAAAGTTGAAATGTGAAGAAACGTTTGCGTTGGAATCATGTTGTTATGAAAATAAATCCAACTATAGCGATAGAATTGTGTTTTTTTTCGCATATCGGGGACAACAGTAGATGGCGCCGACTTGTTTATTTCCACAACATCTTCCACAGAAACCACTATTCAGCTTCATGGTGTTCAGAAAACTATTCCATTACTTATTATTCAATTTTGTTTATAATGATATTTTATATTGATTCCAGTACTTTACGAGAATTTTGCTATCTGGCTGTTTCGTACCATAGAATTTCAAACCAAATGTATTAAAATGCTTATATCTTGCAAGGTACGCCTTTGACATAAGAATTATGCCTGCGTAATTGGTAATTAACAATTTATTTCTAATTCTGATTTATTTTGGCTTAAGGCATTTTGCGTTCCACCAGTTTTCGTTATTAATGGTACCGATATAAGATGTGCATGATGGGGGGTTATATTTGGTTTTAGAGAAATTTAAACAGAAAGGACAATTCAGAAAAATAGCGGATGAGTCATAATTATTAACAATATGCTCATAATAGTCTCATACTCGTATCAAAAAATTTTTTAAAGAAATTAATGTAGTAAATTAAACTGAAACAACACCAAACATTTTTAATTGAGTTTTTGGTGCTTGCACACAATTGTGACTAACTTTGATCCATTGCTTTCACACGATTGTGACTAACTTTGTTCCATGATATTTTTCCAAGTACCTTGCTGCTTTCGTAAAAGTACCAATTCCATGTAAACAATGAGAAATTGAACACATTTTTTCTATTCATATTTTTTCCTGACGATTATTATTTAATTTGCCGATTACCCGGTTTTTTTCCATCGTTTGCACCTGATCAACTATGCAAAATATTTGGGATACGAGTAAATCTATTTCTCAATCAATTATCTTTGATTTGATAAAATTTTCGATTTGAGTCTAATGTTATACCATGGTGAGACCAAAGTGATATTAAGCAATATTGGGTGCTTTCGTTATTACATTCAATATTAAGTAATTTACAATACATTTTTCGGTGAACAATATTACTTCAAATGCGTAATATTGCAGATATTTCCTCCAATATTGCGAAAATGTACTTTCATAATAGTGTTTTTGACAATTTTTACCCAAATAAAGAGGATTAAAGGAGAACGAACGTCAGATAAATTTACAATTTATTAAGTGTGAAAATGGAGAATTCCCTTTAATATGTACTTGTCTCTTTCTTTTGTGAAACATTATTTTCTGTTCGTATATTGCTACCACATTTTTTAAAGAATGTCGAATAATGTTTAAATTAATTGCAATAGTTGCATCCGCAAATCGATCCATTTTTTCAATTCCAATTTATTTTCGCACCTACATAAGAATAATAAATAAATAAATACTGAGCTGTCAAACAATATTAATTGAATTCTATATGAAGAGTCCTAATATCGCTATAGAAATATGGCAAAATAATCGTAATATGGTTGTGGTCTGAGCAAGGTACTCGTATTACACGAAATGTAAAAAAGAAAATATAAAATTCACCTGTCGATATTTCGAAATCTTATCCATAAAAAACTCAAACCTCATTTTCGGAATAAAGGGCAGCAAAATTTTGTGAATTATTTATTTTGCTTTGTTCATAAATTCAATTAAGTATAAAATGTTGTGTCCTTCATCCCGGCTCGCAAGCAAAGTGCATATCATTTTAACATGATTGAAACATATGCTTTCGGCTTGTATTCAATTTGAATTTTGGGGTAATGCATACTTCCATTTTCGTAGCTACACAAACATCCATGCTAGTACGCTTATGGAGCACGTCTCCTCACATTGCATTTTCCTTGATGTACTGACACAATAACAACACAATCTTTTTGTGCTAAATTTGCAAAATGTTTCTCAATTTACTTAATTCTTATGCATTTTATAAACTTTTAATCCATTAATTTTATGGCAGAGAGCAGTGTGTGTATGTCTGAACGAATATGTGTGTCTGTCTATAGTTGAATAAAGTGGTGCATAAAAGTCTGTTTGTGTGTTTTGCGTGGGGGAAGTGGGAGTGTGGCCTGTTTGACTTTATGAGTTTCTGCTAGCATTGGCAAAATTTTGAAGTGCCATGCAGCTACATATTGATTAAATGAAGATGACAACAATGAATGACATCGTTGACTTAAGTCATTACGTGCACTCAAATGCTTTTCATTTGTTGTAGCTGCTGCTCATGTTGTTGTTGTTGTTGTTGTTGGTGTTGTTGATGATGATGATGATGTTTGTGCTGCTGGCAGACACTTACATGTGGAACACAACATAGTACAACAGCTCATCACCCCCGCTCATCCCACCGCTCACACAGGCACAGGCATCACACAAATAGCTGTTGCTACTTTGCCCCGCTACTGCGCCAAGGATATTCACAATACTCGTAAATGAGTATGTTATGCACACACGCGTATGCTACATACTCCTACATGTACACGTATAAGTGCAGCACATGCAGCTGCAGTTGCTGCAGCACAAACAATGAGGAGTGATTTGTTTGAAAGCTCAAATCACATTGAATAGTTTGAGAAGTCATTGGAGTGGTTGTATGTGGATCGATGTATAAGGAAAAGCAGTACTGATATTAAAACAAGTTATCAGGATTTAGTACTGCAAAGCGAAATCAGAAAAAAATATTAGAAAGCTTCTACTATAAATAATTTCTGTAAAATTGTAGCTAAGAAAACTATTTCATGGAAATTGAAAGGAAACAAGGAGAAACGTTGCAATAACTAATTTTTCAATCAAATAGAAGAAAAAAACATTAATAAAAACAAACATATACTTATATACTCGTACTAGTATAAAAGTAATTTAAATCTAACAAACCGTGACTAACGAATATTTATAGTAGGTCGTACGGACTATAACATATACGAGAATGGCTTGAAGTTTTCTAATGGACAGTTTAGTGCTGTTATTAGCTGCTAAGTCATCTAGCTCTTTTCCAGATATACCTGAATGTCCTGGCATCCACATAATTTTGACTTCGTTTTTCATTACAGTGAGCAACTGTTGTATATTTTCTATATACTCTAAACTGTTAGAATAGTTTTTTGTTGCCTTATAGACTGATCGACTGTCAGTGGAGACGACGTATTTTCCCTTTCTGTTTTCAATTCATTGTAGGCTGGATAATACGGCTTGCGCTTCTGCTTTAAGAACGCTCGATCCATGCGGTAATAATCCTCTGGAACTATATGTACCATTATCGGCTACTACTGTGAAAGCAACTGCATCCTGAATTTTTGAACTATCAGTGAAAATCGGAGACCAATTCTTTTCTTTCAGTGGTGTCATAGTGTCTAGGAAAAGCTGTTTGTAGACTGTAGTGTTTGTACCTCCCTTATCATAGCTTGTTAGTTTATCGATAAATGACCCTGCGCTTAAAGTCCATGGACGGTGTTTGACCGATCGTCTTGGTGGTGTTGTATTGAAATCCAGATTGGTTTTAAGCTTATAAACTGCGCAAAGCGCTGATCCATCGACAGAGAGAATTTACAAGCTTTAAAGAGTTGTATTTCTTTATACAAAATATGCGAGGAGTTACAAAATAAACGATATGTTAGACCTCAACACAGGATCTGCATTATCTGTTAAATTTTAACGAAGCCTCCTCCCGTTAAGAGATTTTCAGTACGCGAACTTCCTAAGGCTCGTAAGCTGGACCTCACAACTGAATAATATGGTGTCTTTAACATACTAAGATTGGCATTGACATTTTCTATAGATTTCTAGCCAGAATCCAATTTGGAGAGAGTCAGTTTTTAATATTTAAGTAGATTCTAATTGTCATGTGTCCAAATTTGGAAGAACATTGTTGCCATATGGTATGAATATTGCTATACAAAGTGAAGGCTCTATTTAGAGAATCCTATAGAAACATTTACTCATATTACCCAATCTACCTTTCATAATTAATGGTATTAGTGTGCGAGGAAAATTGAGAAAACTTTTACAGCTACGCCCACATTGAACACATATTTAAGTCTGGGCTCCCTGTATGGGTTCCATGGTCGAAATATCACATGATGGATCACTGTGGCAGTATAAAAATAGAATTAAAATTGGACGGATTAACCCAAGTGCAATTCTGCTTATTGAATTTAAGCATTACTAGTGTGAGGACGGAAAATACTACAAGTATTTTCCGCACACAGAACTTTCACCCAGCATGCAACATCCCACAGCCTAACAAAAAGTAACTACCTCCCACGCTAAATGGAACAACAAAACATTTACGCACAAACGATCTGACCAATAAGCGTAAAAGATTTAATGATCTCAGAAACGTAAAGTGTTATACTGAACACTACAGCGACCAAAGGCGGAACACGGAGAAAAACAAGAGAGAAACACACACAACACATTCAGCAGGCGGAGTACAAATAAATATTTATAACAACAACAACAACACTACAGCGACCGAAGGCGGAGCACGGATGACAAGGAGAGCGCACCACACATACGCGAACCGATCGCAAACGCAAAGCTGTAAACAGGCAGAGTACGAAGAAATGTTTCTACAACAACAACAACACGACAAATAACAGCAGCGATCAGGCCACACTACTGCAAGCAACAACTCTGCTGGACAACTAGAGGTATTACAACAAGGTGGTTAACCAGCCAAAGTTGAAAGTGGCCAAAGGACAACTGGACCACAATAACAACAAGGACTGATCCCATGGCAAGCTTTCGCTATATAAGCGAAGCGAACCGGACAGTGAGGCACTCTCCGATCCAGCAGCAGTCAGGCAAGACACACCACAGCAAGACTCCAGCACCAGTAGCACCAAGGTAAAGTATACTCTTTACACAAGACTAGACTTACTCCAACGCTAAGACCGCCCCACGAGTTTATGGTTCTACCGATTCTCGTGGTGACTTATACCAACGCTAAGACCGCCCCACGAGCTTATGGTTCTACCGATTCTCGTGATGACTTATACTAACGCTAAGACCGCCCCACGAGTTTATGGTTCTACCGATTCTCGTGGAGACTAATACGTACGTACAGCACCGCGAGTTTATGGTCCTACCGATTCTCGCGGAGACTAGCACTGCCAACCGCGACCACACAGACGAGGCCCCAAGCGACTAGCAAGTCCAATTATTTAAGTGAATGAAATTAGCAGAGTAAAATCATTTAATTCTAATTAATTTAGCCAAACTAATAAATTAATATAAATTAAATTAGTAATTAAATTATAAACAATTGTAACTAAGTTAAATAAAGTATACCACATTTATATGTGGTACACGCCCGCTTTCTAACATTAATTTCTGTATACGACCCCTGGAACCCGCTGAGTTTTACCCCAGCCGAAATAGAGTCGTTACACTAGAGATCTATACAAAATTTAACAGCAAAAGCTATATAAAATAAGATAGAAGTGGGGTAGCCCGGAGAACCGTCGAAGAAGGAGGTCTACAAGCACTCAGGCATCTATGTCCATTGTATTATAAAATTGAATAAAAGGAGATAGAAGATTCTGAAAGAGAAATTACACCTTTTGAAACTTCTTGGACTTTTTTTTGAATCTCAGAAGTCTGTTTAGGGATAAGGAATGTACTTTGTCCATTCCCAAAACATCATCCTAAATATACACGAGTCAACCATTGACGTAACACAGAATATCAAAATATTTGGATATTTCAGGCAGCAGTTGCGGCAACATGAATTTCAATAAGCAACAAAACTACACACGAAGCAACAGTCAAAGCAACATGCCAAACCAATGATGAAAGATCTTTCCCTCATTATGTCAGAAGGAAATCTACAATTCTCTTGTTTAGGCTCTCTAGGAAGCACTTGGTTGTTTTGTAGGCAACTGAACTGCACCATTGGTCCTTGTCAATATTGTTCAAAAGACTCTTAATCCAATCAATACCCCCTGCAAAACTCTTACCGGAACTCTTGTTGGAAGCTGAAGCCCCCTGATATACGAGTATATCTTCCACAGCCCTTTGTTTTGTTCATGGATACGTGCGAGCATTTCGCTTGGTTTTCCGGGAGTGACCCGGTATCCAAGCACTAGCTTTTACAAATCTGCTACTGCAACCGTCCGTGAAAACGAATTTGCAGTTTTCGCAAGCTTGAAGCTTCTAGGGAAGATGTAGAGGAACACTGCACGTTTATAATGCCACGTTCCACACGCGTCCCCTCGAACTTCGGTTTGTCCTTCAACTCACCTATGGTCTTCCAAAGGTAGCTATCGACATAGTCTAACTGCCCTTCGGACACAAGACTATCCCGTTTACCGCTACGTCGCCACTCCTGCGAATGAGTCACCAGAGGAATACGGAGTATGATCCGACTAATTTAGGGGTGCTTCTGCCACCTCCTTTACAGGAGGAGGGTGAAATGGCACCTGGGTCGAGCATACGGGCAGATCAGATTCTGGTCTTGCGATCTTCTTCCTCTTTGCCTTTCTGCTATTCCCATCTTCATGCACAGATCCCCGATTGACACTAGACTAGTTATAATCTGCTCTGTCACGCTTCCTTGTCGTCACAGGCGTCGAAGTCGACGGAGTTCCCCAGCTGTTGCTGCGGCTTTCCTCTCCCTCTGTTGTTTCCTTTTTTGCTGTCTTGTAGACAACATTCCGCCTGTCTCAGGACCACCAATATCCCCGTCTTTTTACCGGTGACCTCCTGGATTGCACCAGGTTTGACCGTTGTCGTACATGTACCAGTCTCCTGTAGGAGCTAGGGGAACCCTCTAGCTTCTTCACAGCGTTAGCATTTGTTGCTTCCACCTGCTTCGATGCCAGATCGCCACCTCGTTATTCCAATTGTAGGCTTTCTACTGACCTAGTCAATGAGCCACTAATTACACTCAGTAATTTGGTTCCTGCGCGACCCTTAGTGTCAGTCTCGGTCATTTGGGATGGTGAGCTTTTGGCCTGCACATCCGATTCCCAAGCCGCCGACGTATCGGCGGGAGGATTACTAGTTAGTTGGATAGCTCGTGCAGATAAGCCTGGAGTAGGCGTCACCTTGATTTTTTGCATTTTATTCTTCTCTGCCAAGTGTGAGTAACTGCCGCCCCACTGGGGTCAGACGCAGACCAGCGGCCGCCCACTATGGAACATGGCCCCGTGGATTTTAGGGTAAGGGAAGGAGAGGCACCTCACTATGGAGCAGACGCCCCTAAGCTGGATTGAAATTGGCTGGGAGTGAAAAAGAAAATTTAGGATTGTGGACAGGAAGAGAATGGGGTGAGGGTAGGTTGTTAGTTCTTTGTTTGTTCTCCCCGACTGCCCGTCTGACACGGTTGAACCCACAGGACATGGTAGGACTAAGAGTCTGACCATGCCCGTCAGTATGGCCAAGTCGGATCATTGTAACTATGCTCCCGCACCACATCAAGGTGACTTCCAAGCGGTGGTAGTCACCTTGATGTGGTGACGACATAAGTTTTACGTGTCAGATTGCTGTCGGGATGCATGCCCAGGTATTTAGTTTCGTTGTATTCCAGTCAGTTTTCACCTTTGAGCTTAACAGTGGGCATTTGTTATGGTTAAGGGAGGACGTAATCTGGAGAAAGACTTTGTTTAATTTATTGATTTGTAATCTTGCAACAATTGAGTAAGTTTTCTAGAACCCTTTTATGCTTAAGAGACGCAAGTTTTGGAAGGGTGTTTATTGCAAAGATATCAGTATCGGCTGCAAATATATCAACGATAGCTCTTTTGGAAGCACGCAAATCGTATGTATCAATATACAATAGGATCGGACCAATGACACTGCCTTGAGGTACTGGCCTCGCCTTGTTTTACAAAGAAATATCTATATTTAATGTAGGATTTGATAAATATTTAATAGTTTATCGGATGGGTATCCTTTATTTTGTAGCGTGAGCCGTCATGCCAGACACGGCTGAAAGCTCAGGATATAACGAAAATCGCCATTGTACAGAATTTCTTTTGTTCGAAAATTTTGTATAAATTGTATTTACATGTCTATGAACCTGTTCACTTGCATGTGTAGTTGAAGCCGAATTGATCTTAAGAGGAAAAGAGTTTCCATCATTTTGGAGACAATGAATTATAAGTCTGCAGTTTTCAGGGTTTAAGAATCATTTTTACTCGAGCCACTTTCCATTGAGGAGGAATAAAGCCACATAATAAAAGAGCGTTGTATATAAAGTCAGAAAACTGCACCCCTCCTCTGGCAGCTGTTTTAAAATTTCTCAAGGAATGGGGCTTTTTTAACTTTCAGTTTTTTGATCGCTTCTTTGACTTTCCCTATTTTATGGGTAGGGCCATCTGGTAGATGTATCCCAAGGTTTCCCTTACTCTTTGTGCATTGAAAAGGGATGGTTCGAATTCGTTTAGTGCTGTTTCTAGATCAACTTTAGCCTATTCATTGTTTTCCAGTCTGATGGCAGATTGTGCCAGATATGGCCTCTTTAACTGTTTTGTTGCTTTCGAAAGGGTGTAGTCGGTGGTAATATTTATATCGAGGTTACTGAAATAACGCTGTAGTTGGGAGTTCTGTTCTGTTTTGACGAGCTTCTTCAGATCTTTTGAGAGCGTATTTAATATTTTTCACAACTTTTTTCTTGTTCAGCGATTTTCTTCCAGTTTTTCTTTCACAAGAGGAGAGATCTGTCTGAGTTTACGCTTGCTCAGGGGTGTTGACTTCCAGTTTTACGGACATAATTATTGAAGTGTACAACAACTGTAATGGTATCTTCAGTAGACTTAAGATGCAACTAATTCCAATCAGTTTTGTTGTTGTGAAGGTAATATTGAGAGGTTGAGTCAATAAAATTGTACATTTATGTGTCCTTTACGAGAGAATGGTCAGAGGCTAATTCATATGCATGAGCTGCATACTATTTCCGTAACATTATAAAAGTCTATTATGTCGGTAATTTTATTTGTATAGGTTCGACAATACGTTGGTGAGCCTGAGAATGCTGTGGGAAAATTTAGTTTTTTGTATCGGCCAACAGTTGGCGGCCTTTGGCAGTAGTGAGACTGAAAGTATGTTTGCGTTATAGTCCCCTCCAACTAAAAACTTGTGTTCGAGGGTTGTGAAGGAATATGTCTTTATGACATGCTTGGTGGTTATATACTGCCGATATTGTAATTGGGCCTTTCAAATCTTCAACAACTATATTGGTGGCAGTAGGTTTTTGTATCACCGCACTACTGCTGGTTACCGCATTGGGGGATTACGCGCTTTGAACGAGGTGACTCAAATGTAATTTTTGTGTTGAAGAGACTCTTGACTTCGTGAACATACTTGTTGTTCGGTTTCCCTTTTAGCTCAACAATGAAGACTGGCATTTTTTTTTTGCCTTTCTTAATCTCATATTCCAAATGTCCTTGGCAGAAAGCCAAAACCTAGTAGTGTTTCAGCAATTTCCTCAGTGCTTATGGATGTGTGCATGTTTCTGAGTATCACCCTGAAGCTTGTTTCTTGTTTTGATTCGTAGGTGTAGACTCTACACTGTGAAGAGCCTACTTTCTGTTGGCTGAGGGACACCTAGCAATATTTGTAGAGCTTGACTTGCTTCTTGGATGCTTTGTTCGGGGTAACCTCAGCTTCGCGGGGCATTTATTTGTGCTCTACAACAGTCCAACTCGTATTGTAGCTGCTGTTGGCGCTAAGGAGATTGTTGTTGTAATTTTTGTTGTTGCTGTGGTCTACATTTATTCTTAAGTCTTTCGGGATTTTTTCCCTTTGTTTCTTGAAATATTTGTTGTCAGGTCTATTTGCAATTAACTTGACAAGAAAAAAATCACTGCATGCTCTTTGGATTAAAATTTTGCAGCTTTTACCAAAGAACCTCAATCAAGACACGCACTATATATTGTATACACTTTGGTACAATTTTTAGAATTTTTCGAGTGGTTTTCTTCTTTTCACACACGGAAATTTATAGTTTAATATTCTACTTCTGCGTTAAATTCAGTTTTGCAAAAATTTATAAAGAAAGTGACTATGAATTTCTTGACTTTCGCAGTTCATTCTGAGTTTATTCTGTTCTTGTTTATTCTGAGCCACATCATGTGCGCTCATTCAAATGCATGGCACTTTTGTGCCCATTTCCACATTTTGTTGATTTTCATCTTCTTCATTAGCTTTTCACCATTGTAGATCAATCAATTTATATTTCTTTGTTTGTTTGATGGTTGAGTCTTGAAGGTATGCTTCAAGTGTTCTTATAAATTAATTGGTCATTTATTTTTAATTTAGTGGTATGTGCAATGTGAGGTGTGTTTGGAGGAGGGATTCAATTATCAATATGACTGTTGTGTGCTTTAAAAATGAATAAAAAAAATACATTACGTAATTCACAACAACAAGTGTGATCCTTTTTAGAATATTTTTTGTTATTTAACTTAATTTTTCTTATTACTATTGAACCGTCATGCATAACAAAAGCAAAATAAATAGAGGAGAACGAATACTACAACAAAATATTTATAATCAAATTATTGTTGTAATTATTTATATTCGTTCGTAATGTAAAAATATTATAATCGTTTCTGATATTGAACCCAGCGCTCAATCTCGTAGACATCAATAATATTATATGTTCGCTGGTGAATGCTAAGTAACCAAAAGTTTCTGATTTGTAATGTGTTGAAAGTGCCACTTTCATATCGACGACAGCTTTCACTCGACGACAAAGAGTCAATTGCAACTAGTAATACAAATTGAGTTATTGTCGTAAGTATCTGTCCATGAACAAATTGCTTTGTGTACGTACGTATGTATAATTTAGCTATTTATTTTATTGATGTATTCTCAGCGGTGTAGCTGATACACGAATCCCAAAAATCCAAAATGTCTATAAACCGATCAGTTGGTTTACTAATCGGTTGCCGATTCCTTGGGTGCAATACCGAAGGATCGTGATGATAACTTCAAGTGCAATACTTGAAGTCTGATGTCTCTTTGGGTACAGTACTGAAAGAGTGCTATGGCTAATCAAGTAGTATTCTTGAATTAGCCTTGTGGCTGATATTGGCGACAAAGGAAAACACTGTTGATTGTTTGACTTCAAAAGTATATCTCAATTTTAATATATTAATTGATTGAATTTATATCACAATTTTACTTATTCTACAATTATGTTCAATGCACCAGCATTTGTGCGTGCTTAGGGAAAATTAATGCTTTAGACCGCACGTGTAAGGAAATGCTGATGAGGCTTCGCACGCTGTATATCCGTTCGTCGGGTGTACTGCTTATTGGGCGTTCAAGAGCAGGCTATGGTAATGGGAATTGCTGATTGTACTTTTGCTTTGGACCAGCTACTCGTGGTAAATAGCCGATGAAAATTTGTGTCTGTTTTGGACTTAAAATTTACATCATGTCTGAAAAATCGTTGGATTGTGCCAAAATAGTACATCGATATGGTCGAGCATTTCTACTGTCATTTTTTCGACGCTGTTGTTCATCGCCAAATATTCATGCCTGAAAAAAAAGTTTGTCTGAAATATGCTGTTCTGGTATAATCTGAAAATTCATTCTGATATCATGCCTTTTATTAACCATATTAAAATTTGTGATTCAAATTTTTTTTCTAAGAGCTATAGTGGCATAATCCACTTCAAGCGATTTGAGGCTATTGAAACACCGTTGGTTTTCAAGAACAAATAACAACTAGTTTCAACTTCCATGTTCCAGTCATATTACTTCCACTATACAATTGGGAGTACTTTTTCTTTACTTTTTGAAAGTGAGACTCCTAAATGACAACCAACTAAAAAATAACGTGGTTTCCTCTGCATTAAATATATAATTGGGGTCATATTCTTCAATTTATTTCCACAGACTATTTGTAGGCCAATTCTGCTTTTCTGATAATATTATGGCTTTTTTAAATTTAGCCATCCATCACTTTTTGCAATGTCTTTATCACCTAATTTTCCTGTATAAGATCCAGAAATTGAAAGGGTTTTTTTCCTAATAACTGTTATGCACATTTCAGAACATCCCAACAGACAATTCCATGAGGCGTACGATTATCTTATTTAAGTAGGATTTTCCGTGTACTTTTAAGTTTATGGTTTTTAAATAAAACCAATTGTTTCCCCGATTTTTGTAACTATCTTAAAAGAGGTAAGGTTGGGCCCTGATCTCCCATTACATCCCGGATATTGAGGATTCAATCAACTACGGCTTTAATATTAGCAAAAAATAAAATCGGAAGTGTATCGTATGTATTTTACCACATTTGCCAAGGAGTAGAAACTGAGGTTCTACTTTCAATCTATGAATATTCCACGAATCGTAAAGAACATGACAACCCGTCACAGCACTGGTTCTCTGCAAGAGACTTCCATATATCAATTTCAGTTCTTTGTACCCTAACCTGTGATTTGAGTCTTTTGATTTCTGTTAATGGTTTCTGGCACATATTAACATGGAATTTTTGTTCCATTTCTGAAAATTTCCCCTCACCCATTTACCCCATCAATTTTCTGATCTACTCTATCTAAAACGTCTACAACAGAAAGTTTAATATGTGTGCTGGTAGGGCACTGAATGGAGGTTGCATACTTTCCCAAATGTGTAACTGTAACCATTTCTGGCTCAAAGTGTTTTCCACAAATTCGGAAATCTTTCAAACTTGTCTTAGGTGAATTGCACAGTGACAATCATTCACCTCACCAGAAAGCGGCTGTGGAAAAGATTTTTATTTTTAAATGTTTTTATAATTGAAAATGTGCTATCTGCTCCTCCTTTAGCGCCTAAAGTTTTTTTAGTCATGGATATAATCTAAATATATCTGAGTTTTCACCTTATCACTTAGGACAGATTTATAATTTTTGTAGACACCTCCTGGCATCAGGTGGGTTCTGATACATGGAGCATCTAGAGCAAATAGAAAATTGGAAGCAGCCTTCCGGATGAATTTAAGTTCGCTTACAATGTGGTGAAAAAGGGTTTTCGCCACAATATATTTATTGGCCTTTGGCAGAAATCATGCGAGAATATGTCAATTGTCATTATTTACGCATGAGTTCGTATCATATAAGTCCTAGTTGTGGCCTGACCCACTCATCAACATTTTTTTCTCTCCAGGAAGAATCCATTATTTATGTAATTTATTTATGTTTTTAAAATTTAAATATTTATTTAAATGTCGCTTGGGCTTTCGTAACCGATCTTCAGCTATGCCAACACCATTTGCGTTGTGAACGGCATATAAGATAGATAGATATATATACACTGCGCCTTCAAAGATCTATTGTGATGCCCCTGTTTATTTGAAAGATGAGGATAGTCTCATCTAAAAATCTTCTGTCAGGTTAATTTTCGACAGGAATTCATATATTTTGGAGGAATCAAGATGAGGGATCTTGCTCATATCTAAGATATAATCTCCAAAACACCTGAGTCTATTGTGTGCTAATGGTCCGCAGTCTGTGACCAGGTGCAGTGAGGTTTCGTCATTTTCTCCACAGAATCGACAGATGGCATCTGAAGATATACCCAACTTGTTCAAATGGTAGTTGAGTCTACAATGTCCGCTTAAAATGCCTGTGATGATTCTTAATTTACTCCGAGGCATATTTATTAAGTCCTTAGCTTTTTTAGGATTAAAATCTCCCAGAAGAGCTTTGGACTGTCTTAATCCCGGAAGAGTTTTCCAGGTTTGACTTATTTTTGCATCTGTACACTTCTTCAGAGACCTCCAATGATATTGGATGATAGTCCACAGAAGGGTTCAGGGCCGTTGAAATGAGAGGCCGCAGCCTTCCTAGCTAAGCTATCAGCCTTCTCATTTTCCTCTACTCCTATGTGGCCTGGTACCTACATTAGAGATAACTTGTTCATACTGCCTAGGGAGTTTAGCTTCCCAATACAGTCCCACACAAGTTTAGACCTCACTAAGAGTGAGCTCAGACTCGAATGCTGCTTGACTATCAGATAGTATCACGATGTTTTCCCCCCGATACTTCCTGTCAATGTTGATCTGAGCACATCTCTCAATAGCGTGAATTGAACGGCATATAGACTTTAATAAAAACTATTCCAAATCTACCCAGAACCTCTTTTACCAAGCTGTAGTTTCTGGGTTCCTCCGACTTTTTAGTAGGCACAAGTTTCCTTGTCTATATTATCTTGTAAAAGTTCCAATGTGGAGGATTTTTTATTACGAGTGACTCTTGAGCTGCTTTTGCTGGGAATTGTATTCTTGAAGCTGCTTGTATACCTTGAATAACTATTTAACTCACATTTTACTTTTATGATTATTCAGCGAAGAGAGTTATCTCAGCCTTTTCTGATCTGTAATAATTTCGTCTTTTTCCCCAGTGCAGTTGCTTTGTGCATTTTGTTGCCGCCATGTACATATGTGGTTATGCAGGCGACAACTATTTTGCTGTTTTAAATGTCTTATGCAGCATATGGACGGAACGAGTTCTCCAAACACTCGGAGATGTAAATATTTGGAATATCTTGAAAAAGGTATCCTAAGAATTTTTAAGGAGTTAATTTTGTGTGTAGTTCTTTTCCTTAATGAATCTTTCGGTATGTGAGTGCAGACATTTTCAAGACAGTCCTGGTTCATTTTCCCCAAACATCACATATATTTTAGCATGTGTTAGCACTGAATAAAGTTGTTAAGTTGATCGATCCAGTTGTTTATTAGTTCTAGGGACTGGCCGCTTATTGGGGTTACTTGACTCTAATTTAGTGCTATCACATATTTCGAAGCTAGCATTACATGCTTTGAAGAGACGCAAAGTTGCTTAGCCATTATGTCTACTGTATTCAGTGCTGAATAAATTGGTTTCAGCACAACACTGTGACCAGATGCAACATAATTTTTTTAAATAGTCTGGGATTTACATGTGCTCGGGTCAACTTTTGTGACAATCCCACAATTGTGCCATTTGTGGCTATGTCCAAAAATCTTTCAGAACACCCCAATTTGCAATGCTGCTCGCTGTTTTGATATCACAGTTCATTAGGATGTTCCGGAGATGTAAAGGATTGGCAGTAATCATACAGTAAGTAGATTCTTCTACCATTGATTGAAAAAAGATTGACTAAATTATTTTTTTTTACCGTCCAGTAATATTTAATGTTAGATGCACCTTGTTTACAGACTACAACGGCACATATTATAAAGTCGCAATTGGTTGCGGTTTGTTTGTTTTCTTGCAGTAAAGTCACAGGCATGTCACCTTTCACTTTCTTAGCCGAGAAGTAGAAACCCAAAGTGTACTTCATTCGCAGTAATATTAATTTACAACATCAGGGAATACCTTTGTATTTTAGCCGGGAATACTGTCAAAAACCACGAAGTATAACACGCCCGAACGCTTCGACTGTTTCCTTACAATAACTATTACCATCCCCTCTGTCGTCCGCGGCTAGCTTAGAAGCTGAGGTCGTGGTTCTCGACCCCACCACATTGTGACTGAAGCGCAGCACTAAAAAGTATATATTTTTATTGTTGTCGAGATAGTTTCGCATCTACAAAAACTTACAATACTGCAGGTTTGAAGGTTTCTTAGTTTTCATTGATTTTAAATGATTATAAAGTTAATAGTTACACCCTTTACCCTTGAAAGAATCGTAGCAGCTATGGAAAAAATATAAAATTGCTAAATTTTGAGGAAAAACAACGTCGCATGGACATCGCTCAGGAGCTGTTTTTGGCCAAAAACAAAACCGTTATCATGCCTCAACCACCGTATTCATCGGACTTGGCCCCCGCTGACTTTTTCCTCTTTCCAAAACTGAAGACACCGATGAAAGGAAAGCGTTTTGCTACGATTGAGGAGATAAAAGAAAAATCGAAACAGGAGCTGTAGGCGATACCAAAAAAAGCGTTCCAGAAGTGTTTCGAGGATTGGAAAAAACGCTGGCATAAGTGTATTATATCTGAGGGGAATTACTTTAAAGGGGACAAGATAGTTGTTGATAAATAAATAAATACTTTATTTTTTGATCACACAATAACGGTTCTTTTTTTATCACACCTCGTATTTGCAACTTTTCCACCTTTTTAAAATGGCTATGACTTTTGTCCAATTGACGAAATTGGGATCCAATTTGGTAGTTATGTTGATGTTGATCCTTTTAAATACTAGGCAAAATGCGGCCGGTATATTAACTGCCACGCTCACGATTAACCAATCGTCATAACTTTAGATCTATTAGAGATATATGGATGAAATTATTAGAAGCAGCATATGGAGATTATAAAGCCAACTACAAGAAATTGGGTTGATCAGAGATGGATATGCCTACTTTCCATATAAGGAACTCTCGTGACTAAAATTTAAATTAGCCTAGCTCGTATGGATAATATATGAATAAAATTTTTGTCACCAACATTTAGTATGTTTTCATTATCTTCAATTTCTGTTGTATAAATTACATATTTCTATGTTTAAGATAATTAAAAAAAATATTTTTTCTTTTAATCAGGCCGAAGCCAACTTTATTAATTTGATTCTGATTTTAGACTGACTTAAGAAATAAACTTAAATTTACTTAACACCTATGCTGCGCCGCTCTGCTGCTGCTGCTGCTGGTGAAGTGTTGTTGTTTTCAGTTGTTGCGCGTGTTGGGCATTTCCTATGAAAAACGCTAGACTTAGCGTCAGCGAAAAATATGGGAACGGATGTTAATTTGAGTTGTGAAATATTGAAGTTGACAAATTTCGGTGTAAATGGTATTAACTCCTCCCTCCTTAAGTGTGATTGTCCTCAATCACTCAGAAATATGGCAGGTCATTGACGCTTAAACTTTTTGGTATTTCATGCCACATTTCGGGGCGCGTTTTTTTCTCTATGACTGGAACAGGTGTTATCTGCATTTCTTTAAATATAACTCTTTCAGATGATTTCTTCCAAACCTTCAGCAAAATGATTATGGTAATACAGATGCTGGTCAATACAACCAACGATATTTTATTGAGATTGTTGTCTATCTGCAGAGAAGTTATAAATTCGGTATTTTTTATGTGTAGATCCTCGAGGGCTTTTAGTGAGAGTAAGTTTATCCGTTTTCTTTCCGTGGGTGAGGGTTGCATTATTGCGGGTGATGTCTCTAAGGTTGTCGCTTCTATATTGCTGTATTCCTCTTCATCTATCCTTACTGTAGTGTTTGCAAATTTAACAAGGTAGGTTCCATTTAGTTTGTGATGAGATTTTTCTGTTTCTATGATTCCATTAAAATCATTAATCAGGAGAATGCCTGGTTGGATTTCTTCTACTGTTGATACATGATGACCATTGATGTATGTGCAGGATGAATTCAAGCCATTAATTAAGTTTGGAATGCAAGTATCATTACTTAAATCTAACAATTCATTTCTTTTACATATTTTAATATTGTTATATTTTTGACAATTGTCTATAATACCATACAATCTATTTTCATGTTTTAATAATTCATTATGTTTTAGCAAAACCATTTCGTTGTTCTTTTTTATTGGTCTAATAATTATATTCGTATAAGTTTCTTTTAAAGTTAGTGGGATTTTAATTACATATAAAATTGTTTCTTCATTAGTTAAAACATTTATGTTAGCAAATTCTAAAGCTTCTTCTTCTGAAGCGAATGGCATATTTTCATCTTCTAGTTTTCTTATAGCTAGTTTTATTTCTTTTTTATTTAATAACATTGAGTTTAATATTCCGTTTTTCGCCCATTCTATGGCGTATCTTATGTTTACTAATTCTTCTTTGACAAGTCTTAATCTATACTGAATGCTTGAAGCTATTTCATTGTTTAAATTTTCATCTTTTCTTATTTCGTTATTAATTTCGTTTGCTAATTTCGTTAGATTATTTATTCTTTCATTAAATGCTTGATTAATTATAACCTGTTTATTATTATTATTATTTAAATCTTTTAAATTATTATTAATTAACTCTAGATCGTCATGATCTGGACTGCCAGCAATATATTTCCAAGCAGTACCTATTATGTTAATTGATCTTTTGGCTTTATTGTGTTTAATTGGTGAAAAGGATTCTAGGATTTCGAAGGATTGTTGGATTTCGTGGATAAGGAGTGGGAAATATATATTATTCTTTTGTATGTTTTGGCTGGAATATGTATTAGCTGGAAGGTTCCATCTTGAATTTTAGCTTGTCCGTTTGTTATAGTTATCATGTGGGTTGTGGTATAGTCCAATATTTGTATTTCAGCAGTAGTAACGTAAATAAGCATCATAAATATTATATGGGTAGTATTCATCTCGATCCAGTTGATCCTTGTATAAACAGGCGGCTGTTCTCTGGTTTGAACTCCTTTTTAGGTTATATCCTGACTTGGGGGCCTCGTTTCCTGTTTGATGTAATGAGTCTAATGTGGATCCTCAGCGCGTTCTTATTTAAAATGTTTCCGTGTCAATAGCACTTTTTTTGTAACACTTTAGTAGTGGTATTTAAATAGCACTTTTGTTATGTTTTAATGTCACTTCTAATGTCTTAGTGGTATTTTTTAATAGCACTTTTATTTAGATGTGTTTTAATGTTACTTTTAGTGGTGTTTTACGACACTTTCATTTAACCAGTAAATTAAAAACAACGCGAGACTGGATTAACTGCTCGGGCGCCAATTACATATTTCTATGTTTAAGATAATTAAAAAAAATATTTTTTCTTTTAATCAGGCCGAAGCCAACTTTATTAATTTGATTCTGATTTTAGACTGACTTAAGAAATAAACTTAAATTTACTTAACACCTATGCTGCGCCGCTCTGCTGCTGCTGCTGCTGGTGAAGTGTTGTTGTTTTCAGTTGTTGCGCGTGTTGGGCATTTCCTATGAAAAACGCTAGACTTAGCGTCAGCGAAAAATATGGGAACGGATGTTAATTTGAGTTGTGAAATATTGAAGTTGACAAATTTCGGTGTAAATGGTATTAACTTATACCTACATATATATGTATGTATATTATATTATATTTTGTTACTCATTCTGTCATCAGTTTTTCTTCGACGCTCAACAACAACAGTCGTGTTGCGCTTGATTATTAAACGGTCCTGACATTGCGTCCATACTAGCGTATGTGCATATGTGCAATATTGGGATCATTCTACTACTTTCACGTCCAGAATTAACCAAAAATTATTGCACATTGTTCAGAGAACTAGCATTAAACAGCAGTATTGACATATTTTTATTACTTACGACCTAAATAAAATTTATGGACGAAACCTTCGACGAATACATGCTCGTATATTAACGCTAGAAAGCGTTCACAAAAAATGGGCTCGATCAGACGAAGGCCTCGCCTACCTACCTTATAATCAGCTCTGGGCAACCTACCGAAAATTACTCTAAATATGAGCCTAATGATGATATATGAATAAAATGTACATCGACATGTATAACTCGCACGTACATGTAACACCAAAGGATATATCGAAGTTGGTCCAACCCAACTTCTTCAGCTTTCTTTACTTGTTAATTCTTGAATTTTACTCAAGACCAATTTGATTTATCTTCTGACTAAGTTTTATCTCAGCCACCAAATGACCCACACACTCATAGCGATCAAGATGCATTTCCTTTTATATGCACACTTCCACAGCAAAAGCTCCGGCTACCGTGCACCGGCTGTACTTTTGTGAATAGCTTTCCTCTGAGCTGGCACGGGAGCGACCAGTGACAGTTTTCCTTTCCAACCAGCTGACTGGAAAACCTTTATTTGCAAAATTTAATGGTATGAAATCGGAGTAACAACGGCGCAAGAATCTAATTTTTGATAAAAATTGGTATTGAAAGAATTACTCATAAAAAATATATGTTTTTTTAAAATAATTCGCATTCGAAAAGTTTTGCTTGATTTTATTTGATCCAGTTCTACACAAATACTAAAACATATGTCATTTTTCTCTGGTTACGTCTTAATTATCTCTATTTTAATTATATATGATATATTAATAAAGTTTGACATCATAATGTATTAATAAAATTCACAAATATAAGATAAATGTATCATAATTTAATGCTAAAACTCCCACTGAGTGAATCCAGAACACAACTCACCATCTTGTGTTTAATATTTTTTCATGCTTACTGCATTAACAATGATCCTCTCGTATGACGGGCGTCTCGTATGACCTCATTTCATAACCAACCAAATGGTTGCTTCAAGTTGGTTTGATTAATGAATTGTATGGGAATATACGATATATGAGTTCGATATGTGACTAAGTTTTGCCTAGCGTATTTTGTTTATGCATATTATTAATTTTACAGCTGCTTTTAACAAGGCAAGACTCATTTTATTGATACTACCTGGATGTTTACTTTTCCATCCCCCTCAGTGTCATCTATTGGTGTAATGAATGCGAAGCTATGAATATTAGTAACGGAGTCGTGCTTTCTTGGCAATGCTTGCATTTGTGTTCTCGTGTTGATTTGGCGCTGTGAGCAATTGGCTGGAGCTCAGGAGATAGTTATGTAAGTGTGCAAAAGACTGCGTTTATGTTGTTGACTGAATGTCGACGTCGTTGATTTGCTGTTGTATCTGATGTTTTCATCCTGATCGTGGCCACCACAGTGCTGCCCGCCAGCTGCTGAACATGTCCAAAACTGCAACAGGAATCGGCTGAATTCCATAGCAGTGGACGACATTGCCACGACCGTTATTGAAATTGTCCAATGCTGCCATTGTGCTGCTACATTACGGGTGTGTGGGTGAGTAGATGAGCGGAATGTGCAGTGGAAAAACAACAACAAGGGGTATTTACCCAGTAGCACTTAATGCCAAATAAATCCGCTTAATTGGGAAAATTAATTCAGGCGAAATTATGAAAAATTGTATAAAATCCTGTCTTGCTTTTCGTTGCTACTCTCATTCAAATTCTTTGTTATTGTTGTTCGTGCAGCTGCATGCAACGAATAAAAGAATAAAAAAATTTTTTTTAATAGCGACAATCAACTTAAACACTGGGCAGACTGGATAATTTCCTTTTCCATTATTCTTCCTGAGGTTTTTGTTGTCTTTGCTGTTGTTACTCCTGCTCTTGTTGCCCAGCTTGTTGTTTTTTCATCATTTTTCTAGTACTTTGTGCTCCGACGAAGAGGATGCTGTCACACTTCAGCAACTTGTTGGGCTGCATGTAGGGTGTGACTTGGTTAGCACAGAAATTGCTTTAAGTAAAAGGATAGTAGATAGTGCTTATACTCTTGTACATACAATTATACTACAAGGGTGGATGTATGTGTATGATTTTATTGGAATTTGTTAGACTATGCAGCACAATACTCAAGCTTAAACAGAAGCGAACAATAGCGTAAAGTAAATTGAATTTCCATTGCTCAGGCTCAGAGTAGAAAAGAGAAGCAAAAACTAAAACAAAAACAGCAACAACGGCAACAATAACAAAAACAACGATAACAATGATGAAAAGCCTGTAACTAATAGGTGTACTCCACTGTAAGTAATGGCGACTTTGCTGAAGTAAAAAATAATTTTTTTAATTGTATACAGCAAACTGAAGGGAAATTTTAACAAAGCAAATATTCTATACTCACTACTTACCTCGACTAGTTAATTTTCAATTGTTACACCAACAGGTAAGCTGGCATCTAAACACAGTTTTCTCCTAATGCGTACTGTACAGACTGGGGGAAGTAGTTGTTGAAAAGGCGGTCCTTCAGATCATAGGGAAATTGTTTCAGTGAAGTGTGTTGGGTAGATATAATGCAACACAAGTACATTAACTGAAAATGCAAACTGTGATAAAAATAGACAAAAAAGTCATGAAATGCTCAAATCAAAAATAAATTTACCTTTTACCGGCATTACCTCTGTCCAATTTATGATAAAGTGACGACATCTACCAGTCAAGTAGATGTGGGCCATAACTGCACAAACTGCTCCGCTTCAAAAAACCGAACAAATCTAAGCTATACTCTTATTTCAACTGTTCACTCACTTTATATTGCATTACATATGGTTGTGCAACCGGTTTGAATCGAAGCATGGGTTTAAGCGAATCGTGGATGAATGAATCCAACATTTATTTCTTTCAACTGCCTTAAATAGCAAGTCATGAAACCTGAGGTTAGACCGCGTTCGAAATACCCTTTACCATTACGTGTGCGTGCGAGTTATACCATGGCGATTCATTCATCATTAGATTCATACTTAGGGTAAGTATTCTGTAGAGTATCAAGAGTTGATTATAATGGATGGAGGCGTGGCCTTTATCTGATCATTCTCATTTCTTGTGAATGGCTTTTTAGCGTCAATATAAAAATTCATAAAAATTATAAGTCCTAGCTCTCAAATCGTCCCGCCCATATTTTGTGCGGTGATTTATCCTACCACTGTGAACTTTCGTTAGAAATTTCCTTGAAGAGTCTTGCTTAGGAACATAGTGAGGAATTTTGGTTAATTGTGGGCGTGGCAGTGGTAATAATCTGCCCCTATTTTGCATGCACAGCAGTACGAACGTAATGTATACCATCCTCATCGGTTTTTTATATTTACTGCACAAATAATTTCTATACCAAACACTTCTCTCCGTTTTTATTTTGTCTATGACCAGATTTGTGGTAAACTAACGGCAAGCCGAAGAGTTGGCTAATGGCAAGCCCAAGATCGACCCATTGTGTCACACTATGACCGGAACTCTCTTATTATCTTCTTATATACGAATTTTGAAAATCTTACTTTAGGAAAATTTATTATAATTTCTATGCCAAAAGCGTCTGAATTCCGCAGGAAGCATTTTTTCTAGCAGAAAAGAACTGCTTAGTCTCACAGGCATTGCTTATCTCTTTGGTGATTCGATGCACTTCCTCAATTGTTCCATGTTTTCTCCAAATTGGTGACTTACGGTGAAGTTGTCAACATACCGCTCCATCTTGTTCAAAAGTATTGTTTAAACACCTTGGGCACTATAGAGTCTATACTATAGACAATAGGCTGATAGGTGTGTATGAAGTGGAACACGTGGGTTACGAAAAGTAAATTTTTTGAAATGAAATAAATAAAACAATTCCAATACTTTCATTATCAGATCAACAGCTAAGCACACTTATCCTTCCACTTTGTAGCTCAATACGTGGTTGTCTGAAGAATTACTCCATAGATTCGGCTGCTTTAATATTATTTTTGTTATTTGCACGAAGCATTTTTTATGTAAACAGAAAATACTAAAGTATACATATAAATATTTATTTATAATTAAAGAGAAATTTAAAATGCCCACTATTTACTCTTCCAATAATGTTGCGCATACGCCAAGTATACCAATAAATTAGTAGTGTTATAAAATAGATAAAAATGAAAAATAAGTAATAAATAAATTAACGAATATCACTCAATGAATAAGTAAATTAATTATTAACTATTATTAATAAATTAATTAATAAATAGATGAATGAATAAATAAATAAAAAAATTATTTAAAGCCAAAAGACTAATAATAAAGTAAATGAAGGAAACATACAATAATTAAATGGATGAATAAGTGTATAAATAGATAAATAGAAAATGGATAAATAACTAATGAATAAATGAGAAACTGCAAAATACAAAATTAAGTCAATGTTAAAATAAAAATGATTAAATAAACAAATAAAAATATAAATAAATGATAACGTTAAATAAATTTAAGAATATATAAATAAATGAATAAATAGAGAAATAATATAACTATAATAAGTAAATAAGTAAGTCAAGACAAAAATACAGAAATAAATAAATACATAAGCACATAACATAAAAGAATGTATATCTATAGATATTTACAATTTTTATTTTTTTAAATATATACAGTCTAAAGGAAAAGAGCATTAAAATGTAACTTATTTCAAAACGGCAATTAAATGCATGGCTTGCATTCTCACTCTCTCCATATCTCTCTCGCCTTGTCGTTTCCAGTTAAGCGTTGTCTTTTCAACGCTTTTCGCATGCTTGTGACTTGTCTCCATATAATTTCGCAGTTATCTACTCCGTCTATAATTTTGCACTTACTTTTTACATTTTTCATATTCAGTCAAGTTAAGCCCAGTCAGTCAAGTCAAGAGTCATTTGTTCTATGCCAGGCAGCGACTACTTTTGCTAAATAGAAACGAGTGAGCACGTAGCCTGTTGTATTGTGGTGATGAACTGGCAGTGGTACGAGGAGTGTGGCGTCGTGTACGACTTTCGACTGGGTTTGTACTCATAAGAACTTAACCCCTTTTTGCCATAATATATCCGAAGTTGGTTGACTGAATTCTACCAGTAAATGCAACAGTTCAATAGTACATCATCATCATTATCAACATCGTCATTAGTAGCAACAACACCATCATCAGCCAGGGCATATGCCATAGGCACACAAACGTCTCCGCCACATCTATTATACTTATATGTATTATATGCCACGCTGCTCCATCTACACTTCTGATCTGTATGCCTCCGACGCTGCACTCACGGCTTTTTTCCCTTTTAAGATGACATCAATATGGGCACACTCATACATCCGTAAAAAATATGAGGTTAAAAAAGTTCATTCATTTTGTTATACTGCACGTATAGCCGCATAAGTTATAGAGCCGTCGCTTATGTTTTTGTCTGTCTGTCTGCCTCCGTTCGACTCAGCCTACATCCCAGTCATTCAGCCTATCTACACACTTTAAGGATTATTATCACATTTTATATGATTTAAGCTGAAACTTACATATACCATCTCACTAGAGCACTAAATACTGGAGTCTTCGCAGGGGTATGTGATGCGCTGCACATCGCTGTCAATGCAAGTGCCGCAATCTCCACCGCCGTCGCAGGCATAGCTGTTGCTGCGCTGTACTGTATACCCGTAGAGTGTCATCTTGTGTGGTAGTTTTCAAGGATGTAATTATGAGTTGTTTGCGCACATACATACTGGCACAGTAAAGAGGGAAAAAGAGAAGAATAAAATTAATAGAAAATGTGGAAATTTGTATGGCATAAAAGAAATTTCCATAGGAAATTGAATTATGTCGCTTTTTGGTTTTACGTAAGGATACGTGAAAACTTTTAATTGGAAATGAGATATGAGAAATTTATGATCCTTTTTATAAAATTGCTTTCCTTCTACCTGTCTGCCTATCTCTCTGCCTGATTTGGTGGCATGTTGTACAACGATGCTGGCGCACGCCCCCATATAATGTATTTCTGTAAGGAAATCCGAGCATTATGCCATTCTAATTTGTCAGGCGATTCCTTGAAGCAGATAAGAAGACATCCTTTCCTGCAGCCACTTCGTTGTTGGCTGTTCTAAAAATGTTTATATGATTTTTTTTCTAACGTAATACATAATGGAAGTGGGCAAACACAGTTGCTCACCTGTTCGTCTGCGATATAGCATAAAATGCATAACTGGAGGCTTATCAACTTGACTTGTTTGTATTGTAATAATATGATTTTCATTTGAAGCTGTTCGAGTTCACGTTTACAGTGAATTGGCCACTGTGGCTGGTGAATTCCGAAAAATGTTAACAGTCGAAAGGTCGTTTATGGTGTTCAATTCTGCGGGAACGGTTTAGTGGGTAAAATTCACGTGTGTGAAAGTTAAGAGAATGAGTTGATTATTTTTGGTAAAAAATTTAGAAAACGCGAAGAGATATATTCGTGTGTGGGTGTAGTGTATTTTTTTACTCAGCATTTTGATTTCTGCTTGCGTGGTTGAACATCTGTTTGTCTTTCTTCTTTTTACCTGCCTATTGAAATACTATTATATAGTTAATCGTTTTGGGCCACTGTATTCTAGATTCCTTGGCACGCATGCAGGTGTCTCAGACGTTCGTGTGGTTTACCTTCAGGCACGTACACTTCTATCAAAGAAACGTACAGACAATGATGCTGGATAGAAACAGGATAAGTACAGAACAAATTTTGAGTTAACAGAAAGTGGAGGATGAACTTTTTTACTGAACAGTAATCACCAAAGTCCTCAGGTTCTAGCCGATAAGGATACCGAAGTTATTTCAGAAATATTTATTGCATCTGTTACTCGCAGATAATCGAACATGGCAGAGTTTGCCTTGGTCGTCACAAATATATTTTAGACTGTGATACTGGATAATGCGAATTTTAAGTATGATATTTTCGTGGTACATTCAGGGCTTTTATATCCTTACGTCTATACCATTATTAATTAATCACCATTAATTAATTAAATTGCAGCAGATATGAATAGTATTTTCAATAAAAGTTTTCCCAAAAATAGCCCATTGCCTTTAAGTCCGCCAATGAACAAATAATCCGGGTAACTTCCACCATTTGACGTCAATGCCAATAATATATTTGTGAAGACTTGTAAAGAAATATTATGAAATAGGATTAAATGTGAGATAAGTAAACACACTTTGTACGTTAGGAACATGATATCTGCAATATAAACCTCAGCTGGCAGAATACTTCAGAATGACGGCATGGACCACAATATTACCCTAAACCACAATTTAGCAATATTATATTTTGTTTATTGAACATATTTCGATGCGGCCGTGCTTCCGTTGTTGCACCACTGCATTGCCTATCTAATATGGAGTTCCAATCACTCTGTATCACAAAATACACTGTATTTGTCGCAGCTGCCTTCCAGGTCCAAAAGTTTCGTGCTGACTTCAGCCATCCCCGTTTCATCCGCCGGAGGGCAGAGTTCCGCTTTAATTTTCAGTTTTTTTCGGCACTAATTTGATCCTTAGGTAAATATATTTTCTTTTACTAACTCCGTCTACAATCATATCGAACTAATTCAAATTTGTTTCCTATTTCCGTGACGTATGATTGAATGATTTACGATTTTACTAAAAAAAATTTATTTAAAAGAAACCTACCCCAGAATTGTTGTAAAACTTATTCTGTGTTGGTAGTGGCCCTCCATTAACAGTGCACCTTCTTTATTTACCAGTCCCAGTTCCAAATAGTCTATGAAAATTAATTGGATCTTCTATATTTCTCTTCAATAATTTTATTTTCTTGCCAACATCTGTAGAAAGTTGCAGCTGTTCAGGGTTATTATTTGTATAAACGATTGCTGGCTTTCAAAGTGTTTTACTAAGTGGGTGATCCCGCTTATAAGGCTGTTTTACATTTTGACGTTTTCATCACTATTGCTGGTATTTAGTTATCTTGTCTTATTATCTAATTTATTACCTATTTCCTCTAGATCAGTTTCAACTCGTTGTCCTCTCTATCGTTGTTTAATGTCAGAGTGTGCAAATGTCACCTTCATCACGTTCCAAATTGTGTCTGTATCCATGGTTGATTTGTTTTTAAAACCAATTTAATTATTTTAAAAGCTTTTCTTATGCTGATTTTCTTAACAGTTTTTAAAAGCAAAAACTATACTAAATATAACTTCCAAATTGAATATACGTTAACAAAGTTTCTCTCTCTCTCTCTCTCTCTCTCTCTCTCTCTCTCTCTATGAAGTTTGTTACCATAGAGATTGAAATATTGGTTTGTGCTTGTTTTTAATTTAAATTTATACGGTTTTTGTTTGTAATATTGTTAAATTGAATGATTATTGTACGTTTTTCTATTGAACTTTTTTTCTATTTCTAAAGTTTCTGTTTGTATTTCAGTACTGGTGATTGTCATTGCTTTTAGTATTGCTATTACTTCTTCGTCAGAGCATCGGTTTACAGTTTTTATTTTATATGTCTTTTGAGGTTTTTTGTTTGTTAAATTTTTGCTATTAGTCTCCGTGTTTCCTTTTCCAATTAATGCTACCATCAGAGCATCTTCATATTTGGTTTCGCTTTTGCAATATTTTTGTGTGTCGGAAGGCCCTGATATATAAGCTTGTTAGTTTTAATTGGAAAAACCAATATAAATATCTTCACATCATGCCTATGAAAGTAAAGAATTTGTAGTCTAGTAGATAGGTAGGTAAGGCCACCCGAAGGTCGCACTTACTCCAACACTGACCCTTTGTGATACCATGAAAAGATGACAACCCGGGTCAATGCGTAGCTTTTATCCTTCTAGCTAAGTTTGCGGCAATTTTTTCGCCAAAAAGCCTAACAGGCAGCAGATTGAGCATAATGTCCAATGCTGCCATTGGAGTCGTTCTAATGGCAGTACTTATGAATACCTCTGCCGTTCTTTGAACCTTTGTTATCTGCCTATTGTATGTGGACTTACTTAGGGCTGTCCACCAAGCAAGCACCCCATATAAAAGGACGGCTACCTTAGGCTGTAACCCCCATTTTTTGCCTATAACTCTTTTGGAAGAGTACAGAGCTACCTGAGCCTTCCTAATGCGTTCGCTTATATTAGCCTTCCAGTTCAGCTTCCTATCTAGGATCACGCCCAGTTATTTAGCCCCCTCGACAAGGCTGCACTCATTAGTTTTGGAGCGATAAATTGAAGAATTTTATACTTCCTAGTGAAGAGCACCAGCTTAGTCTTGGTCGGATTAACCCCAACCCGGGGTTAAGGGGGTAGTCCTCAGGGTAGTGATATGCGTAATATAGTTCTATGTTGGATCCTTAGCCTATACTCTACCAAGACCGTTAGTGCGTGACGATGAGTCACATCCTGCTCGAGGTGACCCTGCCACTTACTGAACACAACGGATCTAGACTGGAGAGTCAATAAACACTTCCCCCCTAATCCAGGGTGTTATGCGTGTCCGTGCCTATTGGATGAGTTTTGCAGTCAGGGGGTTATCCGCGTAGACTGTATTCGAACGGCACCTCTCCGAAACCAGGCCGCATCGGGGAGTAACGGTGGCCTTACCGTGGCATAGGGCTCTGGCACGGTGGACCGCCATTTCCCTGGAAAAATCCTTGACTGCCCAAGCCTTCGGGGGAGGGCAGTCGTACGTAAAAGATGGAAAAAAAACAAAAAAAAAAACGTTTTCGGCTTCAAAAAGACACAAGGTCGTCAAAACATCCACACCAACAGAGGGTCCATCGACGAGCACAAGGCGACCATACAGCGAAGTGGCTAGGGATGAGCTACATGTGGCGCTCATCGACGATATAACCAAGGGGGGAAAAAAGTCCTGGAGTAATGGGGGGAGATTGAATCCAAATGGGCAGAGATGGTGATGGAACACCTCTTGTCCAATGCGGATGCTTCTCCCTCTGGCTTCGACTCCTCCAATGTGGTACGGGGATGCAGGGTGTTCAGGTGCCACGATCGGCCGTCGAAGGAACTCCTCGGCAAGTGCATAGCTAAGATTAGCGAAGCATGGGAAGGCTTAAGGCTTAAGTTGATACCAGCCGGGCATATCCCAAGACGACCGAGAGCCCGTATTTGGCTACCCATACTAAAGCTCGAGGACGGGAAGGTGCACCAGCTATTACAGCGGCAAAACACCAATATGCTAATGACCGACTGGGCGATCATCAAGAACGAAGGTGCCCAGAAAACAAGCATGTCCCTGCTTCTGGCAGGTTAGGTACGCCAAATTAAAAATCTTCCGCCCGACCGAGGGCGACGCGGATGAGTTGGAGGAGGCCAACAAGATTCCAGAGGACACGGACCTTCAGGAAGAAGTCTCCAAAGCGCCTGCACAACAGGGTACAGATGCTGAAGGTGGTGCAGATTAATCTGCAGCATTCTAAGAATGCATCAGATAACTTTGCCATTTTTCTGGGTGAAGAAGACGCGGACATCGGCATTGTATAGGAGCCATGGGTCAGAGGAAATGACGTTATGGGGCTCAAGCTGACCAAATACAATAGGCACTATATCAGGAACGGTGATAAGATTCGATCATGTATCCTAGTTAAGAAAACAATTAATGCTTTTATCTGCCCACAGTACAGCACAGGCGATTTAACAGTCGTAAAAATCGAGGTGCAAAGTGGACCAGACCAACTAGCGGCATCAGCTTATATGGCGCACAACAGTGACGCACCACCGGAAGAGGTAGCGACCCTGGTCGCCAATGCTGCTGCCAAAAATGTCCCACTCCTTCTGGGATGCGACGCCAACGCGAGGCACACGCTATGAGGTAGCACCGAGGATAATGAAAGGGGTGAGTCACTTTTTAAGTTTATAAATAATTCGAACCTTACAGTATGTAACAGAGGGAATACTCCCACATTTACCTTCCCCAGCTCTAATAAATGTACTGGATGGGAAGAAGTCCCAGATTTAACTCTTATTTCAGAAGACGCATCAGTCCAGGTTGGAGAATGGAGGGTATCCAACAAGAAGTCCTTCTCGGACCATAGTTGAATAGTTTTCAAGGTAAATTTGAAAACCGTAGATGCAATTGCTTACAGAAACCCCAGGAGAATAAAGTGGGATACTTTTACGAGGGTAGCTAGCTCAAAACTTAAAATTTCTAACACAATGAAATTTGAATCTACTGAGACGATAGACAAAAAAGTGGGGAATCTTGAGGAAGCTCTTAATATAGCTTACAAGTGCGCTTGTCCCGTCACTAGGAGTAGAAAAACTCTTCCAGAATGGTGGTCCAATAAATTATCGGATCTCAGGAAGAGAACCAGGAAACTGTTCAACCAATGTTATAGGGACGAAGATTGCGCACGATATAAAGGGAGTCTCAAAGTTTACAAAAAATCTATCAGGAAAGCCAAGAAAAATGGCTGGAGCGAATTTTGTGAATCAATTGAGGCAACCTCTACTTCAGCAAGACTCAGCAAGATACTGTCCAAGGAACACACCAGCCCCTCTTTCCTTAGATAGACGGATGGTACATGGACGGAAACATCTTCTGAAACACTTGATTTCTTACTTCAAACACACTTCCCAGACTGTAAAGATACCGCGCATGTATCTCAATTACCCGTTATGGGCAATCAGATGCCACCGGTTTGTGACCTGATATTCACGGGCGAAAAAATCAAACACTCTATAAACTGTTTCTCGCCTTACAAATCGCCGGGCTTGGATGGGATTTTCCCAATCATGCTGCAAAGGTTACAGGTTGTGGTGATCCCATGGCTGAAGGGGATATATAAGGCATGTATACGCTTCAACTACATCCCCCTCAGTTGGAGGAAGGTAAAGGTAGTTTGCATTCCAAAAGCGGGGAAGATTGGGCATGAGTCGGCAAAAGATTTTAGACCCATTAGTCTTACGTCGTTTCTTCTTAAAACAATGGAGAGGGCTCTGGAAATCCACCTTAGGCATACAGTCAGTTTCCCCTCTCGAAGTCGCAACACGCATATCTCAGGGGTAAATCTACGGAAACAGCTTTATATGAGGTAATTCGATCAGTAGAAAAGACAATCCACCATAAGCAGTACACGTTGGCGGCCTTTCTGGACATAGAAGGGGCTTTTAACAACGTTAGTAACAAAGCAATTCTGGACTCTCTCACCAGGGTAGGGGTTGAGGAAGTTCTTAGGGAGAGGATAGTTACAATGCTTAGGACTAGGGTCATTCAGTCTAAGCTGGGTAACACGGTTCTCGTTAAACACGTCAGTAGAGGAACACCACAAGGTGGGGTGATTTCACCCTTACCAATAGCCACAGGTAATTGACAACATCCTCGGCATACTAGATTCACTGGGGGTTAAGACGGTAGCATACGCGGACGATGTAGTGATAGCTGTATCAGGCATGTTCCCCTGTGTAATAAGTGATATTATGCAAAAGGGGCTGGACAAACGGAATTCCTGGGCCACAGGATGTGGACTAGGTGTGAATCCAGAAAAGACAGAACTGATACTTTTCACTAACAAGACCAAGATTCCGATCTTTAAGCTTCCGACACTTAACGGACAACAGCTAAAGCTAACGGAGAAAGCGAAATACTTAGGAGTTATCCTGGACCCCAAGCTAAATTGGAGAACCAATATAGAGTTACGGGTCAGAAAAGCCCACGTAGCTTTCTACGCATGCAAGAAAATGTTTGGGAAAAAATGGGGACTACGCCCCCATATCACTCACTGGACGAAGCAATCGTGCTTCCAATACTAACTTACGGTTGAATAGTCTGGTGGCCAGCTCTAGACAAGGGCTATAACGTTCAGAGACTTAGTAGAGTTCAAAGAACAGCTGCCGCTGGCATTGTAGGGAGCCTGAGAACATGTCCAGCGGAGGCACTCAACGTATTGCTACACATCCTCCCTATCGACCTGTACATTAAGAACGTAGCCTGCAACAGTGCGCTAAGGTTAAAAGCGATAAACTGCTGGTCTGAGCGAACGTACGGTCATGGTAAGGTCCTACACACAGTGCCGAGGGAATTAACACAAATGACGACAGATTACATAGTACCACAACTGGACTTCAAAAAGGACTTCAAGGTTAGATTTCCCTCAAGGAAATTGTGGTCGAAAAGGAAACTCCAAATGGAGTACGATATACTCATTTATACGGACGGGTCAAAAATGGACCTGGGCGTGGGGGCGGGGGTCTTTTCTCCGCACGCTAACATTAACTACTGTACACGCCTACCCGATACAGCTACAGTTTTTCAGGCGGAAGTACTCGCGATCAGAGAGGCATGTCGACAGATCACCCACCACATTAGAGAAGGACAGAGGAGCACGGTTGCTATTTTTGTGGACAGCTAGGCTGCCATAAAAACCCTACAATCAAACACCATCAACTCCAAACTGGTCAGACAGTGCAGGGAGGAACTTAGGGCGCTAGGTCACCATGCTGACATCACACAGGAATATAGATGGAAATGAGAAGGCTGATGAATTGGCGCGCAGAGGAGCCTCTCTCGATCTAACCCATGTGGAACTAGTACCTGTTTCCATGGGTGCGATTAAGAGGGGCATCTACATGCACTGTCTTACCTTAGCAGGCAATAGATGGAGGACACTTACAACATGTAATACATCCCGGGCGATCTGGCCAGTCTTTAACACAGCGTGATCTAGGGATCTCATAAACAGGGACCGCAGGGACACCAGCCGCCTCACGGCGGCCTTTACGGGTCACTGGCTCGTGGGTATTCATGCAGAGAAATTGCAGAGACCGCACATTACCCATTGTAGAAGTTGTGGAAACTCAGAAGAGAAGGAAACCTTAATCCATTTTCTTTGCGAATGCCCGGCTCTGGCGGCCGCAAGAAATATAACACTAGGAAACTATTTCCTAGCGAGTTTATCCGATCTCTCGGGTGTAAAACTGAAAGATCTTTTAAGATACCTACACTCCACAAAGTGGACTTAGTGAACAATCCATCGTTTTCTCCGGCGTTAGGAGAGGTTGTGGTATCAAAACGTCGCTAAGGCGATAATTGTGATCCATGTGAGGACCGACTTGGATCAGCCACTGAAACCAACCAACCAACCAACCAACCCCAAACCCACAGTCAGTAGTCCAATTAGAGAGAATGTTCAGCATGTTTTGCATCAAGTCCCTCAAAGTAGATATGTATTTACCCGAGATACTAATAGCAACATCATCCGCATACGCAACCACCTTGCACCCTTCCCTCTCCAGTCGAACAAGCAGCTGATTTACCGCAATATTCCAGAGCAGGGGTGAAAGAACTCCACCTTGTGGTGTGCCTCTGCTCACGGACTTCTTGGCCGACGCCGCCCCCAGCCGTGAATTGATTATCCTGCTACAAAACATGTATGCAACCCACCTGCTAATGGCGGGATCCATCTCCAAGTCTCGCATCGCACCGATTATTGCGTCTGATTTGATGTTGTTAAAAGCTCCCTCAATGTCCAGGATAGCCACTAGGGAGAACTCCTTGTTGTGCAGGGAGCACTCAATACTAGAGACTAAGGAGTGTAAAGCGGTCTCCACCGATTTACCCTTGAAGTAGGCATGCTGAGAGACTGACAGCTTCTGTCTGTCTTTAGTGAGCCTCAGATGAATCTCTAACAACCTTTCCAGGATTTTTAGACAGATGGAGGACAGACTAATGGGTCTTAAGTCCCTTGGAGCTGTATGCGAACTTTTGCCGGCCTTGGGTATAAAAATTACCCTCACATGCTTCCATGAACAGCCACTCTGTTATTAGATTCTCTGATTGCTGAATTTCAATTGGAGCTACACCATCTGGGCCAGATGCTTTAAATGGTTTGAAGCTATGGATAGCCCATTGCAGTTTTGGCTTCGTGACTATGTCTGAGTTGACTTCAACTACATTCGCGCTGGGTTTCGTTCTCCGCGGAATGGTGCTCGAGCAACCAGGGAAGTGAGTCTCCAGAAGAAGCTCTAGAGTCTCATTACTATTTGAAGTCCAAGGTCCATCCTCCCTCCGCAGGTAACTAGGGTTCTTGGATCAAAACAACGTCTACTCCGCCTTTTGCAAGACGGAGCTGTCGGCTGACAGATGCCGCCTTCGAGTGATATAGGTTAATCTGAACTATTCGTAGTATCTCTGCTACTCGTATCGCTGGTCACCTCCACCACCGTCACATTAGCCTCAGACTCCGAGTCTGAAGAGGAAGATAAGACGGTGGACCACTTTTCGTGCAAGTGCCTCGCTTTCGATAGAATCAGGTTTGAGGTATTTGACACTAACGTCCTAAGTACCGCAAACTTTGGGAACTTAGGGACACAGGTTCTACTGAGTTTGTTAAACAAATCAGGTAGATTCAAAGAAAAATAAAAATAGGTCGTCAAATATAGTACAATTGTGGTCTGAGTTGTTGTGCCGTTAAAAAGAAAAAAAATTCAATATATTCGTACACAAGGTGTCCACCATATAAAAAAGTGGTTGTCACCCGAAAAACATTCATTTTCTCAACAGAGCTACATGTACACGAGTACATGGGTGGGTGGTAACTTTGGCAACTGAGGGTATTTTAATAAATCTCAGTTATTCTATTCTATTTTAAAAACCAAATATCTTTGGAGGTGAAATTGGACACTGTTTTGCTTTTACTTATGTCGAGATCCACAGATTCTTATCGATTCTTATCCCACTAATTTTAGATTGACTAATTTTGCTACATTGATGCCTTTCAGTATAATTTCGTTTATCGACTTTTTTTTATAGAAATGTCCGTTGCCGTAGCTTATTGCTTGTTGTTTCTCTGAAATTCTGGATCAGTCTTCGACCTTGATATTAAAATATGACCAACGTTCTAATGCAAATTGTCATTGTGTCTCACACACCTTAATAATGTGGTTTAAATAGATCAATTTAATATATTAATAGATCTCAACCAAAGAATGCCCCAATTTCAGCCTTAAAAGATTGGTCATTTCGTTCTTATGTAGTAATCATTAAATTGTGTGGTTTGTAACTTTCTTTCTAGAAATTATATTACGTTTGAAAGAGATATTTTTAATAACTTCGAAGTTGTTATCAATGACTCGCATCAGTAGCCTTTGGAGCCTCGTCGCTCGCTCTTAACCAAAACCGCGTACTACTATTTACAGTGCTTTCCCAACAGCTCTCTTCTGAACCCCAGCCACCTTTCAACTACTACCATGTGTGTTGCAAAGTGTTTACGTATGCATTGTGTATTCTGTTTGTTCAACACTTTCGTTAATTTTTCGCTTTACTACGCTTTTTGTGTTGCTTAAAAATTCATTCGTGGCAATGCGCTTGAATTGGCCACCATCATCACTGCCGGCAGCCACGCAACAGAAGCTACAGTTATATTTCCCTTGCATATATTCTGGTTAAAGGATTCAGTAGTGTTCCTTTTTTGTTGTTTTGCTTTTGTTTTTTAACTTTTTTCCATCCTAGTGTCACCTTTTTGGCTGGTGTACATTTTTTCGCTGGCTGCTCGCACTTTTTGTCATTGTTGTTTTGTTGGTCAGCCAGTCCTCATTTCCCTATGAAAAATCCAGCTGTATAGAGTTTGTGAGTATGTGTGTGTGTGTCAAGTATTAATTCTTTATCTGTATATACATATCTACCTAGCTCTATCAGCCAACTAACATTCCCGCCAGCCCGCCGCCTGCAAGTGTTTTGCTCTACTCATCGCTTCACTTGCCCTCTCTGCACAAGGGGTGTGGACTCTTCCATCACCCGTTGCAATGCGCGCACGCTGCCTCCTACACTACTTCAGCTTCATTACCGTGCTTCATGGCACTTCAATTCCATTAAACACTTTGAAAACAGATAAAATTGCTGATGTTGGGCGCTGCTGTTGCTCCTGTTGCTGTTGTCGGTGCTGGTGTTGACGCTGCTGCTTCTGGTGATGATGAGCATCATCGTTTTCAGCGTTTTTATTTATTTAAAAAGCTTCTGGTTTGGACTTTTGTAGGTAGCAGCGGATTCATGAGCGCTCTGCTGCGTTTCCCTTTTGCGTGCGAGTTTACTTTTGCACTTTGCTTTTTGTTGGCTTAAATCCTTTTTTTCCGAGCCCTGCTTTTGTATTCTCACTGAAAAACTGTGCTGAATGCAAAAGATTCAATTTGTGGTGTTGTCAATGGCTTTAAAATATTTTTTCCATATACTCATATCTATATACAACTGAGTATATACGTATGTTTGTATAGATGCACATATATATATATGTATGAAGGTGAGCATGTGTGTGTGTGTGGGTGTGCTTAACATATCAGTGCTACATACGCGAAGTGCAGTTTGTAATTAAGTGAGATGCTTTTAATGGTATTAATTCGTTTCCTTGTTTTATTTTATATCCTCACCGTATTTTTTTCAGTTATTTAAAGGTGCATAAATGCTTTAAAACCGAAAGTAATGAAGTATGATTACAGTAACGATTGCCATAAAAATGTCACATTACTCTCTGGAGAAAGCCCTTCAACTGTTGCCACAGATTAAAACTTGATTGACTATCCCAGGGATGAAATGAGAACAGCTTCAAAAGTTTTGCAAAAGGATGCGGCGCTGATGAGAAACACGAAAAAGGCTGCAAAACATTTCAATGTTTGGTGTTCGCCAACAATGTCAAAGAGGAAGATTCGTAGCGGGACTGCCGAAATAACTATTAACGCTGTAGTGAAAATATACTCAGTTGTAATCAAAAACGGATGAATATAATTGAATGAAATTAGACTTTATTTGGACATTACGAGAAGTACCTCTCAATTTAAAATTTTAATTATTAGAATTATAATTGATTTTGATATGTATATTTGCATGATATTGTAACGAAATAGATGTTTCAGTGTTCTCTTTATGCTCAGTACTACAAAGTCATGGGTAATGCTGTTTCTCAAGTCATAATATATAGTGTGAACGATGGCGATATCGCGTTGGCACTAAAGTTTTTGTTTCTTGGAAGCTATTATGGTAAAAAACCTTCACAAAACAGACATCAACGCAGTTTTGATTAGGAATGAAAAGTAACACACTGGTGCTGAAATAAAATTGAAACTAGTTAATCTGTAAATTAAGATAATGTTCTTTTTTGCTTTTCAATTTCTTTTATTAGTGACAAACAAGAGTTTATTATTTGGGTGTACCAGCCAACTATTAGCACAACTATTATTTGTAACAATTATATGTCAGGTGAACCCGTTACAAAGGTTACTAGCGCTCGCCTCACCTGATCCGAGTGGGGTAGACGAGAAATGCCGCAGATGCCAAATACACAAGAAATACATCATCGCAGGATTCCCAATTCTTGCATGTACCGACTACACAAAAAGACATAACACAGTGGCAAAAATTCTGCAGCAAACAAAATGTAACTAGTAGAAAGCCTTGACCCATACTACAAATAGACTCCATCTAATATACTAGAAAAAGATTCTTGCACCTTATACTGGGACATTGCGTTACATACAGATAAAGCTATAACCTGTAATACACCGGATATCACACTAATAACCGAAAAGACCAAAACTACTTACTTCATCGAGATAAGCACCTCGAAGCACAAACATACACAATACATACGAGTACAGCCAGAAAATTGGAATATATAACGTACTAATGCAGAAAAGTAAACATAATTCCATTTGTGATTTTGGCAACTGGAATATTATACAAAACATCTAATCCAAACTTAAAATTACTGGACATAAAGATACACATCACCATAAAATACTGAAAGCTGTGATACTTAAAACATGCAACACATCAAAAATATATTTAAATTATTTATTTATTTATAATTGATAAATAAAAATAAACTTATTATTAAACAAAAGAAAAAGAGCACTAGCTGCCAGAACTTTCAGTTCTTTGGTAAATAAAGTTTAAAAATCGGTTGTAAAGTTAATTGTTAAGAGATATGATAAATTATAATATTTTAATAATGCTATTCTACTAAAATTATATTAATTGTATAATTTTGCCTTGTGTGAGGAAGTCAAAGAGTTTTTAAATCAAAAAATAATTAACATTAGCATAAATAAAGTGCCGACATAACTTTCAGCCCGAAACTGCTGTTAGGTGAAAATGGAGCCCGACTCGCGCGGTATGGGGGGGTGGGGGATATTGTCGTGGGATAATAATAATACTTACAAAAGCTTTCAGCACATTGGTATCTCTTCCCTGGCGAAATTTGGGATCTTTTAAATATCGATTCGCCTCGTTCATTCATTAAGTCGATCATATGACTGCGTCCATTATGTGCATTCTTTAAATCTGTAACTACTTAATATATACCTTAAATATTTTTATAGTTATAAGGCCTAAATAAATCTTGATAACAACAAAAAAATAAAAAGTAAGTGGGTGTTATCAAATGAGAGATTATTGAATCAGTATTAACAGTTAAAAAAATGATTAAAAACTTGCATTTCAAGACTATGTGCTGGGAAGAATTTGAACCCGTGATCTTATGATTGTGAGACCAATATATATATATATATATATACATATATATATATATATATATATATATATATATATATATATATATATATATATATATATATATATATATATATATATATATATATATATATATATATATATATATATATATATATATATATATATATATATATATATATATATATATATATATATATATATATATATATATATATATATATATATATATATATATATATATATATATATATATATATATATATATATATATATATATATATATATATATATATATATATATATATATATATATATATATATATATATATATATATATATATATATATATATATATATATATATATATATATATATATATAATACTAATATAATACTATACTATACTATACATACTATACTATATACTATATACTAATAGCAATTCTAGCCAACTAATAGTTGGAAAATAATTTTACATAAATTACTCTTTAAAAGTGGAAAATAATTTATAATTATATAATTTATTTTTAATTATAATTTTTATAAGTTATTTATAAAAAGTTTATGTAAGTTACCCTCTTTCTAAGGGGACGTACTCACTAGCAAATAGTTTGCGGAAGTACTTGGAAACCCAGCTTACTGCTGTGTGTACTCTACTCAGTTAATTGCAGGTAATTTTCTTTCTGCAAATACCGGCTGCCAACATTTGCCAATTGATTTTTAATTGATTTACGAATAGATTTGCATGTCGTTTGGATTCGCAAGTATGTAGAAACTAAACCTAATACTGAAGCGGAAAGTGTTGGAAGGATTGAAAGCGTTGATGCACTTCTCAGCACTCGGTGAAGAAACTTTATATAAGAAATGATTGGTTAAAAGCTGTTATTTTTTTTATTATATATTTTTTGTTTTAATTATTAATAATTTTTTGTATAAATACATATATACATATAGTATTTACTCTCTTTCTTAAATAGTTCTGTTTTTAGAATGCTAGTTTCACATCACTTTCTTTATATATACTCGTATAATACCCCAATAAGCTATTTGATTTGCGAAAAGTTGTTGCTACTATAACCGACTTGGCATGAAACTATGAACATATTTTACTCTGTGGCGACTTTAACTTGCCCAACATGCACCCAACTTTAAATCAAGTTTATTAGATCTGCTCTGTGTTTCAGAAAGACCATTTCCATTTTTTGGAATAAACGATATGATATGTTATTTGTCTCTTATGATATTGATTTTAAGAAAAGTCATTCTGACACAGCTGTTGATGCAGAATTTAGCGAAGCAAATACTCTTGATAGAAGCTGTGTTGCTTCTTTTCAGATATAAATGAAAAACTGGGTTAGTTTAGAAATTTAATTAGTTATTTGTATGATAAATTTATACCGCTAAAAGTCAAGAAAACTAAAAAAAGGCAGCCTTGGTTTACGGCTTTGAAAATGCGGCATAAATTGTACACAAGTTGGACACACAATCAAACAAATAGTAATTTTGAGGCCTACCGTATATCCAGGAACCGTGCCACTGAAATAACGAGAAATTTTAACAGAAACTACTTTTAATCAAGACTTTCTAACAATTTACCGACAAGACCATTTTGCAATAATTTCAAGAATGTGGGTATTAGGAATAGAAATAATTCTGAGTGTAACTTAAACCCAAATGTGATGCATGAATATTTTTTACAATTAAATTCATTGGAAGCTAGGAGTCGCTTTTCGATTGATGGTAACCGTTAATACCCACCGGATGATGAATTCAGCGTTACCGCTGTGACCGAGGAGGGCATTGTAAAAAGTTTATTTTCCGCAAAATCAAATCCTATTGAACATTATAATGTAAATCTTAAATTTATTGTACTCCATGGCAGCTAGCGCTCCTTTTTTTCTTCTTAATCATAATCATTTATTATTGTGATTACTATAATAAATAAATAAAATAAAAATAGATCTTAAATTTATAAAAATTGTACTCCCAAATATTCTTTCTACATGGCTGCATATTTTGAATTTTTCTTTAACATCATCTGTGTTTCTTGATATGTGGAATGTGGGGAAATGAGACTCGAATTGCTAAAAAATCCACAGCCAATTCCCCATCAGAGTTTCGATCAACAAGTATACTGCCTGTTCTATGGAAGGTTTTTAAGAATTTGTTGACGAGACAGATTGACATCTTGACAAACATAAACTACTCTCAGATTATCAAATCGGATATAGAGCACTCCATAGTTGCTCCACTGCATTGCTGAAAATTTTGGAGGACATTCAGCCATCGTTTGCTAGGGGTGATTTGGCCATTCTCACTCTGTTGAATTTCTCGAAGGCCTTTGACATTGTTGAACAAAATATTTCCTTGCAAAAGTACAAGTGGTATTTTAGTAAGCTATGATCTGCGCGATCAACACGTTCATTCAATCTAAATCTGCCTTCTCATAAGTACCTCATATCTTGTGGAATGTTATTTGTCAGCGCTGTTAAACTCTGGAATTCCCTACCAAGTGGTATTATGTCTATAACAATCAAATATACTTCAAATAGGCAGTATTCAATATTTCAATAATTAAATATAATTTTTCTCTTAACTTTTATTTTTCTACTTTCTCATTTTCTTCTTCTGTTTTTATCTTCTTTTTTATTTGAAATCAAAGTAATGTAGTTACTTGATTTTATTGAGATATTTTATTTATTTATGTATAGTGTGAGTCTATAAGTCTCAAATCTACAGCCTATTGAATTGAATGATGTGAAAATTTAAATGTCTGTTGTTGAAAAATGTCCATTCAAGCTATGGTTGCATTACAATAAAAAATAAAAAAGAAGAGCATTGAAAAAATGCAGAATGTGTTGTGTGTGTTGAATAAAACAGTTCACTTAACGGAGAAATCATACATTTCAACTTGTTTTTCTTATTTAATTAAGAATTAGAAGTGTTTTCTATCACAGAGAACCTTTTCGGTCGACTTTTTTCCTTTGTGGAGTCCAAGAAAGCGAACATACATAATAATGTAACTTAGCTTCCAGTTTTTCTGCCTCCTTCCTTTCCGAGCCATTAGAGGGGTTTCTTTTAGCCACTTTTTTGTGACACCGGCTCTCAGTCTCTGAAGAAGTAGTTCTTTGGAAAGTTTCTTTCTCATGTTCACACCTTGTCCAATCCTTGTAGAAACAGTACGGTTACAGATTTGGTGAGTTATATTTCTGATAGTTTTGAAGGTAAAGATGGGCTCTGAGGAATCAGAACTATTTATCCGAGGCATTTTATTTTTCATTGAGCTAAAGTAATTCTGAATTTTAACCACCTGATACACCCACGAACTCACAAATAGTATTAAATAGTTTTCGCCAGGACAATCGTTCCCTCTCATAAATGAGAATGTGAAGAAACCACAGAGCTATTTTCCGTTTGTTACCAGATGTAAGTATGGCTCCTCGTTCATTTTCAAAAGGGTTGGATTGGTACCTTCTTATTATACTTTGCACTGTTGTTCTAGTATTAGAGCCACTTGCTGATATTTCGTTGATTGATTTTTAATGGTGGTAAAATTGTATGTCTGAAGATCAATTTATTGGGCCTGGGTTTTTTAATTAATTAATAAAATAAAAATACTAAAAACACATTAAAAAAATGTTTATATATAAAATACTTCAGAATGTAAAAACATTCATTAAATGCTTTTCTCGACATCACGTTTCATATTAATAGCACGCTTATCATTTTCAACTGTCAGCATGCGTTTGTGGCAGCATCTCTTCTTTCTCGGCCACTATGTTCCATAATGGGAGAATCGAATATCAGTATTGTCCCGCGGCTGCATATTGAGGCTACTCCGGGAGAGCAAACGAGTGGCAAGACAGGTTGGTCGACGATGGAGGTCTGCTGGAATATATTGTCCGCTTTTTGTCCACCGTGGCGAGAGAGTGCGCTGTACCCCCTTTCGTATATGGATCCTTAACTATCAACAAGTTATATTGATTCCTGGAGTGCGCGTTCTCTAATGTTCAGAAATAGTTTCAACCGGTTTCTAGGCAATATTTATTTGTATTGTTATTGTATTCAATTTAGCCAATATGCAACAATAACTAAAAAAAACTTCTTTGCCCTTATGGCTCTGCAGGCGATTTCTAACCTTCTTGCATATAAGAAAATATAATGGAGAAAATCCAATTAGATAGTCAAACATGATTTGTTATTTCCCCATTTACCAATGGCAAAACTAAAAGAACAATCCCTACAGAAACTGCATACAATGCCAATTTCCGAAACTACAGATTCAGCGAGACCCTACAGCGACTACAAATAAATATTTATGTAATTCAAATATTCTAGATACTTAAATGATAATTCAAATAGTAAGTTCTATATACATATCTGCACTTAATTAAATAATAATTCCCTTTTATTGCTCCTAATAGTACGTTATTGAAATATCAATCAATTGCTTCATTTAGTTTATTGTTGTATTACTCATCCTATCCTCGTTTCCTTTTTTTAATATTTCATCTATTTATTTATTGTATCTTCTAAGCTTAGACTAACAATAAGTAAGCATATCTTACAAACTAAATAATTAATATTAATACACCTTGCCAATGCTTAGTGCTTTTTAGTAATCACAATGTTATATGTTAGTTACTGTAATAAATGTTATATTAGTTTTTGTACATGATTAAGGTGTCGATGTTAGTTGTGCTGGTGATTTCGTACGTTTCAGGCGACTTGGAACCCTATTACATGCTAGTATCCTAGCTAGATGATTTGGGTGCTCTTTGATTTTTTGCGCATATTTTAAGCTGGCGTCAAAGATTTCCTTTTTTACGAGCGGAATGTTCAGATCTTTGTGAATGTTTGTATTCTTTATAAACCAAGGAGCCCCAGTAATGGTTCTTAGAATTTTGGACTGCGCTCTTTGAATCAGTTCTATGCTAGAGTTGCTTGCGCCGCCCCACAACTGCCTACCGTAAGTCCAAATTGGTTTTATAATGGCTTTGTACAGGAGTATTTTATATTCTAGGCTCAACCTGGAATGTTTGTGCATGAGCCAGTGTAGGCTATTTCTATTCAAGGTCATTTTTTTTTTTTTGCTTCGATGTGGCGCTTCCAGGTCAAACGTGAGTCAAGATGAATTCCTAGGTACTTCACCTCCTTTGCTTCAGGAATAGGAACGTTGTTGAGTTTTATCGCTGGACATGTACCTTTTTTTATAGTAAAGGTAATATGCGAACTTTTCGATTCATTAACGTTTATTCGCCAGTCAGCCAACCAATTTGTTACTAGAACCAGATGATCTTCTAAGTCACGAGATGCGATTTTGGAACTCGGATGAATGCTAAGGATAGCTGTATCATCGGCGAAAGTTGCTGTTGTTAAGTTGTATTTATTGGTAGGCAGATCTGAGGTAAATAGTAGATACAACACCGGACCTAGCACGCTTCCTTGTGGTACACCAGCTTTGATGTCATAACATTTAGAGTAAGCATTATTGTACCTTACCTTGAACTTTCTGCCCCTCAGATACGATTCCAATATGGACGTCCCAGAAGCAAAACCGGCCAACTCCACTTTTCTGAAATTTCCATGTTTTAGCTTTATGGAGTTCAGAAAAGCATAATCTCGCATTATTTCAAATCCCCTTTCAATACATTAAGAAGAAGCATTATTAAAATGCAAGTTTGTTTTTGCTCCAAAAAAAAAAACAATTTTTTCTTGGAAGCAAAACCGTCCAACTCCAGTTGAAGCTGTACTATATACTGCATTAAGGTACCTTTATCCACAAATACTCTTTAATTGTGATATTAAAGAGTGCATTTATGATAGGTCATAATTAAATAAACTCTAATGAAGCTTCTTTACTAAAGGTTGTCAGCCCATAGCAAATAAAAAGGCAAACTCATTAGACCAGAGTATTTCAGTTTTTTCTTGTTGTTTGTTTCTATAAAATTTAAAGGTTATGCTAAACAAAAACAAAAAGTGTGTTGTTGTAGAGCAGAATTACAACAAAGTATTCTGCGATGAACTATACGGTTTGGTTAATGCATTAGGAAAAATAACGGTATTTTTCTGTTCTGTTTAAGCATTTTCGTTACTTTTTCAAATCGATGAGTTGTAAATGTTTTTACAAAGTCTACAGTTTAGTGTGAATCAGTAAGCGGATCTTTAATGACGTTTTTGTTTTTCTAAAAAATTCAATATAAAAAAAATGGAAGTGGATAGATGTGGTTGTAGTGTTGTGCAAAGTGATAACTCTGATGATTCTCCTATACGTGTTGTAGGTAGAAGCACACAATTAATTCTTCTCTCACAGTTTTCAATTGAATCTAATAATGAAATTAGTATAACAAAAACTACAGTTGGACAAAAAAAATAAAAAAAATCTTCAAATTGGATTCGAAATTCTAATTAAAAATATATGGGCAATTTTATAAAAGTATTTCTGGAAATCGTATGAGTGCAAAAACATTTGCAGACGTGTCATGTCGTTGTAAAAAGGAATGCAATAACAAAATCTCCACAAATCAAAGAAAAATGGCGATGAAAGTGTTTTAGAAATTGAAGACCCAACAAGCACAGAATTTATTTATAAGAGGTTGCATTAAAGTAAAAAAAATTGAAAGAAGACGTCCTGTGGACAACAGCAAAAATAAAGTTAGGTTACATTCACGTGAATATTTTATTCGAAATATAAATCTAAATGACATTTCTGTGTGCAAAGCATATTTTAAACAAACGTATCAAATAAGTAATCATCGAATTCATAAGGCATCTTTGAATGATCAACGAGGAAAACATTTCCCAGCCAATAAAATTGATGATACTCATGTACGCAAACACATAAGTTCATATCCAGCATACACCAGTCATTATACCAGACTATATAATCCAAACCGTAAATATTTGTGTCCCGGACTAACGGTATTTAAAATGTATCAAATGTACAAAGAACAATGTGTGGAAGAAAATATAAATCCAGTTAAAGAATCATACTATCGGAACATATTCTGCACTAAATTCACCTTGCATTTTAAACCACCATACAAAGATACATGCCAAACTTGTGATTCCCTTCAAATAAGAATTAAAACATCGGATATTGAAGACATTGAGGTGGCAAAATTAGAAAAGGAGGCTCATCTAAAACACGCAGAAAATGCTCGGAATCAAATGTCTACTGATAAAACTATATCATCTGAAGATGTTTTTGTATTTTCATTTGACTTAGAGAAAGCGCTAGCGTTTCCAAAACTTACTACATCTGTTGCGTACTATAAACGTAATTTATATGTATATAATTTTGGTTGTCATGATTTAAAACAAAATAATATTCACATGTTTGTTTGGCCAGAAACTGAAGGTTAGCGAGATTCTCAAGAAATTTCATCATGCCTTATAAAATTTATAAAAAGTTGTGCCCGAAGTTGCAAACAAATAATTACATACTCAGATTCATGTACCGGCTAGAACAGAAATATCAAAACTGTTTTAAGCTTGTTGAAATTGGTTCAAAGTTCTGAAACAAAGGCTGAAATAATTGAAATGAAATTTTTAGAAAGTGGTCATAGCTATTTACCGAATGATTCAGATTTCGCTGTAATAGAGTCAAGTTCTAAAAAAGTGCAAAATATCTATTCACCAAAGGATTGGTTAAACATTATAAAATCCTGTAAAAAGAAAACCCCGTTTCATGTTGTAGAAATGACACGTAATGACTTTTTTCTACAAAACAGCTAGAAGATGCAATAAATAATAGAAAAAAAAACTATTGACGGTATACCACTAAATTGACTAAAAATGCGATGGATTAAGTTGGAAAGATCAAAACCCTACAATATACAATTTAAATACAATTTTGTAGAAGATTCGCCATTCAGCATCATAGATATTAAAAAAAAAGAAACTGGAAGGCCACAACATTTTGGAAATATCGTGCAGTCAAAACTATACCCAGCTGGAAGATGTATTTCCAAAGAAAAATTAAAAGACATAATGGATCTGATAAAATGTATACCACCTATTCATCACTCATATTATAGAAATTTAAAGATAGATCGCCATCCAAAGGAAAATGAATCGGATAACGAGGACATAATTTATAATGAATGAAGAAGAAATTAAATTTAAGTATAAAAATATCATATCTCTTTAAAAAATATCTTACCTCATTAAAAATTTTAAAAAGTATGTCAAATGGTGTAATAAAATTTATTAAAAGTTGAATACAAACACACTGTTTCTTTCGAGTCTTGTTCATTACTTTATTAGTGTTTGTAAAAAAAAAATAAAAAAATTTGGAGGCAAAACCGTTCAACTCCAGTTTTTACCCGTAAACTAACCTTAGTCATTACCCGAAGCACATCATACATTATACCAAACAAATACCCATGATTGGAAGGTACTATTGCACACTTAAGATCTGTCATGTCCGTTTAAAAATTCAACTTACGTAGAATTTTAAAAACTAAGTCAAACTACTTTGTCGATTTTCTCGAAAAGGGTTTTGATGGAGTTGGCCGGTTTTGCTTCTAGGCCGTCCATATGTCGTGTACTTTTGTGGGCAACAGTTTTTTTTATTTTGTAAATAACTCCCTCGTGCCAGACCTTGTCAAATGCCTGCGCCACATCTAAAAAGATGGCTGAACAATATTGCTTTTTGTCGAATGCGTTTTTTATCTCGTTCACTATTCGATGAACCTGCTCTATTGTACTATGGTGTTCGCGGAAGCCAAATTGGTGTGTGGGAATAGTGCGTTTTTTGTTTATATGCGGCATTAGTTTTGGAAGAAATAGCCTTTCTAAGAGTTTTGATAAGATAGGCAGGAGGCTAATCGGTCTATATGATGACGATTGGGAGGGGTCTTTTCCTGGTTTCGGGATCATTGTGAGTACTGAAACTTTCCAGGCATTAGGAAAGTATCCTAAGCGCAACAAGCCATTAAATAGTGAAGTAAGTAAGAAGAAAGGCCATTTCGGATAACTCCTTGATCATTTTTCCAGTAATGAGGTCGTGTCCTGGAGCTTTGTTAAGAGCAAGGTTGCTAATCGCATTACTTACTTATTTTGTTTTTAATTTAATAGGCGAGCATGTTGTATCTGGCGTGGGGGTTAATATTAGGTTATTGGTATTGCGAGGTGGGTTGGGGGTAAAAACATCTCTTAAGTGTTCGGCGAAAACAGCAGACTTTTCATCATCGCTTCTTGCCCAGTTTCCGTTTTTTGTACGAATCGGTGGAATTCCGCGTGTAGGTGCTTTCATTTCTCTAACAGCTTTCCACAGAGTGTAATTGGTGACGTCAGTCGGAGAAAGGTTTTGGATATATTGGTCCAGGCAACGATCTGATTCTAGACGCAAGGCTTTTCTCATTTTTTCACTGGCAATAGATAACTTCCGTTTTAGTAAAGGGGACCTGGATTTTTGCCATTCACGACGCGTCCTCCTTTTTTCAGTAAGGAGAATATCGATTTGGGTTGAGGTTTGTGGGCGCCGGATGCTGTTGCAGTTGTTGTCACGCCTGTCCGCAGAGTGGCGCACAGCTAATCTTAGGGTCGAGGTAAATTGTTCCAGAAATGTTTCAATGTCCTCATTTTGAGACGTGGGTTTAGGCTGAGATGACTACTGATGTATTTTTTGTATTTCAGCCAGTGGGTGTGAATTCGTAGGTAGGGCGTAACTTTTTGTTCAGATGTATTATAATAGAAGAGTGATCTGATCAGTATCCTCGTTTCTGCTTCGGCTTTCATTCTATAAGCAAATTGAGTTAAAATATATTATCCTTGTTAGTTAGTTGGCTCCAAATCTCACACTCGCCTAGTCAACTGACATTTGGTACCTTTTGTCGCACACCCAAGTACGGTTACATTGGCGCAGTAATCACCCAATAGAGAGGAAATAGAAGTACAAAGAGTTTCCTTAAATTCCAATTAAAATAAAAAAATTGCAATATTAATTACAAAGCGATAATGGGAGTTCCCGAATTGATCTGAATTTTTAAACAATCGACAGAAAACTCAAACCCCCTCCCCATTTTTTAACTAGCAAGTCCCGAAACTCCTGGTTCTCGTAACATGTCGAGCGAATAAGCTTTTTAATTTGGTAATAGCTGGATCGCGATTGTCTTCATTGCACTTCCACATAGTGTTAATATATATTTTTAATGAAATATTTGTAAAGTAGTTTATTATATAGACTATTGTGATCAATATACAGTTCTATTTTTAGTGACTAGTTTTATATTTTTCTACGGGGTAACCACACATGCTCGTATATACGCGCGTACGTGGAAGCACACTCGTATGAGAGTGAGTTTTCATGTATATGCATACAATCGACAAATATGTTGTTGCGTACTTTTAGGCTCGTGCCAGTTAAATGGCATTTGTGAAAGGTTGAAGTATTCAAAGCAGTTCGCTGCTGCGCCTAAATTTAGACATTTCAAATGGAAAACGGCAAAATGCAAAATTTGCAGAAATATTTTATGCTTTCTAGTCTGGTTGGTTTCTGACTGCCTTGCTCGCTTTTGCATACATCCCGCTGCTTGCTCACTACCATCAACTAGCGAGTTCAGCTCTGCATACGGTAGGTTTTGCGCTGTTAGGCTCAGCGCACTTTTTTGCATCATATGTAGAAATTATTCACATATTTGTTTTGCATTTGTGTGGAAACTAAAAACTAAAACTAAAAAAATTAATAAAATTCCTCTGAAACTCTTCCCCAACTGGTAACACCGGATGGAGGAATGATAGAGGCCACAGCAACAATTACAGAAATTATTCCTGATTACATTTGTGTTGATTATGTTGAGTGACATTTGGTTTTTTGCATTAGCTGAACACCGTTTTGTTTTGTGTACTTGTGTGTTTGAGTCGCAACCAAAAGCGTAGTTAGGCAAATATAGTACAGTTCAGAATACAGATAGTTACAGTAATATTACTAGGACCTTTTGAAGGGTATTTGGTTGGCTTAAAAACACATATAATGGTGGGTGAATATTTGAAATTTTACTGCAATGGAGTTATATTTATTTAATATATTTCAATGATATTTATATACTTTTGTAAACATTTATGATACTCCAGATAAGAAGTGAACGATTTATTTAGGCTACAACCCCATTTTTGTTCGTTTTTCAACATTTTTTCACACTGATTGAAACTCATTCTTTAGTGCAAAGTAGGGTTATGGAGTCGAGTAAAAATTCACTACACCGAGCACGACTTCTTTAATAAGGAAGAATTTATACGACTTCAACTCTTACCAAAGACATAAATTATTAAGCATAAAGCCTTTTTAACATATAGATGTTTGTATCTCAAGAATTTAGTCAATGAATTAACTTTTTGCATTAGTAAAGTCCAATCTTTCAATGAGAGTTCTTATTGTGTGTATATTATTTGCCATAATAGCGCTGTCATAAAATAAAAAACCATGTTCCAAAAAACATTGCAATAATTTAAATTCATTTAATTTGTGAAAAATAAATCTAAAATTTTAAAATCTCAATCTTTAAATGGTACGAATCATCTTTTATTATTCGAATCATCTGAAGTTTGTATGCAAAGTACAAAGAATAATATAAGATATTATTATTTAATATTATTATAATACATTATAGTGTAAAAGTTTTTTAGTTCTTTAATAAATAAGTAGGACTCTTGACAACCTTTCTGAATCTGGTAATACAATTATAACTAGTAAATAATACAATTATAACTAAACTTAAACGGTATTTATTTTTAAAAGCAGCGTGGCTTCAATGATGTATGGGCTCATTGATCCAATCAATTCAGACTTAAGAATACTCAATGCAGAATATCAACGTTCCACTAAGACCTGAGTATGAGGTAATGCTCTAGCGATGAGAGTAATTTTAGGGTATGATATTATCGCTTCTTTTAAACTTCGTTTTGAACTTCTTTGAATCTGATCAACCACATTCAAAGCTTCGAAAAATATAACTTTAAATTTTTCTTGAGGAGATAGTGCTCATCTAAATATATATCAGAACCAAATTCCACATCTTCAGTTTTCTATTCTGAATTTGAAGAAACTGAATTTCCGACTCTTCTCTGTAACCTAAAATGTTGGACGAGTAGCTAAATTGCATAAAGCATATTAGGCTTACCGAACTTGATGCTCATTTAATAGCAGTCGAACAATTGGATCCACTAAAATACTAGCCAATAATAATTCATTAGCAATTTGAAGACTATCTCTGTACTTCATTGCTCTTCTAAAAGCTTTAGCCACTGAGCCATGTATTGGTGATAATTGGAAGACCATCTCATTTCATTCTTTCCATTCCAACTGACTAGGAGTCAAATCTGCTACTTCTAAGGCTTTTGTGACTAGAAAAGGATAGCGTAGTATGAGTTCGATTTCTTTTATTATGATAAAGAAATGATTTCTCAAGAAAATGTAAAAATATATAATTTTAAATTATAATTAACCATATAAAGGAAATATACAAGGGCTTATTTGATTTGGTTTTTATGATGTATGCATTATATTCATAAATACTATTTTCAATGTTGAAAATTCACAGTGATTTAATTCTTTAATTCAGTTCAGTTTTAATTATTTGCAAATTTTGCAAAACTTTATTTTATTGGAAATTTTTGCGCAAATATGAAGATGCTTTCTGAGGAGTTGGAGTCGTTCAAATAATACCGACTCTGACTCCTACCCAAAATGTAAGAACTCGTTGCCTTCTCCACTGCTCTAGTATAAGTTAAGTTAGGTTAACGTGGTAGCCGGTCTAAGGACCAGCTCACTCAGACCACCATGGGTCCACTGTGATACCACCGCAACAACGCACCTCTGGTTTACTCGTCAAGAGCGCACGACCTTCGCGACAGATAATTCTGTAAGAGAATTAAAAGCGTATTGGCGTAAAGAGCCCGCTCTGCTTCTAGCCAGAGCGGGGCACCTACAGAAAAGATGTTTCACAGTCTCTCCTCGTCCTAATCCCCACAGCTTCTGCAGTATTCATGAAAGAATACTCCCATCCTGATAGCCAATGACCAGTTATACAAGCCACGACCTGAGAGATATCATCTCTCGACAGGGCAAGCAAGTCTCTAGATTTCCTCCTATTAATCTCCCAAGACCCATTGGCCTCACGTACGACCCTATCCTTCAGCATCAGTTTACAGGTGGCAATTGGTATTCCAACCTCACATCTGTTCGTGCATAAAGGAAGGTTGGTGCGCCGCCTGGCTAACAAATCAGCCCTACAGTTCCCCTCGATATCACTATGTCCCGGAAGCCATATTAGGCGTACCTTGAAAACGATACTGATATCATTTAGGGCACGGCGTGTCTGCTTAAGTAGACGGCTACCTTTTGATTTCACTGTCTCCTTCATCGGAATTTCCACACCTTTGTATGTTAGCGGGGAGATCGTAGGAGATCTATTTTTCTTAGAGAAGAGGTTTAATGCTCTAGTATAAAGTACAATGAATTATTTCAAATGAGATGGCATCCAAAACTTTTAGGAATCAATAATGGACTGATTGAATTCATAAACATACACATCCTTGATAGTTTCGATCCCTATTCTTTGACCTGAAGGTTCAAATAATAATTGACTCGTTTATTCACACAGTCGGTTCAAAATCAGAAGGAATTACAAGCTACAGCGTCACTGACGAAACTAAAATTTTTTAATTTAGTGTGCTCCCTAAGTACAGGTCTGTATTTTTAACTGAGATAATTGCAATTTACGAGGCCATGAAATATGCAAAATGTAGAGAAGTCAACTTTAACATATATACAGATTGATGACTTCACGCCATATCTAATTCTGAGAACATTGATTTCTATGCTTTACACATTAGAAACATTTTAATGGAAATACGAGTATATCAAAAAATTGCTCTAATTTGGGTAAGGTAATGATTTCGCGGATCACGCAGCGAAAGACGAATGTTCTGCTCCTGTGACTTGTACACCTAACTACAACTTCTCTGGTATCAAGCACATCCTAAAAATATACCACACCGATATAAATAAGCAGATTTGGAATGCTACCTCATGCTTGTGTAAAGACATAAACCCAAGCCGACATCTGATGAATATTGATCCCAACTCCTTATGCAACTGCGTTATCCAAACTTCTAATAACTCCTACCACATTACCTGCGTGAATGTCCAAAACTAAATCGCTTAAGATATTTTGCCTTTTATCAAGATGAACTCCCATCCCTTCTCTCTAACCCCACTACAACAGATATTGAAAAAATCCTGAAATGTTTAAACTCATCAAAGCTATATTAATTCTCCATCGTTAACTCACTCTCTGTACCTATAAGCAGCTGAACGCCATTGTTGATATTGCTGCTATATTTATAATTAGGTATTAATTTAGTTAATACACTAATTTTATTCTTAAATAAATAAACAAATACTTCAAATAAATAAACAAATACTTCAAATAAATAAACAAATACTTCAAAACAAATACTTAAATAAATAAACAAATACTTCATACTTCATAATACCGCACTTCATAAGACCATTCTTCATAATACACCACAATTCTTAAAACCTTAGTTCATAACACCCTTGTTCGCAGCACACCAATGATTGCGAAAATCTGTGAATTGATTACGGTTGAACAGGTTACGGTGAAAATATCAATAAAATTTTTGAAGTGCATCTCTAAGTTACATTTTTAAAATTAAAATGTCACTAAGTACTTCGCTTGTCTCTTCGTAGTGATTTCATATATATGTAGCGTCATTGATGGAATCGCCATTTTCAATTCAGGTTCCACTTCTAATAATGTTAAGTAAACTGCGTTCTGATGATTGTAAAATATATTTTCGCTTTGCTGAAGAAGAATAGTGGAAGCAATTATTTTATAATATTTAGTCTGGTAGCTAAATTGTTAAAATTCTGTACAGTACTGCTTTTACTTGTAGTTCAGTTTTTTATCTAATATTATTGAGTTTAGATTTAGTGTTTTATTGGAAGCTTAACTAGAAATAAAAAGTAGACGCTTTTTCTGAAATAGATTTACAGTGCTCGATGTGGTCACATTAGACATATTAACAATAATATTGGAAAGTCGAAGGAACAGAAGTCGACAAATAACTAATTTTATCAATGGGCGACGGAATAGTGTAATAAGTAGATGTTTCAATGGTAGAACTGGTGAATAGCAATGAAAGGAATACGTATGAGTCTATGAATAATTGGCAACATAATATAATGGGAACGATTGAGAGCGACTGAATTGTGGGAACTGAATCGTGGTCGTAGGATATCTTCATGTGTTGGATAAAAGCAAGCAACCGTCTCCGTTTCCCATGCTTTTTTCTCTCATACAGCTTAATAAAGCAATTTTCTTTAAACGGAAAACAGTACATAAATCAAATAATCCTTTGCAAATGTTGTAAACACAACTCTTCCACTTCATTATACTTCACATGCTTTGACTCTGTTCTCTTTTTGTCTTTCAACTAATAAACGTGCATTTAACCACAATTACCTCTGAAAATGTCCTGCAATCAGTCTACATTTACACTTTCCACCTGCAGGGCCGGGCTATATTGCACAAGAGTACAATGTAGCAAGCAACTACAAACACACACACACACACACAAACTGTTACCCAAACCACACATACACTCATGCATAAATAAATGCATGCAACTACCTTCAATTGCAATAAGGTACAACAATAGCAGCCGGCATGAACATGCACACCGAAAAGGGTGTACTGCACGTCCTGTTGTTGCTGTAAGGATTTACCTCTTGTATTACGTTAATGGGGAGAGCGCCATGGCGTGTGGCAATGGTAATGGTAGTGGGTGTAGAAGTGGGAAATAATGGAATAAAAGAATAAAAATAAATACATGTATAAAGCACCAAAGCAAAACGGGCTACTTTCATTATTACTGCTGTTCTTACTGCTGCTGCTATTGCTGTTGGGTGATTTTGTTGTTTGTAGTTGTGTGTTGTTGTTTGCTGTTGTATTAACAATTACAACAACTTAAACATCAACAACACTACCACAGTCACCACCACCATCATCACCACCATCATCATCACCGCCGCTATCGCCACCACATCCACCAACAACAACAAGAACAACAACAATTTCAACAACATCAATAATAACAATAACGAAAACATGTTGTTCAAAGTTGCCCTTCCATGTTGCATCCAACGTTAAAGAACATATACAATTGCAATTTGAAGGATGTGAAGTTGCACGGCGTGGCATGGCGCGGCATGGCGCGGCATGGCGAGGAATAGGGATTGTGTCCGTGTGAATGTGCAGGTGAAAGTTTTGCTCAGTACGAACAGTAAATCATACTTTTGCATTGTATTCGTTGGTTGGCTTCCAATATAATAAAAAGGGGTTTGCACTAACTTGACTTTTATTTCATCATTCCAATTGTTCGCTGCTGTTCATGTTGATGATGGTGATCTTGTTTTTGTTATTGTTGTTATTGTAATGTTGCATGTGTGGTCATAACTCTTCTAATCATTGCATTGGCAACTCTTTGACTACACAATATACAATGTTATCGTACAACTACTCTAGTGCGTGAGCTCGTTTAGCGCTCTTCAAGAAATGACTGGCTGCAGTAGGTGCACACTCTGCAAGTATGTGTTCATGTGCGGCTGTGTGTGCTCCATAAATATGCAGTAAGCATCAAACTACCGTCTGCTTATTGCATAATTCAAACTGAAATATGATGAAATGTGTGGTGTACTGGCGGCAGCAGCAACAGCAACGGTGGCACAAAAGTAATTTTAATTGCTAGAAGCGCATGGCAATGCAGCAAATTATAAAAAAACTGGTATTCAGTACAACGAGAGCTCATTGAATGTTAGAGTAATAGTACTTAAATTTTAAAAGTTTTTACCATTGGTCTTTTCAAGGGCGTCGAGTATAATTGTTCACTCTCGCCCTCTTAATAACAGACTGCTAGCTTAAGCATATTCCTAGAATCCTTATGCCCTGGTTATTCTTACGAACATGCTGAGTGGCTGAGGTTTTTGTTGTTGCTTTCCATAGAAAAGCTACAAATTTATTCTTACATTAAGGTACACCGGACAATCCAGTATTTTATTCGCTACTATAGCTACGATGAACACCTGAAAAACTGAAATGAGGAAATGGTGGAAACCTGAACCACAGCATTAGTAATTTCTATTTTTAGAAGGCATGTACAATTTATCCTTTAATTTTGTTGTGTTGAAAATATTAGAAAAATCACAAGACTTTTCTAATTGAAAAATTTGTTAATCAATGCTAGAGATAACTAACTTTTTATTGAACCGTTAAAAAAAGGAGGATATATGTTGAATCTATTTAGCGATGGGCACGTGCAATAACTCTCGTACGTCCCACCGGTATCTCAAACAGGTAAAAAATGTGCAAAGAGTAATACCGCAGGAGGATCAACCTCTTCCAGTCAAGTAAAAACCCGTTTACGTTCTCCAGTAAGTGAAAGAACGACAAGCAGAATATCATAAGAAATCAGATAGATTAGACAGTTGACACTAGGAAAAAGTTGTTCATTTCATCCAAGAATAGTAAAGTCATATTTGAGTTCACCCAGGAACATCGCAACTTGAATGTCCAAATAGCGACTGCATTGTTTTCTGACGAGCCTGAGCTGCATATACGATTCTGATGGTTTATATAAGACGTTTGCACAAATGAAGTTGAAAATATGGAATCCTAAATATTACATCGCAATGGTGTACAAAGTACGGAGTTCTCTGGTCCAAAGATTGGGCTAATCCATAAAATGGAAGAAACTATGGATAACTTCGTGTACAAAGTCTAACTGAAGAAGAGGTGCGACTAAAAGGGAAGTTCCAACAGTACAACGATACCAAATAAATTCAAAATTTGTTTGCCCTTACAAATGCAAAATGATATAGGTCCTTGGCAGTCCTGCCCAATCTCCCGATCTCCCCATTAGGGATTTAAGCGAGAACGTTCACATGAAAATCTCCCTGAGAAACTGAAGAACAAAGAAAGTGCAAATTGAAGCCAGTAAAACAGTATCAAAAAGAATATAGCAGAATATCATTGATAATATAATATAAAAATACGCCAAGTACATGTGGCATCCAAACTAAATACATAGGAATGAATAAACTATTGATAACAATTTCTCTTTTGTATTTATATCAGCCAAATAAAACAATATTTTTAACTAGATTTTCCAAAAAGAACGTTTCAACAAGTTAGGAAACCAGGTAAACATTGTCAAGGAAGGGAATTTATTGTCTAATTATTTGGCAGAAAATCACTTTTGTCCAAATGTGAAATATATTGAAAATATTCATAATTTGGGCCAAATTATAAACTCGTTTTTCTGTCGCTCCACCGAATTTTCGTGCCATAATTAAATTAAGGAGACTGGACGGGAAGTTTATTTATGTCATTCTAGAATAGACAAATATAGAATATTATACATTTACCAAAATCGAAATATAGCCTAATACAAAATTGCTTTTAAAAAACAACGGATGGAAGCAGAATAATATAATCCAAATATTTGCATATTTGAAATCGAAAGAGATTGTTGATGTTAGCACAATCCGCAACCATTATATTATACAGAATATACAAAAGTGCCAAAAACTTATTGATAGTTTGTTTATTTAATTTCAACTGCACTTACCAATAAAATTATTTATATTGCATTTTTAAATATCTGAGGCGCATCGAATAGGTAAATACTCTATTGCAGTGATACCTTGAGGAGCATCAGTAGTTCCAATAAATCGAACCGGAATTGGTCTCTGCAAATTGATGAATAAATGAAAAATTGTCGTATGTAATATTATTGAGAATGCAAGTCAACAATCGAAACACTCTAGCAGACTATAATTCCGTGAAGTCTGCGTAACCAGAAACATAACATGTACTGGGCAACAAAAATTACTGGTACTGATACTGATTGAGTATGTTTTTATTAATTTTATGTTTAGTAAAATTACATTTTCGAAGAAAAAAGTTACTTTTCTCCACCACTAAGAAATTTCGATTTATCCGCATTCATACACGTGCGAGCCGAACCGCCCGTCACGGCCCTCTGCCAAATGTTTTGCTCCTGCAGCTACTCATATGTTGGTAATTGAGCTGTCAATGCGTGTACCAAGCACATGTAATATGTAAATGATTGGACAACAAAAGCCTTAGCAATATCATGCCAACAACCATAACAACAATAACAAAAAAGGCTCCAGCTCTACAGGACGACTCCTTTACTTTCTTCATACAATTTCCTGCACATCAACTTGCCTTCTTTGTGCTGAAGTATGCTTATGAGTATTTATTTGCCAGTTCACAACGTCACACTAACCACAGGTTCTGATTACTCAATTCCATTGTTTTCAATACGGCAATTTTGCCTTTCGGACCGTGCGTGTGTGCTAGTGTGTGTGCTAGTGTGTGTGTGTGTGTTAGTGCGCATGTGTGCCGTGTCTCCTGCAACGAAATGCGATTATTAATCTGGTGCCCCTACTGTTGTATACACAACTAGTTGCGAGTACTTCGTGAACGGCATGGATGGATATCCACATCATTATTATTATCATTATCATCAGCATCGTTTACAGCTGCCACTGGCATTACTCCTGTTGCTGTTGGGTCTATTCAAGACATTGTCGACTTCATACTCGAAGTAATCCCGCCTGCTTACATACAAATACCACTTTATGAATTAATGATGATGCAAAATTGTTGTAGTACATCAGTTGTTGCCTTGGTTAGTTTGCTCGTCCTTTGTATTTATTGTTTACTTGCTAACTTGCAGACTCCTTCAATCGCCTTCAATATCCTTCAATTGCATTTTGTCGCCTTTAGCTACCCTTTCCACAGTACTTGCATTGATATATACTAAATACGTGTACAGTATACAGCGTTCGTTGCGTTTTACCATTGCAACCTCTCTGTCTCTCTCCCTGAGTTTTTCTTCGATGACTCGTTTTTGTCTGCCCTCTCTTCTGTGTGCACACGGTGGATGTGTGTACGAGACTTTTGCGGTTTCGGAATATCGTTTAGATTAAATGCCATTTTGCTTACATTGTGGTTAACCTTTTTGTTAATTTGAACATTCATTTACTCCGAGAATACCAAAGCAAGACATCGTCTGTAAATGACCGGCAATAAGGCTTGCTCTACGTGTCTACACCCCCATATATACATATATATACACACACACACAACCACGCATTCATAGAAGCAGTATGGCAAATGTTTTTGCCAGCAATGAAGCAAGAAACAGTTCAAGTTATAGAAATTAAATTATTTTCCAGAGAGCTCCGTTAATAAGGAAGATCAATTATATAGATAAGAGAGATAAAGAGAGGGAAAGAGAGAGAAAAAGAGAGAAAAAGGGATAAAAGGTGATAAAAGGAGATAAAACGAGATAAAAGGGATAAAAAGAGATCAAAGAAATAAAAAGAGATAAAAAGATAGAAAAAGAGAAAAAAAGGAGAGAAAAATAGAGAAAACGAGAAGAAAAGGAGAGAAAAATAGAGAAAAAGAGAGAAACAGAGAGAAAAAAAAAGAAAAAGAGAAAAAAAAGAAAAGGAGAGAAAACTAGAGAAAAAAGAGAGAAAAAGGAGAGAAAAAAAGAGAAAAAGAGAGAAAAAGGAGATAAAACAGAGATAAAAAAGAGAGAGAAAGAGAGCGAAAGAGAGAAATAGAGAGAAAGAGAGAGAAAGAGAGAGAAAGAGAGATAAGGAGAGAGAAAGAGAGAGAGAGAGAAAGGGAAAGAAAGAGAAAAATAGAGAGAGAAAGAGCGAGAAAGAGAGAGAGACAGGGAAAGAAAGAGAAAAATAGAGAGATAAAGAGAGAGAAAGAGATAGAAAGAGAGAGAAAGAGAGAAAGAGAGAGAGAAAGAGAGAGATAGAATGGGAAAGAAAGATAGAAAGAGAGAGACAGAGAGAGAAAGAGAGAGAAAAAGAGAGAAAGAGAGAGAAATAGAAAGAAAGAGAGATGAAGGGAGAGAAAGAGAGAGAAAGAGAGGGAAAGGGATAGAAAGAGAGAAAGAGAGAGAGAGAAATATATAGAGAAAGAGAGAAATATATAGAGAAAGAGAGAGAAAAAGCGAGAAAGAGATAGAAAGAGAGAGAAATAGAGGGAGAGAGAGAGAAATAGAGGGAGAGAGAGAGAAAGACAGAGAAATAAAGAGAAAGAGAAAGGAAGAGAAACAAAGAGAATGAAAGAGAAAGAAAGAGAAAGAAAGATAAAGAGAAAGAAAGATAAAGAGAAAGAAAGATACAGAGAAAGAAAGAGAAAGCAACAGAAAGAAAGAGAAAGAAAGAAAAAGAGAGAGATATAGAAAAAATACAAAAGGAGAGAAAAATTAATTAAAGCTTAACAAGAAAAAAACATTTAGAAAGAGAAGGAAGAAAAATAAAGAAAAATAATGAAAAAAGACTAAAAGTAAAGACAAAAAAGCAAAATTAACTTAGAGAGTGGCAGAGTGGGAAAAGAAACAGGAAATTTCAGCTTGACTGAGCTAGTCATTTTTTAACAATATCCCTACTCACTTTCCGATTTAGTTAATGTAATGCAACATATATCTGTTTAATATGTGATGGGTTCTTTAAGTCAGTCCCCTCCAAACACATTATACTTGGTGTCTATAAAAGTATCCCCCATTTCATATACCCAAAATATAAAGAAAATATTAAATATATAACCAATATTCAGTTCTAAGAGCGGCTGCTTTCAGAAAGATAGATAGATTTATTTAAGGGTGTTATACATCGGGACCGGAAATAACTATTTTCATGCCCCTTTTTATTTGAAAGATGGAAGTCTCATCTACAGATCTTCTGTCAGGTTAATTTACGACAGAATTTTATATATTTTGGAGGAATCAAACTCCTGAGTTTTTGTTTGCCAATGGTCCGCAGTATGTGATCAGGTACAGTGAGGTTTCGTCAGTTTCTCCACAGGCTATTGTCAGTAACAAAGAAAAAATAATATTCGATTTGTTTTTGAATTTGTTCGCTTTGATGGTATATGTTTCCGCGAAAAATAATTCGGCATTCTCATTATGATAGTAGTAGGACGGAGCAGCGTTATCATTAAGAACCAGTAGATTATAAATTCATTTGATTAAAAAAAAAACAAACAGTATATTGCAAAGTATATTTTTATAAAAGGGAAATATAGTAAAATTAAGTCAATTACGCAATTATGGATTACGTGACTCCTATTCTTAACCTGCGAAAACAAATAAAAACAACAATTGAGGAGGAGGGATGGCGTAGAGGCATGAATGTTAAATTAAAAACCTTCAATCTATTCACGGTAGGCTCGAAAATGTAGGACGGTGTTGGGGCACGTGTCTACTGCCCCGAACTGGATATCAGATCGCCTTTCAGACTACCAAACTACAGCAGTATTTTTCAAGCGGAAACTTTTGCAGCATGGAAAGCCGCAGAGCTCGCCTACATACTCGTAGCAGAAGCTACGAACTCCACAATAAACTTCTACACACATAGCCAGGTTGCGAACCAAGCTATAATTTCATGCTGTGCATCTTCCGGAAATGTTCTGTAATGCATGGCAGCAATGGATAGACTGGCCACCAACCGGAAACTAAATATCTACTGGATGCCATTGCTAAATCTTACTACCAAATGAGCAAGTAAGTAACGTACTGATGTCTCTAAGAATGATCAATAGCCCTATTGAAGATGACATGATGAGAAAGATGGAAGAACGGTGAAGTACTACCACATGTAAAATCGCGAAGCTCATATGCAAACCGTACGGCACGCAGACCCAATCGATACTGGCACTTCCGAGGAAGGTTTGCAGAACGGTAGTCGGAATACTGACAGGTCACTATCTAACGGCGGTACACGCTAAATAGATGGGACTCACAACCAACAATGAATGCAGAAAATGTGGGGAGCAGGGCACAAGGGAAACTCAGAGGCATCTACTGTGCCTATGCCCTGAATATTGAAAACGTGCATAACACAACTGTGAGCCCCTTGGTTTGAAGGACTAGAAGAGATCGCACAATTAGGGACAGGTTTCGCTCTTAAAATTTCTTAAGAGCGTATCTCAGTTTAACGATTTATACCACAACTCTTAGACGGATATCCATCTGGCACCGCAAAGGATCTTGCAAATTTATTCATGGCCTTCACGGCCAGACAGTTTAACATAACCTAACCTTAATTGATTCCAAGAGGGTGGTGTTAAATTAGTTCCGCGAAATTTCAATTCATTTAATTGCGGTTAGGTTGCTCATTTTGTGGTGCATTACATTTCCGTTCAGAGATTACATCAAGTAACAATGAAACATTTACATTATGTTGTCACAAAGATGAAGTTCACTTATCACCATTTACTCAAAATACATTCGTTCAAAATGTTTTCGTCGGCCTTAATACAGGAGCAACGTTCCAAAAATTATATTTCAATTATTCGGTCGTATAATTCTTCATTTGCAATGGTTAGTTCTGAAACCAAGTTGTCTGATACAACTTTGAATGGCGTTTATCATTTGACGTATTTTACCATCGTGCTGGTACGTTAACTTCTGAATATGGTCATCAGCCGTGTCATGCACAGTTGTATTGTTATGATGCGAATACAGCGCTAAGATACAGAATGCGTGATGCAGCAAATGTTTAATGTAAGGTGAATTTGAAGCGTGAATTAGCGAATGAATTGGACAGCTATAATAATTTTGTTGGGTATTTTAAATCGATGGCCGATTATTGTCGATCTAAACCAAATACCTTACCCTAAATTTTTTGAGTTTCCCTAGAGTGCGATCGAATTTCGGCCGCTGGGTTCCACTAGTAATAATTATTACGCTTTCATACGAAACGCGTTCTTGTGACGTCCAAATAGGGAATTGTATTGCTCGTGCTTTGCTCCTCATAGAAATTTGCAGCAAATTCGGCAACAATGGTTAATTTGTCCTAATACTACGTTGGTTCAGTTCTATTGTGTTGGCTATTAATTTTCCTTTTGTCGTTTGTAGGAATAAATGAGCTCAGCGATGCTGATGTGCTGTGCTTCTGAAGGTGCGAGGTGCGTTGTGAGGTTTGAGGCTATCGCCTGATTTTCCAAACAATGCAATTATAAGCTAAGAAATAATTAAAACATTGCGGTCCACAATTTAATTAATAGTAGTTAGCAGAGAATGGTTGCTGAAATTAATTATGTTTATTTAGGATCCAAAATAAACTTGTAACTTGAGGTTGCAAATGTGATGTAACGGGATTAAGGCAAGGCTAGGGTTTAATATAATTAAAGAATGACTGAGAAAGAACCCTGAACGAGCATTAGACCTACAAGATACATTTATAATCGTAATAGAATTTAACAAACTACGCCCATATAAATATTCTCTCTAGTATGCTTTGTTGTCAAGGCTCATCTATAGAAAAGGAAAACAAGCAACTAAACCCCATCCATCGAATTTCACTGTAGATAATAGTGCAGCGAGACAAAGCTATCATCATATAAGCAATAAGGATTACAGCTAAAATTGTACATGAAGCAATTCAAAAATTAAAAAAAAGTAGATATATTCATAATAACCAGACAAAGATTGTATGGAGAAAAGACGATTGGTTGCTCTGGATGCCAAGTTATCAATTTGATGTTCTTGTATATTCACACCATTTTCAAAGACGTACAAGTTTGATGTTTGCAGCTAATTTATTTGTTTAGAGAAAGGAAAAACACAAACGTAAACATTTTTCTTCAAGGAAAACAAAAGCAATATAAAAATTGAATATCAAAATAAACTCAGTCTTCAATCATGTGGAACAATATCTGACACACTAACAGTAATTGCCTATGTAACAGCAGTTGAGCTGCTGGCTGTATTTCTGCATTGAATAATAGTGACTTTTCTTACTTTTGTGAATTTAGTACACTTTATCATATTGATTGAGTGGAATTTCAGTATTATTGTGAAATTTGTTGGCACTTTCGGCATCAGTCTCTTTGTTTAAAATATTATTGAAGTTCCCTATCCAGTTGAAGCCTTTCAGCAATGAGATTTGGGGTGAATATTTCTGCTTCATTATTACTGCACCTGAAATGCGGCAATATCGTTGATTACTTCCCCTTCAATTAAATGCGCAAGGTATGATATTTATGAAAGATTCTCCGCTACATGGATTGCATTTTTCTCGACTACTACTGGCGACCAGGCGGTCTTCCAGTGTGCATCGATTTGATTATCTGGCAACCAACCTGTGTCACTCAACCTGTGCCAGTCTTCAAAATGACCTTGAATTTAGAAATTATTCCTGATCTTGAGATTGAATTATGGAAATGGTGTTTGGACGTAAAAATGCAATCTGAACATTCGGATGGTGGAGCGAAACTGTGTAATATATTTCAAGAGAATCGTGTTAAAGCGATATTGTGTAATTAGATTTCCGTGTAATTCGTAGGATATACGAGTATATCCTTACCGCGCATCTCGATTCAGAAAATCTCTCGTACCAGTCCCAGTTCTGCTCGATTTAGTTTTAACACATCGATAAATCCTCAAGTACAGTCCATTGTGCAGCTCAAATTTTCATTATATTGTTACGAATTTGCCCTTTTGACAATTTACTCTAACTCTCTATACTCGGATTCGTACCACTGGATTGTGTAGTAATCAAACAATCGCTAGTTAAATTAATATAACTAACTTTATTTATTTATTGCTATTTAGACACTTGATGTTAAATATGTTATTTAGACACTTATGGTTAAAGTTTACTTTATTTCAATTTGAACTTTATTTAATAATTCATTTAATCACTTTATTACTTCTAAAAACTGTAACTGCTACAATCGAAATACACGATGTACACACTGTTACGATTAAAATTCAAACTGCCTCTACTTTGAATCCTGTGGTGTATTTTATACATTTCTTATGGTATAAGTAGAACATTCTAGAACATTCTCGAATTTTACCTACACTTTGAAAGGGGTTCTTGAGTAAGCTTTTTATCCGCCTAGATTATGTCTTGATTTATATACTCGTATACCACTCTCATAGTAACTGAACTTAATCTCAACTTTAAATGGGATCCTAAAAACATGCAGTTATTTATGTTTCAATATTTATATTTTATACCTTTTGTACCTAACTTTGTGCTTTTCTATCAGTTCCATAAATTTTATAATTCCCAATAATTGAGAGACTGGTTTACATTTTCAATTCCCCCTATCTTCTGCACCAATTGAAGTCATTTTGGAGACTGATTATGGTGTGTAGTTTCTGAAATGAAAAAAATCAAAAATCTCATGTAATAATTTACAGAATGACAATAATTAATATTAGCTCATATTTCTCGCTTACTTAACCCTTACTTAAATATCAATTTGCTCCAGCAAAATCCGTTACATAAACACGCACCGATTCCTGTCCATTGAGTGAAAATAAAGGACAGAAAATAAGGGGAATAGCGCGATAATTGATTTCCTGCTGATGAATCTCGCCCTTATCCACCTGAGTCGATTTAGTCATGTCTGTTATCGCTTCTTGTAAATAGCGCCCCATCTAGAGTATAATGGGCTGAAATTTAATTTTAGCATTTAACATTTATTCAATTTAATAGGCTGTACATTTAAGACTTAGTCTTGCAGTTACCACATAATATCCTTAATTGTATAAAATATCTTGAAAAATTTAGGTAATTAAAATCATTTGAATTCAAATGAAAAAAGAAGAGAAAAGCAAAAGCAGAAAGTAGAATAGAAAACATTCAAAGAAAATTATATTAAAATATTGAAATACTGCCGATTTGAAGAATCTTTGATTGGTTTTAGACTTAATACCTCTATGTAGCGAATTCCAAAGTTTAACAGTGTCAAAGTGATGTTCAAGAAAAATTCAAAATATCAATTTTTATAAATTCAAGATTTATATTATCATGTTCAATAGGATTTGATTTAACAGAAAATAAACTTTTTACAATATCCTCTGTAACGCTGAATTCATCATCCGGTGGGTATATAAGATTACCATCAATAGAAAAGCGATTACTGGCTTGCAATGAATTTGATTGTAGGAAATATTCATGCATCACATTTGGGTTTAAGTACCACTCAGAATTATTTCTATTCCCAATCCCCAAATTCCTCAAATTATTCCAAAGTGTTCTTGTTGGTAAATTGTTAGAAAGTCTTGATTGAAAGTAGTTTCTTTTTTGTATTTCTCCTTATTCCAGTGGCACGGTTTCTGGATATACAGTAGGCCTCATAAGTTACTATTTGTTTGATTACGCTTCCAACGTGTGTACTATTTATTCCGGATTTTGAAGGCAGGAAACCAGCAATTGTAAGCCAAGGCTGAGTTTTTTTGGCTTTCTTGCCTCTTAAGGGTACAAATATATCATACAAATAAGTAATTAAATTTGTAAAATAGGTCAGTTTTTCGTTTATATCTGAAAAGAACCAAACGCAGTTTCAATCAAAATTATTAGCTTCGCTAATTACTTGCTTACTTACTTACTTTCGGGGTCTAATCGCAGAATCTGCGAAACAACCCGCTATCGGGTTACGGCCGAATTTAACAGCGCCCGCCAGGTGCCTGTGCTTTGCGCGCGTCTTCTCCAATCTGTTATATCATGCGTGGTTAGGGTTTCCTCGGCTTGGTCCTTCCATCGGAGGCATCGTCGTCGCCTACGTCGTCGTCCAGCGGGTTCCGTTTCGAACACCTTTTTCGCTGGAGCTTCTTCATCCATACCCACGACATGTCCAAGCCAGCGCAGACGTTGTATCGTGATGCGCCTGACTATATAAATATCAGCGTAGAGCTCGTAAAGTTCATGGTTCATCCGGATACGCAAGTCGTCGCCAACATGAACAGGACCGAGGATTTTGCGAAGAATTTTCCTCTCGAATACCCCAAGCGCGGCTGCATCAGTCTGCTACACGACCCATGCTTCTGCGCCATTCAGCAGCTCCGGTAGGATGAGCGTCTTTTGGAGTGTCAGTTTTGTCGGGCCAGAGAGGGCTCTAGTAGCATCTCGCTTGCAACATCCAATGATGTCGATGTCATCAGCATATGCGAGGAGCTGGACACTTTTGTGGAAAATAGTGCCATTCCGATGCACACCGGCCTTCCGCAGCACCCCTTCCATGGTGAAATTTAAGAGGTCGCATGACAATGGATCGCCCTGTCTGAATTCTCGCACGGTATTAAATGGTTCGGAGAGGTCACTTCCTACCTTTACAGAGCTGGACGTATTGCTCAATGTCATTCTACAGAAAAGTACCAACTTTGTGGGAATACCGAACTCAGACATGGTGGTATATAGGCAATCCCTTCGCTAATTAATGCATGAATATCAACAGTTTCGAAGTATCGAAAGTAAACCAAGGTGTCAAAATTACTTTTATTTAAATGAACATCATAAGAGACAAATAACATATCATGATCGGTTATTCCAGCCAGAGACAATTGGTCGAAATATAATACACAAGATCTTTCCGAACCGCAGAGCAGATCTAAGAAACTTGATTGGCAGTTGGGTGCAAACCGTGTTGGGTATTGATTAATCAATAAACAAATGAACATAAAAATATAATATTTGTATAGTTTTTTAGGCATTCACTTCCCAAATGCCTATAGTATCGAATGGAGTATATGTGTCTCGTAATAACCATACGAACACATTTGAAGAAAACATGGTACCAGAGATGCCCCAACATTTCAAGTCCTATGTTCTCCATAATAAAACTGATGAAAAAATTGGCCAATATTTGATCCCTGGAAGACGACAGGAATTTGTTGAAATGTTGGAAATCCTATTAAGGTGCTATAGGACAAGTCAAATAAAGCGCGCCACCGAACCACTTCTACCAATAACATTGAACTGAGCCTCGTTACTGCTGCTGCTTCCAGCAATTAGCATGGGTGGCAACTACAATTCCTAGAAATTGATGACACGAACTGCATACATTCAACTTATTGACTGGGTACCGAAAATGGCTTCAAGTCGTTTGCTTCTCCTGTTATAATTTTTTGCTGGTTTTTATTCGCCGGCGTTAAGAGAGAATTTGCAAAAAAACGAACCAAAGTTAATATGATGATAGAATTACGCCAGCCGGCATGGGGCGAAAATAAACCGGCAAAAACTCGCGCAGGAGTGCAGAGATGTAGCGCCAAGATAACATTAGAAAAACTGCCGTCCATATTCCAAACCAGCGCAGCAGAGCCGGCAGAAAAAACATGGCAAGAAATCCGGGAAAATTGGAGTAATTTTAATGAAAGTGTTTTTCGATAAAAATCTTAGCATAAAAATAATGGAGCTGGAGCCAGAGGCAGTAGAAAATAATAGAAAAGAAAACCGGCTTAAATGGTCGTACCAGCAAAACAAAAACAAAAAAAAAACAAAAAAGAAATAGTAAACTAAAAAAAAAATCGAACTAGAAATGGGCGAAAAAAACAGGGGTAGAAAACGAGAATTCTTCTAACAATTTGCGGTTAAACACAAAATGGAAATGTGGGGCAATCCAAGCAAAATGGAAAATAGTAGACGAGTCGTAGCGATGGTAGTGGAATAGTTGTAGGCTTTTGTGTCCACACACACACACACACACAAACACCAACAAACATATGACTGCATTCAAACAAAAACACATCACACACACACAAATGAATTTTTGTGAATTTAATTAATTAGGGAGGAAATGAAATTGATGATGCTTAAAGTGTGGTGGTGTATAGTGTGGCGTCGCTAGCACTGGCAGCAGGAGGTAGAAGTGCCGGGTTGAGAGCTGAGGATTGTGCGGGCTCAAGGCTGAAGTCTGTGTTGTGCTATATTGGCAGAGCTGCGTCGGAATTGAGTGAGCGCAATGAACTAAGCGCTCGTTGAGTATATGCACACGTAGATTGGTAAGTGGTAATAGCGAAGAAACCATGGTGCAAAGGAGAGTGGATGAGAGGAGCGAGATGGGAGAGGGGGACGAGATGGGAGAGGGGGACGAGGTGGGTGATTAAAAGTGCTAAATTGTAAAATTTTTCAACGGACACTTCTAAACTGTAACTTTATATGATTTATAAAAAAATGGCGGTTCCTGAAATATGGTTTTCCGACTTAACCCATTATTAACAAAGTATCCGTCGACCGTAATATTATCGATATGTGACACATATACAGAACATGTCTGTGTTGTGAAAAGGATGCTGAGTATTGTGCAGAGAAATTTACATCAATTCATGAGGATAATTTTATTTCCAATGGACTAGGTGGGAGGCTGACATCGACAGCGATTACATAATTAGTTTTCTGATAGAGCGACAGATATTTTATATATATATTTATTTAGGCACAAATATCCAAGAGGCAAAACATTGAAAGATTCAAGTGCATCTGGACATTTTATTATGCTCATTTCCTACTGAAAGGACGGTCGCTTAAAACAGAAAATTGTACCAATCAGACTGTCTTACATGAAGGCAATTACCACTACTCTAGAGCTGACATATTTTATTACACAGAATTTTTGGCAATTTATCGACATGGCTAGGGAGGAGCATGTAAATCTTCTGCCGAATTTTAGTTTTATTGCTGCTTTCTACTCTTGTTAATCCTTGCGTAAATGCATTATGACGCTACTAAATCTTTGCCTGAACTAGTATAACAAGTTACTTCCATTAGTGTAAGTGTATATATGTGTCAGGAGTGGGTATATATGTGTGCTTGTGTTCATGCATTATTCCACAATAGTATTACCAATTTTAACAATGCGACTCTGATGCACAAATTCAGACGCGAACGAGACGAACATCTAATAAAGTCAGGCGCCCTTGAGCGCATGGCACCGTGTGCAAGCGCACTATGCAACACATCCATACACGCACTATTCGTCTCATACAGATGCACTTAACTAGCTGTGAATGCAATATTCGCGCGTTTCAAATTGAATTGAAAATGTCTGCCGCTGGTCTGCGCGTTTCCGGTTTTGCTATTTCCGTATAGCCAAAAATCAGTAGCAACCAACCGCCTCAGCTCAGTACTCTTCAGCCCAACACAGCCTCAGGATAGTTTGAGTGCAACAGCACATGTGCTCGCTTGATGGCTTGCAAGCGCTTTATTTGAAAATGAGATTTTCTTGGCACCAATTCAACACTAAATTGATTTGGAACAATAGACCCGTTGCGAATTCGTTTGGTGCCATTCCCGTACCCATAGTCGTCTCTCAGACCACGTCTATTGCCTCTATTGCCTAATGCTGCTGGTCTGTTCACAACACCCCCACCGCCATCATATGCATTTTTGCCTGGTATCTTCGGCAATTTATCTCGCCGCTATTTTGGCCCCAGTACGCTTTATTTTCCATTTCCGTATTTAGGCCGCTTTATGCTGTGTGCTCGTTCAAAAAATTCATGTATAAATGTATGTGAGTGTGTGCGTGTGTGTGTGGCGGCTTAAATCCTGAATACATTGGAGCTAACATATTTTGAAGTTGATTGCCTTTGCCATCACTGGCTATAACCCGGCATTATTGGTTTTATATAAAAATTTAATTAATTTCTTGGCGTTATTTATGCACTACCGCTGTGAAAAAATTGTTTTGTGTATATATCTTAAAGGCAACAAAGAAAAGTTAAATATATAATTTATAATTTTTTCTATGCGCAAATGTGATTTGCATACTAATATAATCTGCTTTGCAGGCTGACTCTTCATAAATCGAATCCATCGAAGCCTCAGAACCAAGAACAAATATTTGTTTAAATTTTTAAATGTATAGATTTATTTATTTCATTACAAAAAAAGACAAAACTGAGTGGTAAAAGTACGACAGTGTACTCCTGACACACACACGCTCTCTCACACAGCAAATTGTCTGCAGAAAGTGAGAGAAACAGAGGGAGTGGTAGATTCCAAGAATTTCAATTCCCGCCAAAAAGTCAAATTGAATTTCAATTTATGGCTATCAACTTCCTCTCTTCTTGTTTTACTCTTTATTTGCCCGTAGTGCTTTTGGCCCAAAAGTGCGGTGAAAAGCACCACACAAATTTCAGTCGAGCAGAAGACAAGAAGAAAGAACATACGTACGAGCGCACTGTTACACCGAGCCGCGACAATGGTATGCAAAATTATATATTATAATAAAATTGGCCACTATCGCAGAATGTTGTCTGTCGCTCGCAAGAATTGTGGCTGGCGCACAGTGCTTCGGTTCCTTACAGTAGACAAATTGAAACATTCAATCAGTCAGTTATATTTAATACAAAATATCAACTCTTTCTTGTGAACTTTTCAGTTATGAAGTTGTGCATGTACGGAAGTTTTTACAAAACCCAACTTGCATTTTTTTTTGTTTATTAAATACACCGACACAACTTTAATTCAAAAAAAATCTGACAAAAGTTGAACAATTTATATAATTAAATAAAAATTCCATTATGAAAATATTATAATTTGTTATACAATTTGTCCTCGTAGTGCTCTTTTATTCTATTATAAAATAGTAATTTTATTATTATTTTCGCTTGTAAGTAAATTTTATTTAAAATACACTTTGCTATTATGCGAGAATACAATAAAAGTGTCGTACCTTGTTATTCTATAGTGTATTTGTCCATTTTGTTATGAATCTCGCTCAGCATATCTTCTTTTTAAGAACCTAGGTATGTGAATCTGATTTCAATTGGCATATGTCACAGAACTTTCCAATAGTTTTTATGAAATAATCGTGATTACTGCAGCGCATATATGTTAACTAGAGTAGTGTTTTGCAATTCAGGGTTTTCGCCAACCACTTTCACCAAAGTTCTACCTCCTCTTATTAGTTGTATCTGAAGGTTTCCTGAGAAACTCTCCAATAGATTCTGTGACGAATCGCAGTGAAAAGAAAATGTACAAGGAAGTTCCTTATTTCAAATTTGTGTTCCGAACACTAATATTAAGTTGTTTCGAAAATTTTAAGTTGTTTTTACGTAAAAAGGATTAAATTCTGCTAGGGTGATTGTGGATGTTTCTCTCTACGTCGACATTGAGTTCAGCATATTTCTTCTCACACATTGCGACCAGATTGACTGTGACCGACCGACACGATGCACAATAGTAGTTGTAGTAGTAGCAAAAGCAGCACCGACAGGGCATAATCAATAGTTGTGACTTCCGTTAATGGGTTTCCGGTGATTCAACATCTCCTCTTTGAACGCTGAAGCGGGCTACTGAGAGCTGAGTGGATAAGCGATTGCCCTGGCAAACTAACAACTTAAGGAAAGAAGTTTATTATTATAGGAAAGAGGAAGAGAAATAGTCGAACTTAATACACACATTTCGCTGCAACCGCTTCAATTGGGCTAAAAATACGACCCACTTCACTTGTTGGGCCATATGCTCTTAATTTTCGAATTACCGTCATGTTTGCGAAAATAAATTATACAAGCACTTGGAAAAAAACAAATAAAATAAAATTAAAGTACAGCAGCGCGAATAATTTTCCCTCTTTTAAAGATACATTATTTTTGTGTCGAGTACTATAGAAGAAATATGGTGAAATTATGAGGTAGATTTTATGCTTGATGATGCTTGAAGTGGAAAAGTAGTTGAGGATGTAAATAACGTTTTTATGCTGCGATGCGACTACGGATATGGCTGCATTATGGCTTGTCTGCCTGTATATGCCACTGTGGTCTGTGTGAGTGTGTGGGCTTTTTTATTTTGCATCACAAAAACTTGTGGACGCAGCCGTCAATGTGTGAGCTTAAGAACCCTAAGACCTCCTCTCGTCCATACGATTTCAACCTCCCGGAATCCTTCCGTTAAGTAATACGTCATGAGGCCATTGTGAACATTTCTGCTCAAGTCGGCAGTCAGTTGTTCTCTTCCCGTCTTACGATGAACACTCGTGGTCTGTGCTTTCTTCATGGAGAAGAAGCTGCTGCTGTCGTTCCTCTGCTATGCGTACCCTTCATTCATTGGGTAACGCTTTCATTAATCTGGCAGCCATAGCGCAGACAGTGCTCCAATTATCGGTGCTTTCGCACATTTGTGACGTCAAATTTTACGTGGTTGGGGCTCCGAAAACTGCAGCCAACTTTTATCTCTCTTATTAAAAGCCCGGGCAGTGGAAAATCGTGTGTACCGCTCTCTCTGGCTTTTCCAAGCAGACCGGACAAAAAGGGTAATCCTCCAGTCGGAAACTGTGCAGATACTCTTTTAAACATCTATGGCTACGCAAGAATTATGTCACATAATAGTATACCTCACCATGCCTTCGTTTGAACCATTTGTAGCAAACCTTCTTAACTGGATCGCTGGGTTCAACCCAAAGGGTGGAAACAAATATCTATCCGGAGGAGGATAGGTTGTAGGGGTTGATGCGGATCTGCAAACCTAGATACGCTTCAGTCCAGCCTCCTACTGCGAAGGCCGCTTTCTAATAATTGAGTTATTTATTGTATTCATAAATGTTTTCAATCCTTACGGCCGTGTGAATTTCCGCTCCGGGAAATCTGCAAGAATAAAGTGTGAATTAGCATAAACAAAGAAAAAAAGAAAGAAAAAACATATATCTCATACTGATTTGGGGAAACTGCTGTGAGTTTCTTTTTCATATAATATCTGAAATGTAGCATTAAATAAATAATTAATATGCAAAATTAAAAAATAAAAACAAAAAGGCTCAACTTAGCACTCACATGTAAATTTTATTTCGAATTCGGACTAACCTGACTTTCTTTAGGTGTTTTTTGTTCAACGATGGGAGGTGGAAAGCTTCTTGAGATACTATGGGATTCCCATCCCATAGCATGCCAAATTCCTCTGCCGACTAAATCCACCACCTAAGATCACTACTCCCTGCGAGATCACCGGAAGGTATAACTTCGCGTGAAGAGGGTATTGAGCTCTTCTTATCGGCGCTGTGTACAATGCTATCGCTCCCTTTAGCAGAGGGCCTACAGACGCAGCATCACACACCGCATTAAATTTCTTCAGACCCTCAAGCATGTGCACTACGTTATCCGGTGTTACTGGCTCTCCGCACATTTCCAATATCACTAGTGGACCTCGGAAAGGAAAATAACTTGTGTTCTGTGTCCTCTGTCACAGTCCATTTACAGTTTGTACTCTTGGGTGGTTCCTCGTACTTGAACCTGTAGAGCTCTTCCCGGTAAACTCCATGCCCTGCCAGCAGTTGTGTGATGTGGTAATTCATCTCACCATGATACCTATATATCCACCGCTCTATATAAGAGATCAGCCGCAATGTCCATCGATGTTTTTCGGGCGTATCCCTTCGAGTTTGTCACTCCTAATTTATTTGGCTCCTTATTGGCGCACATTTCTCGCAATGCAGATCCCTCGCCTCTTTCGCCAACAGGTTTACTGAGATAATTCCGGCTATTACTAGCACGGCATTCGCGGATGTGGTGTTCTGTGGACTGCAAACTAGAAATGCAGCCGTTCTTTATGTTGCCCTATCTTTGCGGATGTACTTCCTCGTAGCCGTCTTTTCGACCCATTTGGGTGCATCTGACAAAACGAGTCGTCTCTTCTGTCGCCTCAGCCGTTCTACGTTCGGTAATATGCGGCGATAAAGACAGTTTTATTTCGAACAACCCTACATGTTTCTATGTAACATAATTCTTCTTACAAAGATTCGTGCCAATCAGGAATTTGAGGTATGCATCCCTGATTTGCTTTCGACCGGCATCAAACGTTGCCTTTACCTGGCTCTAGAGGTCTTTAAGAACCGCATTTGGTGAATATATCATCTGCGCCCCTACTGTTGTGCATCCTTCTGCTTGTATTTTATACATTCTGCGTGTTAATAATGATGGCATCAGCCAATTAGTCAAAAAGGGAATATGTTTTTCAATTGTGCATAATTGGAGTTAATTTGAATGTGCTTACTGTGCGATATTCAAATATAAGCGCACGTCCAAATACATATTTCATAAATGTTTTTCCTATGATGTTAGTACATGCTATAAATTTTATAGTGTAAAATAAAAATTATTGCTTTGTATTATAAACTATTTTTTATGATATCCACCGCTGGCATCTGTTATTTACACTCATCCTTGCAAATGTGTTGTGAGTAAGTGTGCGTGTGCGTGTGCCTTTTGCCTAGCATATCAATTTCCACTTCAGACTGGTTTTTGTGGTATCGGCATCTCTTTTTTTCTCTCCCCGCTCACATTTTATGTTCGTTAGTAAAGCGGAAAAAATCTGCAAAATCCATTAATCAAAAACTGTGCCATGAATGCGACATAGAAATTTTATTTAAATATGTTACCGAACACAAAATATAAAGTAAAACAAAATCAAATGAAATAAAATGAAATATTTTTTGCGTGCATAAATGTGATTCTCTTCATTTTATGAATGTGTGTGCAAATTTCTCTGAAATATTTGCGTCGAATATAACCCTTGGGAAAAATGTACAAATTAGTGGAACATTTTATAGATATAGTGCTGAAAAAGTGTTGTGGTCAGAATCGTTGTGGGGTGATGATTTTTTTTATTGTATACGACGTCCTTTATTTGGTTGGATGTGTTCTGCTCAAGCACCACTTTTACTTATATAAACGGCTGTTTAAAGTCTTAGAAGGACAATTCAATCATGCAACTGTAAGATGACTATAATATGCATAGTTACTGTTCCCATATTAATGATTCTAAAAGGTCGTAAAATGTCGGTTTTTATCTCATTTCAAAAGTAATCCCACCTATTGTCAGAATCAACGAACAATCCCTCAACACAAGTTTTTTCACTTATAATAGAATACAGACTAAATTATTCCTGAACAGCAACGCCATCTAATAGAACTGAATATATATAAGGTGGATAGGGATTTCCAGGCAAAAGCTCGATTTTTTAGAAAGGATGAATGACAAATGTATGCATTACTTGGGAAGTTTCACTTTGTTGTATTTTACACAAGCTTCTTTGCATTTTAAATTTAATTTTAAATTTTTAGTTGCAAATTCAGTGCTGTGATAACGCACAATTGACCATAAACGCACATGTGTGCCAGTTAAGGAAATGTTCGCCAACTCGAAGGATTTTTGGTGGAAACTAATTACAGAGAATAAAACATAGATTAAACCACAGAACAAACAAAATTCGAAACAGGGGAATGATTATGGTGAGTCGAAGCCGAAGGAGTCGAAGGAGTTCGGAGAACAAATTGATCACCAAAGTTTTTTAGGATAATCCACACCAATTACTCTCAAAGTGAAGAAACGATTTCTAGCGATTGTTATTGCAACATATTGTACATTTTGAAAGATTTTCTGAAGTAAGAACATCCGCAATTTGCGAATAAATATATCTGATCTCTGAGTATACTCTCCATGGAAAAATTCGATGAATTCTGTTGGAAGTTAGGTCTTTTTCTTCTTAAGATCCAGCTAGTTTGTGACTGGTTTCGTGGAAAAAACAATATTAAAAACGCTGAGGTTATTCCAAAAGATAAGAAAAATTGATTAATATTGGACTAAGTGCCACGAGTTAAAAGGAGACTAAAAGGCGTATCCTTGTTAAATTTTCACACAACCTACGTCATTGTCCGGATCCCGTAGTCTAATAGCAAATATGCTAGTATGCTAATGGAGTCGAGGGAATGGCTTCGAAATGCACTTTGCTCCGTCCGAAAAAGGTCGTAAGTTTTGTGAAAACTAAACGTATATATATATATATATATATATATATATATATATATATATATATATATATATATATATATATATATATATATATATAAATATATATATATATATATATATATATATATATATATATATATATATACATTCATGTTTTATCCAAAAGAATTAATGAAAGTGTTACTGTAATAAAGGGTGTTCCAAAAAGAGGTGTTATTTTGAATCACTCGGTATTTCGGTAGCTGTCAGTTTTGAAGTTTTTATTCTTTGAGATTTGACAAGTAGAAACTACGCCATTACTACAAATGGAACGATACACGCTTCAACAACGCATTGAAATTATTAAAATTTACTACAAAAAATGGTGAAAATCTTGCAATCACAGTTCGCAAAACTAAAGCATTTTTGGGTCGTCGTGAAGAACCTTGTCAGACCGCAATACAGAAATTGGTGGAAAAATTGGAGCTGTTGGGACAAGTTAGTGATGTGAAGAATAAAGCCCGTGCACGTCGCTCAAGAACAACTGAGAATATTGCTGCTGTAGCCCAACGTGTTGAAGGAAACCCAGGGTTTGTCCATTCCTCGTCGTTCTTTGGAATTGGGCATTCCACAACCGTCATTACACAGTATTTTGCATAAAGACTTGGGTCTTAAGGCTTATAAAGTTCAGTTAACACAAGAACTCAAGCCGGCCGATCATCAACAACGTCGTGTCTTTGCTGATTTGGTCCTTGAAATATATGAAAATGATCCGGAATTCCATCGAAAAGTCATCTTGACTGATGAGGCCCATTTCCCCTACGGCTACGTTAACAAGCAAAATGGTCGCATCTGGGGCTCGGAAAACCCAATAGTTATTGTTGAGAAGCCCCTCCATGCTCAACGTGTGACTGTTTGGTGCGGTTTATTGTCCGGCGGGTCATTGGACCTTACTTTTTCCAAAATGAGGTTGGATCAACAGTTACGGTGAATGCATTGCGCTATCGAGAGATGATTTTTTATGGTCGGAGTTGGATGGTGTTGATCTGGACACCGTTTACTTTCAACAAGACGGCGCTACGTCCCACACAAGCAACGAAACCATTGCTCTTTTACGGGAAAAGTTTCCGGACCGTGTTATCTCTCGAAGAGGTTATCACAATTGGCCACCGAGATCTTGTGATTTAACACCTTGCGACTTCTTCCTTTGGGGCCAACAGCCCAGCGTCGATTCAAGGCCTCAAAGATAGAATTCGTGAGGCTATCAAGGACATAGGGCAGCCACTTTGCGATTTGGTTATGGAAAATTTCATGAAAAGGATATGGTCCTGTAAGCGTGGTCGTGGTGGCTATTTGGCTAGTGTTGTTTTTCATTATTAACGGCATACCTTCCTCTTTATTATGAAATAAACATCCGATTCTTTGTCTCAAAAAATAGCATTTTACTTTGAATACCAAAATAACACCTCTTAGTGGAAAACCCTTTATATTATAAGTAAGTTGTCTCTACAACTAAACTAAACTCATGGTAAGTTATAATATTTTCTATGAATTTTCTATTTTACAGCATTGATTTATCTCAGTGGTTTTATTCCGAAATCTGTAGATTTTATTTGTAGGGATTTTATTCAGCAAATAAAGGTTCTTTGTTCAGAAGTGCAGACTAAAGTTAAATTACTACATTCTTTGAGAATACGTTTAAAAATTATCTCCTCTTTGCCAAAATTTCTTTCCAATATCGGGGTCTTCCAGCCCTTGACGCTAATGTAAGTATATTTCCTTGTATTTTCGAGGATTTTCAATGTTGGGTCAATCCTTTTTTCAAGCTAGAATTCCTTTATGTATGGTTTTTATTATTATTTCATGCATTGGAAATAATAGGAAAGGATTTGTTGTGAATTCATACTTTATTCGTCTATTTTAAAATGTTTCCTCTTCGGCTATTTACGAATTTTTGCCTGTCGCCCCATTGAAATGTATTGTGTACATCAAACATGGCCATTCTCAACTGTTTCCCCCATAAAAACCGTGTTCCATTTTCTAATTTTAAATTTCATAAATGTGCTCAAATTTGTTTGCTTAAAATTGTTAATTATAATTTGTGCAAAAATTGCTTACTAAATTATTCAAACCTGTTAAAGTTTAACTAAAATCAGTCTGAACACTTGAGGTCGCTCGATCAGTGTCACATGTGGCTGCTGTCGACACCACCGCCATCATCTACAGCAGCCACAACAACAACTTCAACGATGACAATTACGACGGCAACGACTGCATTTTAATGACAAACTAAGCCAAGCTCCGCTTTGGAGGCGTGCGGTCAGGTCCGGTCTGGTCTGGTTCGGTTCAGTCCATTCTGTGAAAGTCAGCAGATTGAGAAAAAGTTGCGCTTTTGTTATACATGAGATTTTTGCATAATTGCTGTGCTGTTTGCATCTTGATGTGGAAAATTTAAATGAAAAAAGGTCAAATGAACTCCCGCCTGTGCATTTCTATATTAATAAAAAAAACACAATTTTTTAATCTGATAAACGCGAAGTTGGCTGCTGTGGCTGCTGCAGGCAAAATAGAACAAGGCAATGCAAACCGCAGCAAAACAACGCTAGAAATCCAATGCATAAACAAATCACATACATACACACAAGCACATTCGCGTACTCATACGCACCACACCAATGTACAGAACACAAAGCAACGCATTCAAACATACACAATAGATTCGACGCAAATACGGCCCGTCTGCCTGCTTGGCATTGGCTGCCTCTGTCTGATTTAACCCCATCTCCAAGTCCAGCTCCATCTTCATCTCTGAGCTGTTGCTGCTTCTGCTTTGACTTCTGTAGTTGCTGCTCTGATCTGTCTTCTGGCATTCATTAAGGAATTCAATTTAAATTTACGTTTCCATTTACGTTACGTTACATTTTACTGACTGGTCATCGTCATCATCATCATCTCCATCAGCTTGGTATCCAACTCATTCTCTGTCTGTATATGTGTGCCTGCGCTATGCAATCTAGGCGGCTAGTGACTTTCTCATCTTGTCGTCGCTTTCGGCATCATCGTCCAGGTTCAGATTCACTGCTTGTGTCAGTCTTCGTCACTGCTGCCAATGTTGAATTTTTGTAAATATGAATTTTTTGTGTGTTAATATTCATGGAAGAGCAAACTTTTTGATAATTATTTATTATATAAATTGTTGCCACGTGCGAGTGGAGTGTGTGTATATGGACGTGTTTGGTTGTGTGGCTTGGTGTCAGGATATTTTTTGCTCGTATATGGTACCAGTTTAAATTTTATTTGAAAATTTCTACTTAAACTGAAATATTGGATGCTTCTTGATTTTTGTGTAATATTTTGGATACTTTGTGCAATTTTCTATTTATGAATTTTAATTAATGGGGACTTCGAAATTTCTATATTACATAGCAATATTTTTAATTCCTTTGGAATATTTGCAATACATTCCTGTTTAATAATTAAATATAAATATATGAAGAATAACAGCGTGGTCTTAGAGCCAGACATACCTTGAGGAGGGGATCCAACACAAGGTACTAATTGCCCCTCACTTCGAGAGGTCAGTACGATCCTTGTGGAACGCATACTTCAAGAATATTTCAGGTTAGTATAAACCCGAGGAGCCAGTTCTATTGAAAAAGTTCACACATTCAATATATAGAGCTGCAGCGTCGGGAACTGGGAGAGAGTAATCAAATGACTCGCAAGACTGTAAAGGGTAGCCTTCTCATGTTTCTTGCCAGCAGGAACTGTGTGAGTTTTGTATATTCTAAACGAAGGGAGGGCGATGGCGATTTAGTATGTCGTAGGATAGAGCGGCATTATATGGAGACCTAAACCCACCAATACGCACACCATTCAAAAGGTAGATATCCTTTTTAACGTCTTTCGAAGGATTCAATTGGTGAGTGATGGCTCCATTTGACAATGGTGTCTGAGAATTCGTTGCCTTAGATACTATAATAGATCATAATTTGAATTTTATTGGTATTTTATTAATTTATCCAGGATGCCAATAAATTAATTTCCTTTATAGTCATTACTGTTTTCAGGATACGTGCAATTTTTTTTTTATGATCCCTTATGGTATAATGAGAATGGGAACGAGTTTCCTATAGATCTTAGCCATTAAATGCTAATTTGCCATTTTGTCACCTACTATAAGAATATCTTTATTCCGTAGCTCATTCTCCACCCAATATTACCACACTTCGCATTAGCGTTGCCTTTTTTTACTTTTTCCTCTCTTACTTCTGCATTACAATTGCTCTGATGGATTTATGTGCTAGATTATTATATTCTTTTCAATTTCGCGTTTTTTTTTTATCCCTACTTAATATAAAAATGCATTTTCACTTTACTTGGTTGACTGTTTCCGTATTTACCAGCTTACATACGTGCCTACATATCTATCTATTTTCATATTTACACACCCTCCCCTTCTCACCTTATAACTAGGCAATCTGTCTGTACACCACTGCCTTGCTCCCATTAGAGTGGCATGCATAGCAAAGTAAGTGTCACATGCCTGTCAAAGTATTACGATGCTGTATACATGCTCATAAATAGGGGAATTCGATTTCCGTCCGACAGGCAACATTTTTTCTTTCCTTTGTAGCTGGGGGTATACGGCCTCACAGTTACGTGATAGGCGACACATAAAACCCACTAATGTATACGTACGAAAAGCCTCATTCTTTATCTATATGTTTGCTTCTCAACGATTAATAAACGTTTTCTTATGTATTTCCAAACGTTTCTGCTCGTATCTCCGTACCAGCTGCATGCAATTTATTCCATATTGTCAAAATATTCCCTTTGAATTGTGTAGGAAAGCATTGAGAAGCAAGCGGTGCTGTGTGCGAAACCAAGGCTGACATTATTTCTATTCTTATAGTAATCCTAATTATACCTCTTGCATCCTCCCTGATATTCAATCCATATATTTGAAATATTTGTTCTCTCCTTAGAACAGTAAAAGTACTGGCTTGCAATAATAGGAGTATGTGGACATTTCAGTTCGCTTAGACAGTAGAAAAATAGTTAACAAAAACCCCACAATCATTACCGGAAAGAAAGATACAGTCGAACTAAAGTCGCTAGCTCCTTAGAAAAAAGTACAAATCTAAACTAAATTACTCCATTTTATAAACCTTCGAATATACCAATCAAAAGGGATGAAATTCTAACAAAATATATAACAATATTCAACTTCAATTTCTGCAAGAAATGAGAGCCAAATTTAGATGAGAAACCGTAAAATTGTTGTTCAGGAATTCTATTACTTTTATTACAATGTGATAAATTCATCGCCAATCGCATAAATGGGGATGAAAACTGCTAGCTTTACACTCATATATTGTGCAAAATGTTGTATAGTGTACTGTAGAATCAGCACCAAACTCATTTTACAGGAACTCTCCAATGATTTTTAGTATTTCTTCTGTTTCTTTGCGCTTTTCCTCAGAGGTGCGCTCGTTCTGTATAATAGATCCTGCCATGCGGGCAGTTAAGTTTGTATGAATTGGGAAGAAGTCCGACTTAACACTGGCCAATCTATGTTGGTCGTCGATCGATGGTAAAGATTTATCATATACTTGTGCTTCTTCGACCAAATAATTCTTATGAGTTTCTTGGTGGTGATGTTTCATTTTAAGTGGCGTCCTTTTTGAATGGCTGTACCACCCGGAGGCCATTAAGCTTTGCATCGGTGAAAAGAGATTATCAGTTGGCCTGATTTGTTTCTCATCTGTCTTCATTTCAGTTTTAGGGCCACTCTTTTGTTCGCTCTCAGTATCATCCTTTGTTTCGACTCCATCCGACGAAGGAAACGTGGCTTGTTCACCGCTATTCAGCGAGCACTGACAGGTGCCTTCGCAATCGCAGATGCATTCTGGGTCGCAAATGCTAATCGACGATTCTTCAGTGCTCTCTTGTTGTACAATTGGGCGTTCGTTGAATGGATCTTCATGCGCTCTTGGATTTAAGGGGTACCACGTACATTTGTAAGGACCTTGGCTACACTCGGCCGTAATGCAGTTCTTACTGTCGATGTCATCATCGCAAGTTAGTGGCATGCATTGACATGGTTTGCAAATAGCTGTGGTCGTAGACCCTTCTGACATGTCATGCATAGTCAAAGCTTCCTCCAACAATTCATCTTCCAATAGTTCCGATTCTTGCGCGTAATCGATGCTGACACTAGTAGTCTCTGTACTGACTGCAACAGACTCCTCCTGCAAAGTAGCGTCCAGCGAAGAATGTATGTCAGTATCTTCGGTGGTGGTCTGTTGGGAATTGGATTTATATATTTGCGGTGCCTCTGGTACCGACAGTTTCACCATATTTTTAGGCAAGCTACCTTGCATCTTCACCACATGATGAACTTTCGACTTTGATGTAGTTGATTCCAGGGAAGCTTCTTTCATTTTATCGTGGTGCACATCGGATATATCGACCATGACAATGTGTTGGACCTCCTTTTCGACCATTTCTACACCATGTGTTCTATGGTTGAGAACTACACTGACTTTCTTGGGATCGTTTTTATGTTCACTTTTTTGCTCGCGTTTCAGTCCACCTTTGAGCTCGGTTTTTTGTTCGATTTTTATTTCTGCTTTTTGTTCAGTTATTGTGCCCTCCTCTTCGTTTTCTGGTGCTGGTCTTTTAACCTTCAGGAGTTTCAGATGCATTCCTGTTTCAACGTCCTGGGAGGCCACTACCGATGCACTGGCAGTTGTTTCATTTGTCGTAAGTCTGCTCTCAATATTCCGTCTAAGACAGCCCGCACAAGTGCACTCCGTGGGCATGGCCTCCAGTTCGTACCGTTTCTGCAAGCGATCGTACAAGTGCTTGTATATGCACCTCAATTGGGCTTCGAAATACTGTTGCGACTGCAGGAACATCCCCTCGTAAATGGCATAGATTTGCGCTGTACGCTTTGCAGCGTGCACCCAAGCACACTCAGTGGAATGCACCAGCTGCTGCTGGAACGCGGGGTTACGTACGCCTCCCGAACTTGTGGCAAAATAGAAAGCTGTGAAGGCTCTTTTAATTATGGAATAGGATAGCTGTGCCTCCATACGGTTCATCAGGCACTTACGACCTAGCTCGTGTAAGAGGTTCTCTTTACACAACCGCTTCCGTGGCACCGCATCAATGCGTGTGCGTATTTCGTTGTAGTGCAGAAACGCGTTCACAACAACATTCATAGCTGGCATCCGTTTGCAAGAGTGTATGCCGCAAATGCCCATAGCTTCTGACACTGTTTGCGCTACGTCAAGTACATTCTCCTGGAATATCTCATTAGCGTTCAATCGCTGCGGACAGGTGCAAGGATCCTTCATATAGCAGCCGCATTTGAAATTTGACACAAATTTCCGCGAACCCATTTTTAATCTACAAATTATGTTCTATTCTGATTGTTTGTGAGAAGCAAATGAATTTCTTTTTATTGCCTAATGTGATGTTTCCGAACGGTCCTAAAATTTCTCCAAATCTTATAACACTTCTATTAATTTTGTTCCGCAACGAAAAGAAGTAGAATAATTTCTTCTCTTGGTAGTTCACTGAAATTGTTTATAACGAAATAAAAATATGTGTTCTGAACAATAAGTTTTGATGGTTTTGGTTGCTAGGCAGCAAAGTGCTCGAAATTTGCATTCAACGTTTATTTGGTATGAAGTCAAGAATTGCCTGTATTAACTACATATTTACAGCACTCCTGCTATGATCCTGAAGCTCTTGTAGCGCCTTGAAGACGCAGCTGCTGTGGAATTTCAGGAGGTGTTACGGTACAGTACTTTTGTTGGTTTATGGTTATCGGTGGTCTTCTTATGCTAGATGGATAGCAAAAATGTACAGTAATTGTTCTCTGATTTTATATATGGATATTTTGGCGTGCAGAACAAACTGCTGGATGGACAGTCACTGGATGTGGTAGGATCGTCGTATAAATTTCTAAAGCACATCAAGTTAGAATTGAACTTTTAATCTCTAAATAGGCAAATATAAACCAATGTTGCTGAAACGAGTTCAGAAGTGACTCAAGTGACCCAATCACTCTGTTGAATTTGGTCTTACAGGTGCAGGTTGCTGATAGCTAGTTGTCAAACTTAGACTACGGTAGTAGGGACCACTTGAAGATAGACAAATGAATAAGTCCATTTCTCGAACTTCGAACTCTGTGAATAGAGCAGCCGAAATAATGTAAGAGACGTTTCATATTTAATTGATCCTTTGGTAGTCAAATAATACGTTCCTGTATGCTTTATTTATTAGGGTGATTAATATCATACCTACTTATTACTTATGATATCTGTTTTTTGTTCGATTTTAAATATTGTGACGAAATAACTACTTCAGTCCTAATGAGTAAAGAGGAGACCACGTTAAATTCACATTAGTTATCACAATTTCAATTTACATTTTATCATAATTAATTATTTATTTATTTACAAAATTAATTATATATTTCGCACAACAAGTTATGATGTTAAAATTAATTACATAATGTTAACACTGGCAGCTAATGCCTTCGACTCGATACGGAAATGATTGCACTAAATTAAGTGACATATGTTACATGCCTTTAGACAATTTTCTATAGTTTCTATGCTATAATGTGGCAGCAGTTTCTGGCAAATGCTGACGTCTAATTACAATCTTTACATTCAAATTTTCCCTCCACAAATCAACATTCCTTGCTCTTTCTACCTCGTCCTCCCTAATATTAAAATTCATAATTGTTGTTGTATCTTTGTGTTAAATTACGGATGAGTAAAAAATGATAATGCTTGTTTGGTGGCACCGAAGGCCAACGTTCTCGTACCTATTAGATCATTCTGGAAGAAAGTATTTCTACTATAGAAAGTTTATATAGAACTACAAAGCAGTTCAATTGGAACTTGGAAAAATCAGAAATAGTGATGAATTGAATTCAACTTAGTAAATTTCAACTGTGTTTACTAAATTAGTAAATAATCCAACGAAATACTTTGTATTATTTCACAAAATGCAATAGTCGGACTATTAGCATGAACTTAAATTCTGGAACAAAATTATCGATTCTTATAAATCGGGTCTCGGTCGAATAGACAAAATTGTAAATTTTCATGTGGTGGTGCCGTTTTCTTGCGACTACACTATTCAGGCTGTTCAATTCTTGCAAGAAGCTGCTATTCGATTTTCCCTGGCATCATCGTTGGAGGTATGGCACAGGCAACTATCATGTTTGGAGCACAATCGCCGCCTCTTGAAAATTATCAAAGGTAATAGTTTCACTGTGGAAGTACATAAAGACTGGTACCTGCAGTTCGGCAACGCTTCAGCGGTTTATTTGAAGTACGTACACACACACAAAATGAGTTATATATCTAGAATATATTTCCAGAACTTTCCATTCCAAATTTTTATCAAAATTAATTAAATTGCATAATTTGAAAAACCTCTTACAAGCATTGCACAACTTTTGCTCACGACATGAGTCAAAGCAGTAGTGACATCAGCAAGTGTCTTGCTTGTAATATGCTGTGACACATACATGACGTCGGGCTGCCCCTGCCCTATGTCGTGCTGCATTATGCACGTATGTAGCAGCAGCGGATCAGCAGAGGAGATGCTTGTGAAGTCAGTCCCATTAATTCCGAAAATGCTTGCTAGCACTCTATTCTGGAGGAGGAAAGAAATCAATGAGGCATGATACCCAAAATCCCGGCGAAAACTGAATAAGAAATCACGTTTGCTACTGATGATATTGATGCTAAGTGTAAATAACAAAAAATAAAACCCAAAATACGAATGGCAGGAGCAGTGGGCGTGTGGGAGCACCCAGCAGTCAAGAATATCGTGGTAATAACGATGCTGATGATGACCATGACTTTGATGTTTAGGAAGCCGGCTAGGCAAGCAAGCTAAAATTGATGACAAACAAAATTGATATAAAGCTGCAAAAAAAGAAAAGTTGTAGTGCTGTGAGTAAGGTACTGGTACATATGTGACCTCATTAAAATACGGCTGTAACCAAATTGTCATTTAAGGCTCAATATTAAGCTAGTAATGTCCGTTCTATCAAGCATAACGAAATGCTGTCATGGTCTAACGCTGTGTCCTGCCGCTAGCAGCTGAACTAATTTAGCTGTGGAAGTATTACAAGGGGTCAAACATTAAAAACATTTTCAATAATTTTATAGAAGCAGTAGGGAAAAATTGTTGGTGGAATTTTTCTACTGGGGATTGTCCTGACGCATAAAAGTTCTCCTATCGGTGAAGCGGCCTTAGTTGCTAAAAAACGAATTAAAGGTAAAGATTAGAACTACGTTCTTCTCTGTTGCCAATATTGTAAGCGAGCGAAGAAGATCAAATGAAAGTTGGTAAGCATGTTGAGACACACTCGTCAATATATATAATTTCGTCATTGAATCAGAGCCAATTGTGGAAAATAAGTAATAGGATAAAGGAGATTGCTAGCGATGTGCAATGGGTAGAAATGTGGTGTTGGTTTGGGCAAAGTGCATTTCAGCTGTAAAAGCATCAACTACATCAACAACAATGCCAACAAATATTTTATATTTATTATATATGTATGGCGTCTATTCCAAGGTATAAAATGCCTAGTCTAAACGGCACTCGGCTCTCTTCGAGCACACACTTTAAATACTTAGGCGTGATTCTCGACCCAAAGCTTAATTGGAAAGCAAATCTAGCTGAGAGGGTACATAAACAACATGCGCTTTATACTGCTGTAGAAGAGCTGTTGGAGCACGATGGGAACTTCGTCCTCGCGCCGTGCTCTGGGTCTACACGGCCATCGTCGAACCCAACATGTTATACGGGTCGGTCTTGTGGTGGCAAGCTCTCGAAAAAGCCTGCAATATCAAACCCCTCGATAAAATCAGAAGATCCATTGCTCTACTGGGCACTAGCGCCCTTGGTAGCACACCTACGAAAGCCCTTTTTGTCATGCTGCACTGGCTCCCTTCGGGGCTCCTGGTTAAGCGACAAGTCAAAATGACAATGATTAGACTTAATGCTCTTTCGCACTGGCGCGTAACCCTGATTCAGGATCCACCTGTCACAGTTTTTTCGATTACATGTCGGCCAATCCCAATTTGAACAGGGAATTCGACCTCACTATTCCAAGATCTGACAAGGAAAAAGCACAGTCATTTGCTCTTCATTTATTAGAAGTATTTGCGCCGTTTCCAAGCAAATATCCACAAGAAGACATAAAAATAGCTGAATTACTTGATGCCCCATACCAAATGGATATTCCGATCCAGCATTTTAAACTAAAAGAAATTAGAGGGATTATCAAGAATACGCTAAAAGACAAAAAATCGCCGGGATATGACCTTATTACGAGCAGAATCCTAAAGGAGCTACCAGATTGCGGCTATAAATTCATTGCACAACTATTCAATGCGATTATCCGATGTGACCACTTCCCAAGCCAATGGAAAGTGGCTCAAATTATCCTTGTTCCCAAACCTGGGAAACCGGCAGAAGTGGTCACTTCATATAGACCAATTAGCTTGCTTCCGATACTTTCCAAAATGTTTGAGAAGCTTCTTTTGAAGCGACTCCTCCCAATCATCGAGTCAAAACAACTAATACCTTCCCATCAATTTGGATTCCGAAAGCATCATGCTACGATAGAACAAATAAATCGAGTATATGCATTTGCACAGAATGCACTAGAAAATAGAGAATTCTGTTCAGCTGCATTCCTGGATATCACCCAAGCATTCGACAAGGTGTGGCACCAAGGGTTACTGTACAAATTGAAAATGCATTTACCCTATCACTACTTTGCCATATTAAAGTCCTACTTAGAAAGCAGATTCTTCATGGTCAAAGTTAACAGCGACGTAACTTCCCTCCATCCAATCAAAGCTGGTATTCCACAAGGGAGCGTTTTGGGACCTGTGCTCTACACACTATTCACGGCTGACCTGCCGCTGACTGTTACCACATATACCGCAACTTTTGCAGATGATACTGTTGTAATGGCCTGCAACAAAAACCCCGTGTTAGCCTCGAAGCATTTGCAGGAGAACCTGAACCAAATTGACTTATGGCTAGACAAGTGGCGAATAAAAGCAAATGCAATAAAATCAGTGCAAACGACTTTTACCCTACGTGCAGGTTCTTGCCCTCCAGTGACACTAAGTAACTCCCAATTGCCACAAGCAGACCATGCAAAATACCTTGGGGTGCACCTGGATCGGCGGCTTACGTGGCGCTATCACATCTTCTCCAAACGGAAACAACTTGTAATAACGCTTAGGTCTTTGTTCTGGCTACTTGGACGAAGGTCAGCCCTAACACTTGGAAATAAAGTCCTGATATATAAGGTAATACTGAAGCCCATATGGACTTATGGTATTCAAATTTGGGGATCAGCATCCAAGTCAAACCTGGACATCCTACAACGATTCCAATCAAAAGTCATACGACTGTGTGCTAATGCACCTTGGTATGTCAGCAACGACATCATTCATCGGGATCTAAACATCCCAAAAGTAAATGATGAAATCATGAAATATAGCCACTCATATCGCAAACGTCTTAGAGTCCATCCTAACAACCTAGCGGTAGAATTGATAACCAGCGATACCAGCGCGCGAAGACTAAAAAAATATGTACCATCGGACTTACCATTCAGATTTACCACCTAAGATCAAATTAGAAAAAAAAAAAAATAATAAATAAAAAAAATAAAAAAAAAAAAATTAAAAAATAATAATAAGGAATGAATGAAATTAATATATATAGAATCTAACTTTGTTAAATTAATGTACCTAATGTATTGAATGTTACTGAAAATTCATACACATGTTTATAACCAAATATAATATAAGTAGTACTGAATGTCCAGCTGGACAGATTGTAGTTAAATAAATGGAGATAAAAAAAAAAAAAAAAAAAAAAAACTATTCCAAGCAGAAATGACTGAACTTCAAAAGACCTAATCGTCGGTGAAACGGTTGATATATATACCGACGGTTCCAAACTTGGAGGTAGACTCGGCAGCGGTATCTTCTCTGACACCCTGGCCGCCATTAAATCTCTTTTCGGCTCTACGGCCACCTCAAGACACGTTCATGAATGTCGAACATCTCTAAATGAACTCGCAAGTTACTCTCTGGTGCACCTAGTCTGGGTTCCGGGACATAGCGACATCCCGGGCAACTGCGAGGCGGACGAGCTTGCCAAGACAGGCACGCTACTGCACGACATTCAGCCCTCCGTCAATATCGGCATCCCACTGGCAATAATAATCCCACGGCATCCAACTGGATATCAAACGGAAATATCTGGCTGACGCCTACAACTCCTGGGTTGACGAGGAATCCTGCCTCACGACTAGATTAACTTGGGCAAGAATGGACAAAACTAGAACCAATCAACTTCTTCGACTTGATCGCATATCACTGTCGACAACTGTATCGGTTTTGACCGGCCACTGCATACTGGGAAAGCACACCGAAAGACTGGGCCTACCCTCAAACGATTTTTGGGGCTGTGGTTCCGAGGAGGAGGACGAGACGGTTTTCCACCTCTTATGCAGAAGAAAAATTCGCACCTTTGGTGCCCCATTTCTTACAAGCCTGACAAAGCTGTCATCCTTTAATATTCATCGTGTATACTGATATTTTAGGGTATATTTATTAACGGTCTGATGTGTGATGGGAGAACAACTAATCGTATCTCTGGTTGCTGCATAAGTCAACTCAATTGCCTTTACCCCAGTGTATACACATTTTAATACAGACCATATCGGCTTTTCTAAATTTTTAGCTTCCATCTCATTAGTTTTAGCAGTGACTTTTGAAATAGGTTACACTCCATCCATTGTTAATGTTTCCTTAGTTTTATCTTGGAATACCTTTTGAAAACGCCCTTAACATTTGGGTGAATCAATTGGCGCTAGCTTAATATACCCTTTGAGAGTGAACCACAAATATTTAGTATAACTACTTTCATCAGCACATCAAAAATCATCGTAAGTAATTAGATCGTTCGGGTTTCATTGACGATAAAGCTAGCTTCAACCTAATTTTTGATGCTTTTGATTTTTTGTATTTGTTTTCTGCCCAAATAAAGCATCATAGAGTGGTGTTTGTCGTTTTCATCATCATCGTGGTCGATCAACTCAGTCCCATGAATTTTCGCATTTCGTATCTGTGGTTTTGAGTTATTAGAAATATATCCATTTTTTATTACCTTCTTATTGTGGTCCTCGAAAAATGTTTCATCACGGCTTACGATCGTCTTCTTAGTCTGCCCCGTGAACAATTTTTACGCCTTCGAGTGCTGGCTGTAGCCAAGTACTATGCACTCGACTGAGTCCAATTTTTGTCTATGCTCTTTCGGAATGTGCACCATTTCTTTGCACCCAAACAGTCTCAGCGAAGTTGAGTCCGGCTTCACCTTCAACCGAATTTCTTTTGGCGTAGTGTTCCTCATATCTCTGCATGGATTTCGATCTATTAGGAAGTTGGCATCAATTAGCATACGAGTGCAACATACTTTTTCGGTTATCGTCCGATTCATTCGTTCGGCGACCCCATTTTGTTCCGGCGTGTAGGCCATTGTACATTGATGGATAATACCATGCTTGGCCGTGAACATGTCTAATTGGCTGTTGCAAAATTCCTTGCCATTATCGATCGACATTTATTTGAGTAATGCCCCTTTTCATTGCATTCAAAGCAAACCACTGCTATTTTCTTGTTTGATGTTGGTGTGGGCTTAAATTTATTATTGTGTATCTTAGAAATCAATGCCACCGCATCGCTGGTTGTAGACTCATGCCTAATTTCTTGAAGCTAGTTTATTCGCATCAAGTCAGTAGTCAGTGCTTTGCCACGGTTCGAAAGTGCCATCAACATGATTTGAGCAACAATATCATCTGAAATTTTTGTTCCCGACTTCGCCAATTTTTGTTGCGTGCATGTCATCTTATTCACGTAGTCTTCCATTGAAGTGCAAATGACCAACTCCAGTCGTATCAAGCACTTCAATAAGTCCATCCGACGCAAAACACCGTTGTCCGTAAATGCAGTCTCAAGAACATCCCAAGCTGCTTTTGTGTTACACAATTCTGTACATACAAATAGTTTGATGAATCGCATGCAAATTTTTCATGGAGTCGGCCTCCGATCCCTAGATGAATGCCCAAAATCCTTTTAGCACAAGATGGGATTTCACTGCTAACTTCCAACTATCGTAGTTATCTCGCCCTTTCAGCTTTTCAATTTTGTCGTTGCCCGTTGTTGTTGCCGTGTCATTCAAAATTACCAACGCAAACACGCGAATAAAATTTGTTTGAATTCAACCAATTTGCAAAAATCTTCGACTCAGATCGTGTAGCAAACGTTTGAAAATTCAATATTTTTTTAACTTTCGACAGAAATATGAGGCCCATAAGTTGAGAGTATGTTGGAAGAAGGTGTTGAAGCTGCTGTGAGACCCTGAGACCGGCTTTATTTTGTGTCTTTTACCATCCAACAACGACATCAATTAACATACCAAAAATGTTCTATAATACCTACGCACCCGTCCTTCGAGAGGGAACAAATTTGAAGAGATTTATTTTTTTTAATGCAGATACGAGTACGAGTATGTGCCTTGTTTTATATTTTACCATTGATGAACAGTGGAACTGCGGAATTGGTTGCGGCGTGCATGAACATGAGGCCAAGGACGATCAACTGCTACCCAACTCCTGCTCCGCAACTCCTAGTGCAGAAAAACACTAACATAATCCGAAGACAAATCTACAAACAAAGCTCCATATGCACCCAAATGACATACATAAAAGCAAGAAAGCGTATTTGGATGAAATCCAACTTGTGCGTATACTTAAATACAGAAGAAACAAAGAAGAAACACCGAGATGGGTGGAATAAATGACATCAAGAAGTTGCGAACTTTTATACAGCAACATTAATTTTGTTATTATACTATGATGATGAAGAGGAGATAGAGAGTGGAACACTAGCGAACTACCAATCAACGGAGCGACCAACAAACCATTCAACCATCCACTAAGTAAATGGCAGCAAATGACAGTATAAAACAGATTAAGCGAAGGCCAGAGCACCAGCGGAAAGCACCCGCGAAATGACAGATATATATTTAATTGAGATTAATTTGGCTTTAATGTAATGTGTTCAACAATCCCGCAATTCATCACTTCACAGCACTCCCCATCACATCTCGTTTCATTTGATTTCAGCGCAGTTTGTTCTGCTTTTCTTTTGCGATAATGTAATATTTAAAAATTTTTAATTAGCGGACATTTTTAAAAATGTTATTAGAGAGCGACACAAATTAGATTTACTTCATTCTGCCTCATAATGCTTTTGGCGTGAGCCTTGGCGGTCACTCTTGACTTTCTTTTATGAGATGTCATTAGTCTCGGTGCCGCCTATAATAACTTCTGCTTGTTAATGTGATGTTCTTCATGACTTTCAGATTGCTTTTTTACAGCTTATTCCCGTGCGTACGTAATATGTATGTACAAAGTGCCTGCTGGGGGTATTTATAAGTATCCGCGATTGGTTCTTACAGTATGTGTTTCTCTCGTATTACAGATGTTGCATCTAATTAGAGCAGCTGGGTTAGCTGAGTTAGTGTACCATATGCTCAAATTTGATCAGAAATTTTGTTATTTTACAATTTTTTTTACTAATAGTCCTTCTGAAACGCACCAAAATGTTTTGTATTTATATGCTTTGCCTTAGATACTTGAGAAATGTTCGGACAAAGCCACAATTTCTCAATTCTTCGTCAGGGATAGTGTAATGTTCTGCACTGTAATTAAGTGCATATAAATAAACCACTCACAAAAATATTAAAATGGAAGTCCTATTTTTGTTACATATTTTTGACACATCCTGATATGATTATTGAGAGAAGTGGTTCGAATTGCTGTGACTGTTTAACATTTTTATCAGACCATTTCATGTGACTGATATAAAAAGAAAACTGAAATGATACAAATATGTTCCTCTCTACATATTTGTATCATTTCAGTTTTCTTCTATCAATATTTGAGATTTATCAAACTACATCCTTAGAAATAATGTGGCCGGGTGAAGAAAACCATGGCTGTATTATATCATTATACGAGTATTACATTGGGCTCATATAGCTATCGGATTATGTGTCCAGGTTATTTTTTTACAAGGTGTCATTAAGAGATCTGTAAATAGATGGATGACAGTTAGAGATAAAGCAAATAGACTCAGAAAGTGATGCTGACACTATATATATAATAGCTGTTACGCCACTTTTTAGCCATTATAGACACAGCTGTATCGCACAAAATTGGAATACATTGTAAAGGGTGAATCGTGTGTGGCCCAGCTTTTTTAGAATCGCGCATATGTAACGAAAATTTTTACTCCTTAGGGAACAGTAGTCTATTGAGATTTGTTCACAAAGCAGATAGATTCAAAGCTTATGGTATGAGTGATATATTTGACAAAATGCTCCAACAAAGAAAAAAAAATTAATCATTCATTTATAGTACGATCTGCAGCTGGAATGTCCATTATATTTTCTGGTACCTATACCAATCACTTTTCACCTTTATATCTTTATATAATCTCTCGCTGTGTCACAAAACCTTGGAACAGACATTTATTTCATTACTGAACATTTTTATTAAAAACAATTTTTTTTTTAAAACCAAATAATTTCAGTGGAATTGTTTTATTTGAAGAATAGTTTCCCATTTTATCATTTATTTTTTGAGGTTTTTGTATTCATTCGCAAATGGGTTTCCCGTCTCTCATATTTCTCGGCATTCGTTGACTGTAGTTTTGTAGATTTAAGTTATATTTAATTTGTATTTCTGTATTTAAATCCTATTTTAACTTGTTTCTTCCCATTGTTTTAAATTAACAATCACAATTACTTTCTATAACACTCGGATTGCAACAGTATTTGATTTTTTGTCTATTTCGTACACGATTCCATGTTTCTCATAGTTAACAACCTGAAGTGGTATCAATATGTTTGATGCGGTGTGCTAACTTGGAGGATCTTCAGGATTTTATGAAATACACTAGCAGTTTATTTCCCTCCTATTATTATCAAAATTCTGCTGCGTTAAATTGTGTCTGCAGCTGCTTTAATCAATTGTTTCCTATGTTCCAGATTTGAATTACCTTTTCCCCGCGACTTCTTCTACCTTGGGAATTTTATTATAAATCTTATGTACTCCTTCATAGCGATTTCCAACCTATTTATTTTCGCTTCATTTCGTTGACTTCTACTTTAAAACTTTACGGAGTTGACAGATTAAATGGCGCTCTCGTCACTGAACCGTTCTTGCATTAGCTTCTCATTTCCTTTAATTTTGCAAAATTACTTTATAAATTCGCACTTTGGATCTCGGTGTTTCCCGCTTTAATTTTTTTCACATTTCGACTGCGCAAATATTAGCAGTGTCAATAGACCGAAAGCTCACTACAGCATAGCAACGTCAACCAAATGCGCCCATCCAGCTCCCACAGTGGCGACCAGGCTGCATACAACTAAAACCCATTTACACCATAGCCGTCTGAACGCTCTGGCAATACATCATTACTTAAGCAAACATTATCCCACAGAAGCAGACTCAGAGGGGGAGAGGGGAATACCTCTCTTTTTATGTCTGTATAGGGAGGCGGACGTTACAGAAGTACAGGCTACACCATAACCCACTCTGTTGTGCATTTGTTAGTGTTTAAACAAATCCGTCTTCAGTTTTTTCCATTACACCCTACAGTCAATGTCTCAGGTATTTCGTTTGGTGGTTTCAGAACAGCAGACCCTATTCAAACTCTTCAGATGGACATAATAATTTTTATAGGGGTGCTTTTAGGCCACAGGGTGGTAAATGCTATCATACGTTGGAAACAATGAAACCACGTGCAATATTTGCTTCGTCACATTCAAATGGTTTAAGTCGTAGGGTAATGTAATATGTATGCAGTTGCTTTACATGCCATAAACTAACCTTAGCCATGCCATAAACTAACCTTAGTCATGGGTGCCTGCTGGAGCCGTCTTTAGCGCCATCATACGAAGTGATGATCCACTTGTACGGCCTCTTCACACTTCCTCCACTCACACTAACACCAATCAACATTATATTAAAAAAAAGTATAATAGAATAAAAATGGGAAAGAAACGTAAAATGGTTAGTCAGTAACTTTTATCGACGGCATTGGAAATTGAATTTTATGCAAACAAAAACTAATTGAAGTCAATTATTGTTTATGTAACTAATTTTATTTAAATATAAGTCAATTGTAACGAGCGTAGTACAAGCCTCCTTCAGCCACTCGCTTCCGCTGCTGCATTCTGCTAACTGGAAGCTGAGTCGTGCACAGAAGGAAGGAAGCAAACAAGTCAATTCGATTGGAACCAGAAAATATTGCATTTAAGAAGAAGGCGGCAGCTAGTGCAGAATGCCAGGCAGCGCCATTTATGTGCAGCTGTCGGGCATCAGGCATGTGAAATCTGAAATGTGGAAATCTGTTCATTTCAAACACAATTTAACAATACGAAGAGTGCATAATAAAATGCAAATGGAGCAATTAAAAATGTTTGTATTCGAAATTTTCGCACTGACAGCTAAAACCAACAGCAGCGAAAGACGTACGCCGGCAAGAATGGGGTCAAGAGAGGAAACATCTAATAGACATTTACAAGAATGTCTGATTATGTGCTTCTCTAATCACTCCTTCAAATGGATTGCATAGTTAAGTTCCAGTTGAGTTTAGTTCGTTAACATGTGATTTGGTATAAATTGTGACGCTGGATTTATATACTCAGTCTAACGGTTAAATAATCGTTATAGATTAAAGAAAAATATATAAATATGATGAAAATAAAACAAAATAGTGGCTAAAGTCAAAATTAAGAGAATAGAGTTCAATAAATAGCTATAAGAGAATATATTAGTGTATTGTTATGTGGACTCAGGATAATTGATTTTTGATGATTATCGACAGGAGGTGAATTTTAGTAAACGAAAATTTATGCTGGTTCAAGCTTCCAATTTTTTTATGTTCTTGATCTGTCAGAAGGAAATCTTATATTTGGTTCTAATTCTGCAGAAATAATTTAGATAGTTTTTTTTAAATAAATCTTATATTAAAATATATTTGATTTTATACTAAATATAATATTATTTTGTTTGTATGAATAAAACACGGATATTAGAGAAAAGTTCCGACTCAAGGCATTTTGACCGGACTAAACATTCATGTATTTTGGTAAAATTAGAGTCAAAAGAGAAGAATCTATATCAATCTATAGCTTGCAATAGAAATATCATGAGCAAGACGCTTATCAAAATTACAACGGGATTCCACCTACCGTTGTAATTCTCAGTAGCTAACTTTGCATTGTTTTCTAATCAAATTATCGAATAATAATTTTAGTGAATTACGAGAAATAAAAACAGATGAAATGTATTATTATTTCCCAACACCATAATTAAATATGAAGAGAATCTGTAGCAAAGCGATGCCGAAAATATGTCCAAACAAACACAAGAAGGCCGTTTACTGGTGGACAGAGGAAATAGCTCAACTCAGACAAATCTGTCTGCGGTGTAGACACTAGGGCCAGGCGTGTATGATCCGCGATTGCAGCGAAGATCTCGAAGCTGCTAAGAAAAAAATCCTCAAAGCTGCTATTCATACTAGCAAGGAGAAGAAATGGGAGAAGCTCCGAACCGACATAAACAGCAACCCATGGGGACTGGGATATAAAGTCGTAATAGAAAAGCTTGGAGCCAGAGAATCGGTACCCCAACTAGAAGACCATGCTATGGAAAACATAGCAAATGCTCTATTCCCTATACGTGCCTTAAGAGAGGAGTCGGAAGTGCTGGTCAAGGAAGTCCCACCTCCTTTCACTAAAGATGAACTTAAAGCAGCCGCCATCACCCTACAGAGAAACAATGCATCGGGTTTTGGTGGTACACCAACAAAATTCCTAAAAATTGTATTAAATGGCCATGCCCAAGTACTTCTCGATATGTACAATGCCTGCCTGACAGAAGGAATATTCGCAGACGTATGGAAAATACAGCAATTAGTGCTCATCTGTAAAGGGAAAGGAAACTCAGAATCACCGTCAGCTAGGTGGGTGGACATGATCGAGGCATTCCAAAATCGTTTTCAGATACCAGCTTATCTGAAGAAGATAATCCGAAGCAAAACCATCACGTCAAGGGCAGCGCAAGGGTCCATCCTCAGACCGGACCTTTGGAATATAAGCTACGACGGCATTTTGCGTATAGAGATGCCAGATGTCACTCATCTAGTCGGATAGGCAGACAACATTGCGACTGTCATCACCGCACGCGACTCGGAAGACGCCCAAAGAAATCTGAACCACGTCATGATCAGAACGCAGAGGTGGCTCGATTCACACGGTTGAAGTTGGCCACGGAAAAGCCGGAACTGCTATTCCTCACGAGAAAGCACATTCCAATAGAAATCGACTTGAGAGTTTGCTCTGAGACCATCAGGACACAAAAGGTGATAAAGTACCTGGGAATTCAGCTGACTCAAAGCTCACCTACTGGGCGCAAATGGAAAATGCGGCTGCTAAGGCAGCACGGGTAACGGCTTCTCTCAGCAGATTAATGGCAAACATTAGAGGGCCAACATCCAGCAAGAGGAAGCTTGATGATGACAACGCATTCCATTCAGCTGTATGGGAGCGAATTGTGGGCCCACAGGCTGAAGGTGCACGCTCGAAGAAAAGTTGTATCCTCCATGTAACAAACCGCAGCGAGTAGGTTCAGCATACCGTACTGTATCAGAGCCGGCAATTCTGGTAATTAGCTACTTAATCCCTATCGATCTCTTGGCCCTCGAACACAAACACCTACGAGAAGCCAAGAAGGGTAAAAATACCAGAGGAACAGCGCAGGATATAAAGCAACAAACCATGCACCATTGGCAAGAACGTTGGGCCGCCGAGAGTCGCGAAAGATGGACAGCGAGACACATACCCGGCATAGCGAGCTGGATACGAGGAACAGCCGGTACCGTCAATTTCCACCTCACGCAGTTATTGTCTTGTCACGGATACTTCTGCAAGTATCTACACCGAATGGGAAAAATTGGAGGGCCTGATTTCTTATACGGTGATAGCAATGCGGATGATGCAGAGCACACCTTTTTCGCATGCACAAGGTGGGAAACATAGCGCACCACGCTTGAAATAGAAATCGGGAAAACTTTAGCCACAGAAAACATTGTGGAGTTTATGCTAAGTGCATAAGCAGCAAAAGAAACTGGGACCAGGTAGATAAATATGTGGAAACTGTGCTGCGGCGGAAAAATTGGGACCAGGTCGCAGGAATAATGTTGAGCGTCCAATAGGGACGAAGTGAGAATCTCCACCTTGAAGGAAGTATAAAAAGGGTTCCAGATGGGAAGATGTTCTCAGCGAGGGAGGGGGATGTTTTAGTGAATGCAATCCTCACATACCAAATCTGTGAAAACAGTTTTGATGATGCGACAGGCATTTTTACCCTCTCTACCCAAAAAATAAAATAGATCTAAAAACTAAAAAACTAAAATAAAATAAAAACAATAAAAAAAATAATTTATAATTAAATAAAAATAAAAATATCTAATTATATCTGCAAGTGGGGAATGAGTATTTGCAACTTAGGCCTTCGCCTCGAAAATAAAGATATTTAGAAAGAAGGCTTTTTAACCCATCGTTTCACAAAATAATTTTAATTCCATAAATGTTTCCAATTATGCTTTTGAACACCACAACGTTTATTTATTGGCTGCGACACAATTGGGAAAAACTTCACATCCAAACAAACCCACGCAGCGGTAAGATAAGATTTGTCAAGTAATCTCCTAATCCCATTAGGCGTGTAATGCTACGCAGGTCAAATGGCACGAAGCTTTCTATATACTCAAATTCCATGATCAAATGAAATTAACAAGAACGCCGCAATTCTTGGCATTATCAACAAATTCATATATGGAAACATACTAGTACACATATTATCCACCTCACCCCTCCACTTTTTTGACCATGTCTATGAAACAATTCATTGCCTTGTATCATAGATATATTTTAGCACAGCCACCCTCTGTGGTCTAGTGATAAGCATGCTAGACTCACACCCCGAGGGTCGCAGGTTTAAATCCTGCCACGGGGTTGGTCTTCAAAATGCTTCTTTCTATAAAATCCTTTTCTCTTCGAGTCGAAAGCCTCAGTAGCTAGTACTCATTCCCCCAACACCTTGCACTCATAATAAATTATGGTCTAAGATATAATAATAATAATAATAATAATAATATCTTAGCACAAACAACGCTATTTTGACAACTTTCATTCGTCATGAGCTTCAAGTAAGATTAGACTTTAAATATATTTACTTAAATATTAAAAAATTGTTGTATTTACGGTACCCATTCTTAGCGCTTTCCTTAGGAGTTAATTTTCGATCGTGAGCATTTCTACACCTACACCTTTCTCCAAGTATAGAAAATAGTTGAATGTGACTGCATCTCGATCATATCTGGTTGTTCGTTCGGTCGAAGACTAATTCAAACGACGGCTTTGTTAATGCTGCTACATTGCCTGCGCACACACACTTACCAGAGAGTAGATAAGGAAAGTATTTACTTATATGTTGTATCTGAATATATAGTATCTATTGACTTTCAATTGTGTGGCAACAGTGTAATTTGCGTCTGTGCCGTGAAATAGCGCAGAACACTTATGAACTATAATAATCCATATGTACATCGAACTAATGCTCATGCAGTAAACCGTAGCGGCAATTATATCTTTAATATATGTTTATCAAAATAAAAATTAATACTTTGCTATCTACATCGAATCCTTATCCTAACAATTTTCAATAAGCCGATTCCATCTGCTCGATAGAAGCTGTAGTTAACAGCAATCATGAATACTACGTCACAACAATAGGGCTACCAACATAGACAGTAACATACATGCACCAAGTACACTTTCAAACAGTTTAGATAAAGTGGGTACCACACTGATTGTTCTATACGATGGAGTCAGCGTTGGATCTTTTCCTGCTTTTGGGATTATGATTATTTTAGAAAGCTTGCAAATGTGAAGGAAGCATCCGCGTCACCCCACTTCGCATCTTAACTGTTGGAGATTCTCATTTGACTTCTTCTTTTGAAATGGCAAATACCTTCCCTAATAATTGGTCTGCACTCTCTAGCGATGCAAACTTTTCTGAAGAATTCATCTCTGAGAAACGATTTTTCCTACATACGGAATATAAACCCATTCACCTATCACTGACTGCAAATAAAATTGAGGCATATACGAGTATTTCCAATATCGAACTCGAAACTGCGCTACAGTGAGCAAAGGGAAAAACTCCAGGTTTAGATCACATATCCTACCCGGTGTTAAATAATCTACCTGCCTCTGCCAAAAAAATATTATTAGTTTTATACAATAAAATTTTAGACCACGGCATCCTTCCACAAATTCGGCGCACAGCTGAAATAATACCGATACCTAAGCCTAACAAACCAATTTCTGAAATTAGTAGCTATCGCCCCATATTTCTTTTGCCTTGTATCGGGAAGGTCCTGGAAAAAATTATTGCTAAATATTATTATGGTATATAACCACTAACAATTTTATCAGCTCCAACCAAGTAGCTTTTAAAAAAAGGCAGGGCACAATTGATGCTCTCCTCCATCTCGAGCATTTCGTGTCAACTACCCTTTCGAATAAAAGTCATGTCTCTGTACTGGCCACTGACTTTGAAAGAGCATTCGATCGCATTGGTGTTCAGGTTGTCCTCCAACAGCTATCGACTTGGAAGATTGGTCCAAAGATCTTTGCTTTTGTAAAGGCCTTCCTGACCCATCGCAGGTTTCGGGTGAGAGTTAACCAAAAATTTTCAAATACTCGGTCTCTCGATAATGGGATACCACACGGGTCTCCTTTGTCTGTTGTTTTATTTATAGCAGCTTTTGACCAAAACACTAAAATAGTAGCCTATTATAAAAATATTAAATCCTCTATATTCGCTGATGATGCTATCTTCTTTACTAATAACAATTCTAACAATGATTTTATTGGATTTTTTCTAAAATTTTGTATGATATTGATAAATGGTGTACTCGGTCTGGTGGCCGACTCTCTATAAACAAATGTAAATTAATTCACTTTTGTAAAAAAAGAAAATGTAAAATGTTTACTTTAAATTTTAACAACACTTCTATTGAACTAGTTAATGAATTGAAAATTCTTGGCGTCATCTTCGACAAGAAATTTAACTTTAAGGCCCAATGTTTAAATTTAGGAAAAAATATTAATGCCAGGCTTAATATTGTTAAATTCTTATCTTCTAATCATAGTCTAGTACATATTTCTACACTAATCAATGTCACAAGATCACTAATTCTTTCCAAAATAAACTACGCTCTCCCAATTTTTGGATGGTGCGCTCAAAGCAACTTAAAGCAGCTATACGCACCCTACCACGCAGCTGTTCGAAGAGCCATAAGAGCATTCCCTACGTCGCCGGCAAAAAATATCTTAGCCGAAGCTGGTTTACCTTCTATTATGGAGCAAGTACGTGCATCAACTTTTCACCTTATACCAAAATTATTTAACGCCAGAAATGCAACGCTTCTCAAAGACGTCCAGTGTGCCTTCAAACACTCCAAAAAAAAAAAATACTAGAAAATCCGTAATTCGCCGCTGTATTGAGGTTGCTAAATGTCTTATGCCTGACACAGTTCCTCGGCTAATCAAGTAGAAAAGAGACCCTCCTTGGCATCTCAAAGACTCATCATTTGTCCTAGATCTCATTTCGTACTCTAAATCTACCACAAATCCTGAAGCCTACCGACAACTTTTTGCAGAACATACAAGCAAATACACTAATAAGAACTGGACCCTTTTATTTACTGATGGCTCAAAACAACCCGAATGCACTACCTTCGCGGTAGTATCCTCTACCGGAATAGTAATATCCACTGGCCTTATTCAACAACATTGTTCAATCTTCACAGCCGAAATTTTGGCAATAAAAATAGCCACGGACTATGCTCGTTTGCACAAAGGCAGATTTCTTATATGCTCTGATAGCAAATCTTCCATAGAGGCGATTCGTAATATAAGCAATGAGGGCATCCTTGCTTCAGATATAAGAGAAGAATGCATAAAATGCGCTAATAAATTAAAAATCATGTGGGTACCCAGCCATGTTGGGATTGACGGCAACGAATTCGCTGATTCAACCGCTGTCACAGCAGTAAAGCATCCCCTATTGTACTTCACTACACGAGAAAATACAGATATGCGTAAATTAATTGAGAAATCCTTGTATATACAAAAAATGGAAGAGTGGAACAAGTACACACATAATTATAACTCGTATAATCCTGAAGGAATAAAACCCACCTATCCAGGATCATGCACCTTAAAGCAAATAAAAATTTTTGTTCGACTTCGGTTGGGACATGCCTCATTTTCGCACAAACACTTACTGCGTCGAGAACTAACGCCAAATTGTGATTATTGCACCGAACACAGAGCTTCAATAACTCATTTATTGAACGAATGCAGAGCTTTCAGTGCAATTAGAAGAAATATATTTGGAACGGAAGTCCCTAGTAATCTTTTAAAAAATGTGACTTTAGATAGTATAGAACCAATAGAAACCTTTTAAGTTGTATAAATTTCAAAAATAAAATTTAAAATAAAATAGATTAAGATCGAGTCGAAGGCCCTGGCAGCCAGTACTCATTAATTGTATTTATTGTAATAATTAATTTATTTGAATAAAGTGTAATAATAATAATAATAATAATAAAATAAAATAAAAACAATAAAAAAAATAATTAAATATGACTGTAAGGTTTTGGAGTGTGAGTACTAATTACTGAGGTTTTCGTCTCGAAGAGAAAACGATTTTTTAGAAATCTTCTGAGTGTGACTGTAGCATGTTTACCACCAGACCACAGAAGGCGACTCAGATGAAATGTATATTTCATGTAAACTCATAGTTTTTGAAATAACTTTCAATTGATCGTAAATACTCGTATATATCAACAATTGAACCAACGAAATGACAGGATAATGTAAGGATTTTTTATGATCATTATTTTTATGTTGATTTATAACTTGATATTTACGCCAGGACTTAATTGTGGTTAAGTCCAAAATATTTTATTTAATGCTTGGATATGTTTTGGAAATTTTCCATTAATTTCTAATAATTTTATAAAAAAAATCTAAAAAAATAGCCAGAAGAATCACTTCTTAAGTGGGTTTAACTTAGTGGCTTATAGAATTGGTATCTATCCCTTCGGTCTTATAGTAATAGCGGGCTTTTTTTGGTTGTTATTGCAAACGCATAAGGACATGCTAAAGGGACCTCTGCGAATATTATAATACATTTTTGTGCTACATTGTGATTTGTAATAACAGATTATATGTTAACGCATATCGCTATGAACAAAAAAGGGGTGTCCCTAAAAACCCGTTAGCACCAAAGTAGAGTTATCCATGACAAAAGGAAGATTCTCTAAATTTATACCAGCTGCTTTTAATACTTGCTCTTACACTTTTTTAATGGAATTAGAAAATTTGGAATTTGTGGAGAACTGCTTGAGTTTAAGTGTATACGATAAAATCTACAAATCGATTTTACACAGTCCAACTTGCTTGCATGTCACCTAAAATTAATTTATGGACGGGGTAACTAAATGCAAACCCAGTATTCTGCATATAGTGTCGGTAGGAATAAAATTAGTTGACATAAAATTAGTTGATGACAAAATTGTCTGAACTACATATTTAATTGGATCCACACAAGTTAAGGAAGAGTTCTCATAGAACCCAAGGGCAGGCAACGGACTAGTGGACAAACCTCAGATGACAGGCATCAACAAACAAAGGTGATAGTGTAAGGAAAGTTTATTTTGTGTTTGACTTAAAATCTTAAGAACTCTCTCGTTTGTCTATATTCAAAGTAAAAGAAGACAAAGTTCTCATTAATTCTACAATTGGTTACCAAAAAGGCGTGTTCTGAGAGCCATCGTAAAATTAGCGTGCATTGTCAACAAAAATATCTTTCATGAACAAACTAAAGACAATTGGTATAAGAATATAGAACTCAGCATAAATCGGGTTCAGATCAGAAGCTGCATTTCCTACTTTGCAATGTTGTGACCTATCATTTAAATTGGTTATCATAAAGTTCAAATTACTGTCCTACAATCGAAAATGTAATTATAGATTGTCACAAAGCACCCCATTATTCACACTATCAAGACTCATCAAGCCTTGAGTCCACTTCCGGAGTGTCTCCATCTGCGGTTTACTTCCTCTCCTCAAGTTTTCAGCACTGGTTGCTGCTATGCTCGACTGCTAGAAGCTCTTCATTTCAATTTGACTAATTTAAGTTCCACTGTTGTTAAATTTTAAAACTTCTTGAAATTTAATGTGGATTGTTTTTAAAGGAGCTGTTAGGAATATAGCTTTAAACGCCATAACTCCATCCAGTTTGGTCTCCGTACCATCATAGCTCAATATACATGTATCTCAATTTTCGGAGTTAATCGTACACTTGTGCACTCGTCTTGCATCGCGTTCATCATTTTTATGTTGTGTCTCCAAATTGTTGCTTCAACATTTTCAATTTATTCCAGTTGTGCTCCTGATGCTGCTAGCGTTAACGTTTTGGATATTTTCAGTTTTCCTTTTTTTTTCTTTAACTGAGCCCTCGCCGTATTTTTTCCGCATTTTATTTATTTATTCTTTTCTGTGCAATATTTTTCTGCTTTGTATTTGCTCAACTTCTTGTTAGTGAAGTCGAGCATACTTTTAACACATACATTTAGAACAGTTGTTGCACAAATACATGCACTGCAGTAGCAGTAACGGGACTGGCAGCCGGGGATGTCGACTTTAAACACACACCAATTCCAAAACAATAATTGAAAATTGCAACATTTGAAATTCGCAATGTTGAATGCAGTCATGGGAAATTGTACGTTGTTAAAGTGTCGAAAAATAAAGTGTTGCATTTTATTGTGAATGGGGGAGTTGGCTGTCTGTTTCTGGGTGTGTGTGAACATCCGTATGTGTGGCAAGACACATGCTGGAGTTGTGTGAAGTTGGGATAGTGAGGATACCAACAAGAGAAAATTCAACCCGTGAGACTTGATTTCAATTGACTGGAGTCGAGTGCGAGAAAAAAGTGCAACACTGAAGTTCCACTTGAACTGCTTTGAATAGAGCTGGACGAAATTTTTAAATTTGATTTCGGCACACGCGGTGGTGAAGTAGCGGTACTATAACTAAGAACATGGAAGAAGTTACAGTAAATTTCAATCTGATGAGTGATCTGATGAACGAGTGGACACGTACACAATTACTAAGGATGATTATATACATCATTATCTGTAAGTCGTTATATTTGAGAGTATAACTTGAAACATAAACCTAAGCAATTTAAACGTTATGGGAGGGCAAATGCTTTATAAACGAGTAAAGGAGTCTGAAGTCGGGTTAGACAGACTTCGAAATACCTTTTATCCTTGCATGTGCGTGCGAATTAAATAATGGCTGTGTCCATTTTATTCAGCTATCATGTTTAGGAGCATATGTAGAGTCATTGTCGGTACGGTACATTGAGTTGATTATAATGAAGTGAAGGGTGGCCTTTATCCGCTCGTTCCCATTTCTTGTGACTGGCATTGCAGCGTCAATATACTAATTGATGTAAAATTTGGTCCTAGTGTTAAACATATATCCATAGAGGGCGTTGATCTCAAAATTTACCGCACATTTTTCGATTGTGTTTCACACCAGCATTCTGATCTTTCATATAAAGTTGCGTTGCTGAATCTTGCATAGGACTCCAGAAATGAGTATTGGATAATTGTGGGCGTCACAGTAGCAATAATATACCTATGTTTTGCACGCACGCTAGTACGAATATAATATATACTGTTTCCAATTTGTATTCATATATCATCATTATAAGCATAGATAGGGTAATTTTTTTAAAGTGGGGTCCCCAACGTTCTTTATATGGGAGGAAGGCGTATCCTTTATCTGATCGACCCCCATTCTTATTGTATTTGGCTTTGTAACATCAATGTACGTTCGTACAAAACTTCGATCAAATGCTTTATTTAAGTCGTAAGTTATAAGAAAATGTTCATTGTGGGCGTGGCTGTAAAAGTAACCTGCCCATTTTTAGTGTGGTGTTTAATGTTACTGCCCGCAACTGTCCTGTGAAATTTCGTTGATAAATCTATAAGAACCTAGTCAAGATTTTTGGTTAATTTTGGGCGTAGCAGCAGATATAATCTGCCAATATGTGGAATACATGCTAGTTCAGACCTAATGAATACTGCTACCAATTTGTATTCATACATTATTATTAGAAACATAGATAGGGTAATTTTTTTTGAAGTGTATTCCCCAAAGTTCTTTGTATGGGAGGAAGGCGTTTCCTTTATCTGATCGACTTCATTTCTTGTGCGTGGCTTTTTAGGGTCAATATACGTACTAAATTAAAATTTTAGACCCTAAAGCTGATTATATCAAAAGTAGGCGTGTCCTTCAACCTCATTTCTGGCAGTTACCTTTATAGTGTCCACATGTTCCTTCTCGTAATTCGTAATTTCGTTCATAAATCTCTAATAGATCTTAAGTTATGAATATTTATTAATAGTGGGCTTGCCAGTTAATATACACCACTCAAATTTTGCATAGTATTTAGTAGGACCCATATCTACATACGAGTACATAACCACCAAATTTGAGTCACTATTCCATTAATTGGATCGAAGTAGTCATTTTTAAAAAGGTGAAAAAGGTTCTATTTATGGGAGGTAGTCGTGATCTTTGTCCTAATCGACTCGTAAAGCAATCTGGTTCTGTATCTTTGTCCAGACTATACTTTTGCAAAGTTTCATTTTGATATCTCTAATGTTGTAGAAAAAAAGGGGTCACAGACGGCAGACAAAATCAAATTGGTTCAGAAAGTGATTCTGATCATATCTGTGTATTTAATTCCATACCGACCACGCCCCCTTCTTGTAGTTGCAGTTGCAACGCTTCCCAAAAGCATGAAATTAGTATACGTATTATTAGTAGGATGGATAGCTGAGATATCTGAGGTTGTAAATGTAGAGTGACGGGTCAATAAAAGTCCGTTTGTTAGTATCTTGCTCTCTGTTTTGAGTAAGATAATCCTTTATGTTATGTTTTTCTTTATTTATATACCTGCCGCAGCTGTTTCTTAAGTTCCATATCAACGTGTACTTTAAAGTTAATTGCTTTTTAATATATTTTTATAGCATTTTTCCAGTAGTTATTATAACTGCACAATGAGCTTGCAGCTTGTAATGCGTATTCATTGCCTGTAATTTTAGCTTGGCCATCGCTGTTAGACAAATTTTGGGGTGTTCACTGATTGGAGGGTTATTTATTAATGCAGCGTAGTGATTTAGGGCCGATAGAGAATATAAATATATAGCAAGCGTACTCTTTGAGATTTTAATTGAAGTTCGGCTGAAAAGATTATGCAATGATTGCGTAGGTTAAAGGGTTTGATAGTTTTGTTAAAAATGTCATTCTATAGGTTGCGTTCCATCCGCTTATTTTCTCGAATTAGGAAGACGATAATTTAGGTGCATTCCCGTAAAGCTGCTAGAATTTTTAGCAATTAAACCAATTCAAGTGTCTGCTTATAATTTTTATTATTATATTTTTTTAATAATAACAAAAAGTGCCGAAGAGCCAGAGAGGATTTCAGTTCATATAATTACAATTTAAACTTAAGAATGTCAATATTATATTTCCTCTTTAAAATATGAACCTAATTTAAAAATAAATGTTATGCACATTTTATATTTTTATTTTCTTCATTTCTAAATAAACCTATTTTGATCTCCCAGGTAAATTGAGCGATTATGCAGCACATCGTGCATCTTGGGTAGCTCGTGTCTCCCAAAAAAATTATTATACTTCTATCCTGTGTGGTCTCGAATGGAATAAATAATTGCTTGCTTTATTATGATAGTGTGCGGTATGGAGAGGAGAGAGGGATTAATAATTTTGTTACATTGAAAGTAATTTTTCCATCTTTATTGCTTTTTTATAATGAAACTTATCCGTAGTAGTGATTAGTAGTGATAGTGATAAGTTGCATTTGTGCTTGCGTCGTTAGCCACCGTTCGACCCACTATTCGAACGTTACTCGGTATTTAGAACAGTTTTTTTTTTATGGATTCTGATGATGAAACTGCTGTTGTCTCGATAATTAATGTTTCCTACGACGCAGACAGTAAAGAGGAAATTTGAGCAAATCAGATTTTGTCTTTTTGATTTATCCTATCTGACACGTGCTATGCTTTTCTTCCGAACACCGAATTTTCTTAATAAGCTTCCTTGACTACAGTTAAATTTAAATCTGCTGCGTAATCAAATTTTGATCTACCCATTATTCCTTTTATGCATTCTTTATCTATGAAGGGCATGCACTGATCAGCAAAATCAAAAAGAACTACTGATGTCTTTGCTCTTTTGAACCCGGGTAATAAGATGTCAATACAATTGGTCTTCAGCTTCTAGGACTTAAGCCTATTCGCTGGTCTGTTTGTGGGTTCTATTGTGATATTCATCTTAAATATTGGATATACAGAGTTGATTATCTTTCCTTGGAGTTTGATAATTATGATCGATCCTTCTTGAGCTTAATAATTATGATCGATCCTGATGAATTGATGTGTTAGAAGCCGTTTTGTATCTGATAAATTAGGGAATCTTGTTTCTGTTAGAACAATAAAATGGCATGTCACGGAAAGTTCCAATTCCCTTCAGACTTCTGAGTGGAGTTAGGAAATTTATATGAAAATTTTCCTACGTTGCTTCATAAATTTTGCTCCGTAATTCGCCAGGATGCATCTTTAATAATGTACAAGCTTTCAGAATATATACTAAAAAGTTACTACTACTTTCCATTTTTTGGCTACTCAAATATTGAAAATTTTTTACTTTGACAGTAAGTGACTAATATAAGTAATTGATAAAAGTATTGATAATAAGTAATTGATATGGTATTGAAGTTAAGTTTATAAATATATATAAAATATTCTTGCGGATTTTTTAAGCAATTGTATAATAGGTTGGTTATAAAAGCGATATTTGAGCTTTTGGTTTGCTACGTGACTTATAAGCATTTTCAATGTCGGTCCCAGCATATTTATTTTTTAAATTTTTTTAAATATTTTTTTTCCCCCTTATAAATTTTACACCTGTTAGATGACACTAAGTAAAGTCTTAAGTTTGGAAGATTTGGTTAACAAAAAATCAACATTTACGATTACGATTCTTGTTACAATAATTCACAATTTCATTAAATTTGTATTTCAGAAATTACGAGTTACTAGATCCGTTGGCGTAGGGCGTTTGTGACGTCTCGGTTGCATATTTCTCAAGATTTGAGTGCAATGATAGTCGGAGTGTATGCAATATGCTAAATATGCGGTTAATTTCTGGTACAGTGTCAATGTTGAGATCACGGTGAATATAGCTTCATTGGGTATATACCATACAGCTCAGCGATGCGTGTGCGTAGTATTTTGGATTGTAGACGTTATAAGATATATATGATAGATCTGCTTGCAGTGCCCCAAATTCCTATTCCGTACTTACATATAGGCATGATTATTGTCTTGTAGATCAGGATTTTATTTTGTAGCGAAAGATTCGATTTTTTAACAACACCCAGTACAGCTATCTGGATCTATTTTTGACTTTCTTGTGTACTATGTCCACTTTCCATAATAGTTTAGCAACAATTGTCATACCGAGGTATTTAGCTTTAGTATCAATTTTAATCTGGTCATTATTTATGGTTAGGTGCACTGGCTTAGTCCTCCAATTAGTGTAAATGACTTGGAAAGTCTTGCCGCCATTTATTTTTATACCCCACTTTCCAAACCAACATAAAGTTTTGTCAAGTATTTGTTGGAGATTTTTTGCAACTATAGCCAACTTTTTGTGCGATTCAAGCAGAACACTATCGTCAGGAAATGTTGCTATCATGTTGTAATCTGGTATAAGTGTAGGGATGTAGCTGTATATCAGACATATAGTGTTGGTCCTAATACACTACCTTATGGCCTCCATTTTTATAATATCGGAGCATTCTTCAGCATACTTGACACAGAAATGTCGGTTTTTGATGTAGCTTTTTAGTAGTAGCTAGAAGTTTAGTGGAAGTTATTTTCTTAACTTGTGCAATAGTCCTTTTTGCCATACGCTGTCAAACGCTTTTGCAACATCAAGGAATACTGCCACGCAAGTATTTTTTTGTCAATTTCAGTTGCTATTTTGCGCTACTCTATGAACTTGGTAAATTGTGGAATGTTTAGTTCTGAATCCGAACTGATGGCAAGGGATTATTTTCCTCCTTTCTAAGATAGGCACCAGGAGATCAAAAGGCAATTTTTAAATTTTTTTTATAGAGTTGGTAGTAAGCTGATCGGTCTGTACGATGTGGCGACTGAGGGTTATTTGGTTTCGGAATAGCAATAACTTCAGAAACTTTCCATGCTACGGAATAGTACTTTCGCGTTAGAATTGCATTAAATAAATTCCTAATGTATGTAAGTGCTTTGTGAGGCAGTTCTTTTAGAATTTTACCTATAAGTCCATCATATCCAGGAGTTTTTTTTTTAATTTTTGTATTGATAGTACTTTGTATCTCCTTCTTCGTTACTTTTTTGTTTGCTATAATTCTATTGTCGGGTATGGCAGCTGCGACAATTATTTGGTCATTCATTTCATTTGCAAATGTCTTTGGAAGTGATCGGATAATACTTGGCTTTGTCTAAATGAGTTCGAGCCCACTTGTTGTCTTGAGTTTTGAGTGGCGGTCGATGTAAAATTCGATTGGCGATTTTTTTGTTAGGTTTTTACAACGATTAGTTGTTAGTCCTTGTGGATAATAAACTCATTAAATAGTTTTCTAGTTTGCCATCTTTGTCACGTTTTAACATTTCTTTTCAATCTCTAGTTACTTGGTTTAATCTATTTTATCCGCTGGTGACCGTGAGAGCTACCATTGTCTTCTCAGTTTCCTCTTCTTTCTGATGCTTTCCTTGAGTGCTCTGTGAATGTTGTGCTCGTTATTTATGATTTTTGTTGCTGGTGTAGAAGTAGTTGTAGCGTAAATTATATTATCGTTTAAATAAACTGCACTGTCAATTTATTCCTCGATTTTCAATGAGATGTTTGTCTCAAGTCTTTGTTCCAACATTGCTTGAAAAAGATTCCCATCCGTCAGCTTATTATGAATATTTGTTTATCTATAATTTATTAGGGGTGTGCTTTGATATGTCAATACAACCGGAGAATGGTCAGATTAGAGGTCGAAGTTTGACTGAGTAGACAGATGTTCGTTATGAAGAAGTCTATTATATAAGGTTTTTTTCTCGTATTACTCGGCCAATAAGTTGGTTCCCCAGTGCTTATGAAGTTACTTTTACTTTCTTTTATTGCATCAGAAAGTTGTCTTCTTTTTGCATTTGTAATTCTTGAGCCCCAAGTTATATTTTCCGCGTTAAAGTCCCCTCACGCAATATATGGGCTTCCAAGAGTTTTAATATAGTCCAAACATAAAAGTGTTTTTGTGTTTTGGAGGGCAGTATTTTGGGTCAATGGTCCTTTAACGGCAAACAATGGAAGAATAAGCTATTAAAGGTGGGTTACTAATGAAGTGGGGAGTTATATCAGTCTCTCGGGAAGTTCATTGGAACGGACATACAAATTTTCTAAAATGACGCACGTGAACGAATTTATTTGAAATTTAAAATTCTCGTAAATCAATTTTTTGTTACAGAAATTGAATATTTGAGTTTTTAATAGAGAAATTCACCAACAAAGAAACCGAACATTAAATACAAAATTTCTGATGGAACTAATTCGACATGTGGGATCACTTGTCCCGTTCTATTGGAACAAAATATCCAGTTAATATGCTATACTTATGGCAATTATTGCAATTAATTCGAAAAAGACAGTTGTCTCAAAAATATTGTATTTTACTATTATTATTTGAATTATTTTGGGATCCTGCTGGGTCAATACTAATGTTTTCCCTTTTTATGTATGCTTTATACATATCCTATAACGATTTCTTGTTATTATGTGAAATTAAAATTGTAAACGTAAATTGAATTTCTTTTACAGAAACGGCTGAATTAAAGTCCCAGAGAAGCGTGCGTTCAATCGCTTCAACGCCACTGTGCCGCCATAAAATATCCAATTTCATCATTTTTGGTTGTCCCTAGTGTGTTTTTTAACATGGTTAATTGGCTTCCCGTCTGTGGTCTGTAGTCGGCTCCTCTGCCGCCCGACCCCACTGTGTAAACAGTTTTTATTAATTTGCTTTAACCAATGAACCGCAAAATTGTTGACATTTTGATTTTCAATTATTCCATTTACCGCACTCAAATCCATAAATTTAATTTTGCGTGCATTTATTCGTTTGCTCATGTTCATTTGTCATTGCCCCTTTTGTTCATGTATTTACTATTAATATTATTTCTGATTTTTTTCATATATGCAAATTGGTCAGGGAGGTGGTATCAAAGAAGGCTTACTTTCTTTTATGTACACAATTCTTTTTGAAATTAATTGTTCGCTAAATTTGCACAAATGTAAAAACCACAATAACACAAACAAAAATAATTTTATTTGTTTAATAATATTTGTGCTGTTCGATTCCTGTATGTTTGCAGTTATTGCCGCAAACTTTAATGGTGTTGTTGCTGTTGTTGTTGTTGGTATCATTTGGTAAAACGTCAGATTCAGTTCAATATTAAATTTTGAATATTTTATGTCATTGTATGCATTGACACAATGACAGCTAAATCAATAGCACGGAAAAAGCTTTTGTCCGGTATGTTAATAAAGCGTATTCGACAATATCACGCACCCAACAAAAAAAATTCACTTTAAGCTATGGATAAATTTTACTCTCGATTTGATACATATATCCTGAAGACTAATTGTTTCTTCGTCCTTTACAGATTACCAGTAGTCTCGAAGTCCTAACTGGAGCAATATAAACATTATGTTCCCTATGTGCCAATTTTTCGTTCCGTAATATAGAAAACTCGCCAGATTTTCAAAAATACAACTATGTTCATCCATTAACATATAGAAAGAATTTGTGGAATGAAAGCTAATATATTCTAAAATTGTTTGAATATTTTGAACAAACTAAGACAAAATTAGAGCTTCTTCTCAGATGCAAGTAATGGAGCTGCTTATTTGTTCAAAGGCACAATTTGAATCCAATTCATTTAACTATCGTTAGGTCAGATAGAACAGTCGCATGCATCTGATCACGACTGTATAACAAAGCCCTATTAGGGATCCATTGCAAAACATGTATACAAAATGTAAACAAATGTAAACTAGCTGCGATAATTTCAGTGGTAGCCTATGCCTGTTTTTAAGTAATGCCTAACTGACGATTAGGAGATTTGCGCCGCTAGTCAAGTTTTCTGCTGGGCTCAATGAGACACAGATATCCACACAAATTATATTTACGTATATATATATACATATATATATATATATATATATATATATATAATATATATATATATATATATGTATATATATATATAAAATATATATATATATATATATATATATATATATATATATATATATATATATATATATATATATATATATATATATATATATATATATATATATATATATATATATATATATATATATTGGTTTTACTATATTAATTATAACACTTTCTTTGTAGTTTTAATTTACTTTTTCTTTTATTCTTTGCTGACACAAAGGCACGTCTATTCTCTCTCACGTTTTCACAGTTAATAATAAATTCATTTTAGACAAAGATAAAGTATACTGTTTTATATTTGTAATAGATTTAGTTTTTGTAATAGAGTACTATTTCCAACACGCCGCCTCAAAAATAAATCGGAAAGAAAAACTTAAAATCATAAATATTTCATATACATAAGTACTTATATACTGTTTTAAATAATATTATTAATTTCATTCTGTTACATCAGTATCTTTAAATAAATTTATATATATATATAAATAATACAAAAAAAATAAAATGCCTTCTTTTGTGTCTTCTGGGAGATTACATAAATAGCCCAACATTTGTTGCGTGGATTAGGAAAAACCCAGTAAAACCTAATCAGACTATGAAATAAGTAACTATAATAAGTAATATAATAATTATATGCTAAAATATTATTCTTTGATTCCCATTTCGAATCTGAATTTTAAAAATGAAACTTCTGGTAATGGCTTTGTCAATACATCTGCGACTTGTTCACCTGTAGGAATATATTTAAGTTTAATAACATTATTTTCAATTTGTTCCCTAGAAAAATGATATTTTATATCAATATGCTTTGATCGCTTATGGCTAGTTGGATTGTTTGCTATGCTTATACAACCGTTATTGTCTTCAAATATTATGATTAGTTTTGACATATCTAATTTTATGCTATTTCCCAAAGATTTTAACCACAAAGCCTCTCTAACTGCTTCAAAGAGAGCCATATATTCAGCTTCAGTCGATGAAGCTGCTACTGACACCTGCCTTTTAGTATTCCAGCTTATTGTGCATTGGTTGAAAAGTTTAAATAAATAACCTGTTGTACTTTTCCTATCTGTATTATCATGTCCTCCCCAATCAGAATCAACGTAGCCACTTAAAATATCGCAATAGTTACCCCAGATGTAAGTTAATTTCACACTACTTGAACCTTTGAGATATCTTGAAACTCTTTTCAAATATTTCCAAAGTTCTTCGTTATTTTTATTAACGTATCTACTCAAAATATTAATCGATATGCACAAATCAGGTCGGGTGCATACCATTATATACATTAAGCATCCAACTAAATTTCGGCATGGAGCGTCGCAATCCGAAATTTATTCATTAAATAATTTTTAAAATTGATCATTGTTTCAATTTTAGCTGTGGCAATTACTAGATCATCTACATAAAGCACTACATAGATATTTCCAGATACATCTCCCTTATCTAAGATATAAATACAACGGTCTACAGAAGAATTTTAAAAACCTATACTTTTAAGAGCCTCTTCAAATATTTCAAACCAACATCTTGCAGCTTGTTTTAAGCCATATAGTGATTTATGTAGCCTACAAACTTGATTACTTTTACATTGAACACCCTCCGGAACTCTCATATAAATTTCCTCTTTTAATATCCCATTCAAGAATGCAGTCTTAACATCCATATGATGTACTAATAAGTTGAACTGATTTGAAAAAGTTAAAATTAATCTAAAACTTGAAATTCTAGCAACTGGTGCAAATGTTTCATTATAATCTATAAAATATTCTTGACTAAAACCCCGGGCAACCAGACGGGCTTTATATTTGAATGGATTTCCAAACTCATCATTTTTAATTGTAAATATCCATTTACAATCCACAATATTTTTATTTTCTGGTCTTGATACCAATGACCATGTATTGTTCATTAATAATGAATCAATTTCATCTTTAATTGCTTGTTCCCAAAGAACTTTATCATCTCTAATTTTAATTTCCTGATATGAAGTAGGAACATTACATACTAGAGATTGAGCACACATCATATACTCATCTGATATGTCATCTATCTTATATGAAACAGAAGGATTATTTTTAATTCTATCACTTCTTCTTGGCTCAACTACTGTTTGTATTTCGGATGGATTATTTTTATTACTTTGAGATGAAGACATATTTTGCGCATCTGTTTCAGTTACAGATTTATTTAGCTTGTTATCTAATCTTGTTATTTTAGTAGGAATAACTTCGTTTTCAATTAAATTTCGCATATCTGAATTACAATTTCTAGATTTATGAGATTTATCTACTGATTTTGACATACCGTCAGATGCATCAGTTTCAGAACTGGTGTTTTCAATACTAACACCTTCTAGCGTTAACACTGGCCTTGTTACCAAGAAATTTGTCTCATCCACAACCACATCTCTTACCATAAGAAACTTCTCAGTTTCTACTACCCAAACTTTATATCCGTTTGGTCCATGACCAACTAATATAGCTTTCCATGATTTTTCATCAAATTTTGATTTCATGGTTTTATTGTGAACATAAACTGTTGCACCAAATACTTTTAAGTATTTTATTTGAGGCTTTTTACCATGCCACAATTCCAATGGTGTTCTATTTATTTTTAAGGCTTTTGTTGGTGACAAATTTATTAAGTATGTTGCAGGAAGAACCGCCTCACCCCAGAAACACTTTGGCAAACTAGCACCTAGTATCATTGCACGAGCCTTTTCTGATATAGTTCTCACCATACGCTCTGAAACTCCATTTAACTGTGGTGTTCTAGGAACTGTTAAATGATAACTTATGCCTTTCTTAACACAAAAATCCTTCATCTCATTTGATAAATATTCACCTCCGTTATCCGAGTACAAATTAACTATTTTTAAATTAAAATGAGCCTCAGCCTTCCCAAATAATCTTTAAACACTGAAAATACATCTGATTTATAAGTGATTAAATCTGTAACACAATAGTGAGTATTTTCATCAACAAAAAATACAAAGTAGTTTTTATTATCAACTGTTACAGGAGTTATTGGGCCGCAAACATCCGTATGCACAATTAATAATGGTCGTTTAACATAACTTTTATCTTTTACATTATTTAATGGTAAACGTGCTTGTTTACCACTTATGCATGCTTCACACAAATTGTCGCTAGGTATTATTTTGTTTCTTTGTTCAACATCATTAACCATTTGCTTATTCTTTAATAGCATAAATTTTGATTTTTCAATATGGCCCAAACGCTGATGCCACAGTTGATAATTACTACCTACAGTACTATAAACCTGTCCATCTGAAACTTCTTCTGAAATGTTTATTTTAAAATAAACCGTAAATAAGTTATTTAAAGGTTTACCTTTTATAATGAGTTTACCATTTTTGATAATTTCAACATTATCTTTGCTAAAAACAAGCGTCATTCCAGCTTCTTGCTTTCTGCGCACTGATAATAAATTATATGGAACATCTGGGCAATATAATACATCCTCGAGTATCCCTTCAACGCCAGTACTGCTGATAACGTGAATGCTGCCTTTCTTTGTAGCTAATATAAATACACCATTTTTAGCCACAGAAATTTTTGTTGGTGGCTGAAGATCGATGAATTTGCCAGTAAGGTCCTCTCTGTTGATAAGATGGTCTGATGCTCCTGAGTCCAGTAGAAATTTTATTTGCTCATTGTTGTCATCAGCTTGATAGTCTCCAACCATAAAGGCAAAACCTGAAACTGCTACATTTGATGTTGATGCTTCAGTTTGTTGCACTGCCTGAACTGTTTTCTTGTTATTATTTGAATTTTGGAGTCCTCGTCAAAATAATCTATCTTTTTATGGCCTTTTCGTCCGCAATAATAGCACAGGCTTTTTATAGTTTTTAAAAAGGCTTTGCTCTGAAATGTCCTTGACGATGATATTTTGAAGTTTTAAAAGCATCACAAGTATTATTTTTATGTGGTGCAATTTTATTTTCCGCGTGAAGAACTTTTGCACTAGTGTCGCGACATTCAGCTGATATTTTTACTTCTTGATCCAGCAATCTAGTTTTGACAAAAGCCAACGTTAAGTTTTCTTCAGCAAGTGTTTCGATCGCGGTTATTATTCCATCATAAACCGCAGGAAGTGTAAGCAAAAGATGCGTTACTTTATCAGCCTCTTCCAGCCTTGCACCTGCAGCTAAGTGCTCCGCAATTAAGTCGTCAAAAGTTGTGAAAAGTTTTGCTAGAGACATGTCGCCTTGAAGTTTGAATGCAAGTAATTTCTTTCGTATGGCCAACTGTGTTGCAAGACTTTTTCGCTCGTAGGTGTGATCTAAATTATTGAAAATTTCTTTTGCAGAATATTCTGGTTTTGCAAATCCAAGAAAAGAGTCAGATAGAAACTCAACAATTACGCTCTTTGCAGTTCTCTCTGCTTTTTCCCATTCGCTATCTGTTTTAGTTTGCTTCTCATCATCTATGACCTTGATCACGTCCAGTTCTGTTAGCAACGCGCGCACTCTCAATTTCCAGATGCTGTACTTTTCACCATCAAAAGCCTTTATGTTCCTTCTCTTTTCCATGTTGTGTAAAAACACAGCAGCCGGTTAGTAGACCTTCGTGTTAGCGAGTGACAAAGACAGGAATATGACGCCGCACATCAACCTATGTTCTTTATCTTTTTATTCTCTTTTCGGACACTTATAAACTCGTTGACAAAGAATCGTTGAATGTTTTACGAATAAATTAAATGTTTAATTATTGTTTATTTGAGCACTTTCTCCAGACAATGAATTGCGAATGTCTGGGCCCATAACCTATTGGTTTTACTATATTAATTATAACACTTTCTTTGTAGTTTTAATTTACTTTTTCTTTTATTCTTTACTGACACAAAGGCACGTCTATTCTCTCTCACGTTTTCACAGTTCATAATAAATTCATTTTAGACAAAGATAAAGTATTTTTTGTAATAGAGTACTATTTCCAACAATATATATATATATATATATATATATATATATATATATATATATATATATATATATATATATATATATATATATATATATATATATATATATATATATATATATATATATATTAATATATATATATAATATATATATATATATATATATATATATATATATATATATATATATATATATATATATATATAATTATATATATATATATATATAATTATATATATATATATATATATATATATATATATATATATATATGTATTTATATATATATATATATATATACGGAGTCATACTCGTATGTCTGCATATCCGCGCGAGTCGACAAATCAATTGAAAAAAATTCGGATGACAAAAATAGAAACTAAAAAAAAGATTTCAATTAAATTTAATTTATATAATTAAAATAAAACAAAAGCACTAGAAAAAAGAATTTTTAATTTGATTTTATTAAGTGAAGTGTGTTTGACGCATCAATGACGTTTTTGCAAATACCGCGAGAGTCAATGAATAAATAAATAAAATAAGGTTATTGTAAAAACAAGGCAATCAGAATGACAAAGAACTGGGTAAATTGTCCGTACACTTTAAATGTAGTTGCCGCCTTAGCCGAAGCACACTAAAAGGAAATTTTATACCGCAATGCGCAGCACTTTTCCGAAGTTGGATAAAAATATTTAAAAATCTCAGGAAGTTAACCTGGAAATTAATATGTAATACTTATTTGTGTTAAGAACGATGAAACTTTAAGTTGAATGGAATTACACAAAATACGAAGAAAATTCAGTATTTGTGCCTATTGTTGCCAATAACCTATTGACGTCCCATTTAACCTATAATTCAAGGATGCACCTCTTGATTTTACAATGTCAGTATAACTAGGAAACCACTCTCAGCACTTTCTACGGGTGCCAATTGATATTTATACGCAATTACCCAGTGTACCTGACTGAGAACATCCCAAAGGCAGTTTGGGATCAATGGACGTTTGAACCCTAGTCTAGTTTTTTGATGGAACATTAGAATATACGAGTACGTTCGTAATCCGGCTTGTTGGGAACACTCACATTGCAGATACCTTGTGCGCATTTCACATGATAAGGCCGTAATAAAGTTCTAACAAGAAGAGGATGTTTGTTATATTTAGCAACGTAGTATTATGAACCCAGCAGTGAATTAAAGACAACTATTCGACGATATTAAGAGGCTGTTGTAGGTCTCTTCTTCGAACAAAAGACAACCGTTATATTATTGAATTATGTTACTTTACTTATTTAAGAGACTATTAATTTTTTTCAAATTTTATCGACTTCCCTCTTGCGGCATTTATGTAGACGGTTGCTTTTGCTGCCAAACATATTGGTTTCTGAACCAATTATCTTTTATGATTATGATAATTAAATCTTACAGACTATGAATGCAGATTTAATTAAAAAATATAAAGAGGCTTAGCTCAAAACGATTTTCATTTATATTAAAATTTAATGAGCTGCTATACTTATTACAAAGGCGAATACACTTACTCATAGGCTCATTTGAGGCATAATTAGTTTTATAAAATTCATCAACTAAAAGTCTGTTATTTTTAAGATCTCTAGGGGCTTCATACACTGCAAAATGATTTGATAGCTGTATACATTTAATTTTCCTTCTAATATATGATACACAAACAATTCTCCTTTACAATTTCCTCCTATTTTTCAAGGATTGAAGACTTAAAAGCTTCCGTCTACTATCGTAAGCAGGTAATCCTTCCGGCCAATACATTTTTTGAGCACTTATCTTGTTATACTATTTTAGACTCCTTCGATGCGATTTGAATGCTCACCATAAAAAAGGCTCCAAATAATAGAACAATATTCCAATATGCTCCGAACTAGCGAGACATAAAGTGCCTTTATGGTTACTGGGTCCTTGGAATTTTCAGTATTTCTTTTAATAAAGCCAAGCATGGAGTTGGACTTTGAAACCATATAATCAAGTGCCTTTATGGTTACTGGGTCCTGTAGTTGAAACTTAAATGCGAGCTAAAGATGACACCCAAGTCTTTCATCCCTTTTTTACGTCTATAATCATAAATATTATTATATTATTCAGTCTATAATCATAAAAAGTAGAGTTTGTTAATCTGGTGTAAGTAACTACACAACATTAATTGATGTTCAACTTCAAATTGTTCGTGGGAATCGATCCATGGAAATTTGATAACTCATCTTCTAGCATATAACAATCTGATAGCTGCGAAATTTAAAGAAACACCTTAACGTCATCAGCGAAATTCGACATTTTGAAAATTTAAAACAGTGAAGTAAATCATTTATGAAAATGAAAAGTAAAAGAGCACCACTATGTGTCCCCTGTGGTATACCAGACAATCCGTCTATAGCAATGTCAGAGGAAATCGCACCGATCTTAACGAATGATTCTCTATTGGACAGGAAACTATTAAAGAATTTTATCAGATTACCTGATAAGCAAATTTTTTCAATTTTCTAAGAAGAATGCTGTGATCAACCTTATCAAATGCTTTTGCAAAGTCTGTGTAGACAACATATAATTGATTCTTGTTATTCAAAACATTAACAATATTTCTCGAAATCAAAGTCAAGTTTGTACACGTGGATTTGGCAATCTGAAATTGCGTTCTTTACATGGTTTAATAATTTATTTTGAATAATATGATCGAGTAACTTAGCAAAAGTTCCTTGTTTCACAATTGCTCTGTAGTAGCTTAGGTTACTTCGATCTCCCTATTTAAAAATGGGAACGACTGTGCATATCTTCCAGGACTGAAGAACAATCGCATCCCTTAGACAAAAATTAAATAAGAAAGCGACTGGTTCAGCTATATGGTCAGCGGTGCTTTAAAAAAATATAGGCGGAAAACCTCCTGTAACTTGGTTTCAAATCTGATATAGCAGAGAGAACATCGTCCGTCATAACAAATTCATCTAAAGAATCAAGATTTACGGATTTAAAATCGTCCATACTATCCGAAGCCTCTTCATATTCTTCATATACAGTTTGAAAGCAATTAGCAAAGAGATTGCAAGATTCAACTGTATTATTAGATTTCTCTTCATCTAAATCCAAAGTTGATGGAAAACGATTTGATTTCCTTTTTGAATTTAATTATTTCTAAAACGACGACGGATTTACTTTTAAGTTGGTTTCAATCCTTTGAGCATATTGGTCATATAACAACTTATTCAGAGAATCTAATTCTTCTCGTATTTGCAAGAATACCGACTGATCAGAATTTAGACCCGTTCTTTTAAATTTTTTAAAAGCTTATTTTTTAGATTTTTCATATACTCGTATATATTTTCATATAAAATCCTATTTAGATCGCTTTTTACAAAGTTAAGTTGGTGAAAATAATTTGATAGAAAATAATTCATTACCATCGATTCAATATCTGTTTTGATGTTAAAAGGCAATAAATTATTGTCTTCAAAAGCCCACGATATATTGCCTAAGTTAAAATCACCTGAAACTATAATGTAGGGAATCTATTATAAAACTTATATTTTTTAAATGAGAAGCCTACAAGTCAACAGGACTATTTGGTGGTATATACGATAAAACAATATATTACAGCGTCTTTCGAGATAGAAACTTTCTCACAAAGCTGCTAAATTAGTTTATCATTCAGTGACTGTAACTGGAGAAGTTTACTGGCAATATTAGCTCCCACCGATATCAAAACGCCACCCCCGCGCTCATATCCAGACTGTATTGGACAGCGATCGTATCGATAGACACAATAATCATCATCAAAGAGTTCAGCTGAGATAATGTCTTCATGAAGCCAAGATTCTGTTAGCGTTATGATATGATATGGAGAGATATAGCAAGCTGGAACTGAGATATTTTTGTCCTCCCTCCTCCAGCATTTTGATAATATATAGAGAATCAATAGCTTTGTTTTTATACCCTTTACCTTTAAAAAAGTTAAATAGGGTATACTAATATTGTGCTTTTGAGAGGGGTTGGAATTTCAAAAAGGAGGCGTGGTAGGTATGGACTTATATATAAAGCAATTTTTATTTTGTTCGTCCGTCTGTCCGTCTGTGGCCAATTTTGTATACACCGTCAGAGCTAACTTAATGAAATTTTGCAAAAATATAGCCTGAACAAAGATACAGAACCAAATTGCTATATGGGGCGATTTGGACAAAGACCACGCCTACCTCCCATATAAGCAACTTTTTTCACCTTTCTTAAAATGACTATCACTTCGGTCCAATTGACGGAATCGTGACGTTATTTGGCAGTTATGGAGATGTGGGTTCCCCTAAACACTGTGCAAAAAGTGGGCGGTATATATTAACTGCCACGCCCACTATTAACAAATATTCATAACTTAAGAAGAAAAAAAAAAAAATTTTACGGGAAGGAAGATGTTGACATTATAATGCTATCTGCAACAATTGGGGCTGATCAGAGAAAAGACACGCCCACTTTTGATATAGGGAACTTTCGGGTCTAAAATTAAAATTAGCATACCTATGCCCTTATTGATGCCAGCGGAATAAAAATTGGCAGAAATATACATGGGGTCCATAATAGTGTGTGGGCAGAATATGAAGATCATAATAGAACTGCCACGCCCACAATTAACCAAAAATCATTACTGTGTTCCTATTAAAGATTTATCACCGAAATTTCACATGAATGTTGCGGATACTAACATTAAACACCGCACAAAAACTGGGCGTGCTATTTCTACAGCCACGCCTACTAATGACATATTATTATAACTTACGACGTATACAATATTTTTTGACGAAATTTTGTATTAGTACGTACTCGTATATGGACCCTACAAAGCTATACACAAGAAATCGGGTCGATATAATCATATCAAGGTACCTTACCAAAAATTACCGTGAATGTGCTCCTAATGATGATTTATGAAGAAAACATCCCCATTGTTGAACTTGCACGCACAAGAAAAGGTAAAGGGTATTTCGAAGTCGGTCTAACCCGACTTCAGACTTCTGTACTAGTTCTGTATAAGTTCTAGCATAGTTAGTGTCATTGCATGCAAGCATTGAGGATAATTACGATAATTTCTTACTCTCATTGCTTGTACTTTTTAAGCAATTAACAGACGGTATATTGCTCCCCGATTTTTGGAAGAAACTGAAATGGACGCACATTAACATTAGCAGGCCACAGATCAGGAACCAACAGCTTTTCATAGAGGCCTTCAGACACACCCAATTTAAAATTTACTCTCTTCAGGGAATTCAGTGAAGCATCCTTCTTTACCAGTTTATAGCTTGAGCGAAGATGTTTATCAATCCCAGCATGATTTGAAACATAATCAATAATTTTATCCGCTGGCAGCAAAGCAGAAGGTGTGGGCGGAGGTATTGCAGAAGAATCGGCATATTGTGGTACTTTAGAAACAGCATTAAGACTGCAAGAACCAGCAGACGCATGATTAGACTTGGGGAAAACCTTCGCCGTAGAGAGAAATCTTGCGTTACACGTAGCATATTAGTTGGAGAAACAGAAACTGCAGCACCTGCATATGTGGGTGGAGGTGCGGAGGATGCAGTAGTAGCTAAGAGAGTGTCAAAGGTCAATAACGGAGAAACAAGAGCGGCACATTCATTACTATTATTATTATGCGAGTGCTTTCACTTTCTGTTTTGCAATTTTTATCAAAAAAATTACAAACATTTTTTTGTAAAGCTTTTACATAATTAAGTATACAAGTGATTGCAGACGCAGTGTCATTTTCGCATATTTTGCTCTGCGCGGAATGAAGTTCTGATTGTATAATGTCAATTTTTTTAATTAGAAGATTCTTTTTTTAATGATTTAATAAGAGAGAACGCACGCCCATTTTCCGATCTCAATGCGACAATTTTGTTAAATACACTTTGCAAAGTTATTTCCTGCTGAATACACTTTTGTTGCTGTAACAAACCCGGTTTAGGTTGCTATGTTGTTTTTGCCCAGTGGCACTAGCTCTTTCATTTTGCACTTGCTGTGGTAATAGAGAGTTCAAAGAGCAAAAATTATAATTTTGTGCTGCTTTTCGACTGTGGCAGCGGATAGAGTTTCGGGCCTTCGTCGCACAGTCTTTACAGCGAAACTCACTATCAGATTTTTGCAAGTAATCCAGATCAGCTGGTAGGACTTTCACACATTCCATTTGAGAAAATTCGTTGCACTTAGCACATTGAGTTTTAGGCTGACCTCACTCAACCTTTTGACCACATACACATGGCCTTTTTGTTGCAATTCCAAATCAAAAGTGTCCAAGAAAAATGAATCGCCTTACTCTCGCACAAAGTAGAAATAGAAATTTAAATTTTCTCGACACAGAGCTTAGTATAAAACACGTCCATATAGTTCGAGCACTATTTATTATGTTATCTAGAAAGGGGAAGAAAACTTTAGAAGCGCAAATTATTTGCTGTATGTTATTTGTTTTCCAATACATTTACAGCTTCCAGCTTAAAAATGTTGGGTTAATTAATTACATAGATTGCTGAGAATTGGAGTCATTTGGCTCAATCTCTATCTGTTGGTGATTATTGTTGCATTTTATTATTTAAATAATTAATTTGTTTGCTAATGGTATTCTACGAACATGGTTATTGCATATTGGATCCGATGGAGGAGTGGGTGGTATTGCTTTCAATCACTGTCCATTGAGTTAGTGTTCTGCCAATTACATCCCCGCTTTTTATTTCGAGTCTCCGTGTTATGCTAGCTTTTCATTGGTTTGTAATGTGCATCGATTTTAATTCTAATACTAAAAAATATTGAAATACCATTGCAAAATTGAAATTACGATGCAGCTTTCAACAGTTGATGATTTCCTTTTCCGGTACATATTTTTCCATTTACTCGACTTCCTCCGTCCTCCACAGCTCTGCTGTATTCGTCTCAACTCCACTTTAGTTATTTACACTCACCGCTCAGTATTTTATGCATGCTGCATTATAGCAATCAGTGAGACTACTACTCACTACTCCAACCAACTATGTACGGGTAGTTGAGGGCTGCTGGTGTGGCTGGTCTGGTTCCTGCTACAACGGTGTTGTGCCTGCCGATGTTGTGTGGGCAAAAATGTTTTAAAAAAAACGTTTTTGAAATAAATTTAATTATGAGCACTCAAGCAGGATTTCAACTTTGCATGCCAAAGAGTGACTTGCTGGGTTTGAGTTTTAGGTTTGAGCATATAGGAAATATTTTGTGTTAATATAGGAGTACTTGCTGGTATGTCCCAGCAGAAAAATGACTACTATGTAACTGGGGACTTCAAGCTGTTCCAAAGCAATCTCCTTTGCATAGTACTGGGAATTTGCACAAGTGACAAATTTATTTATTTATGCAGCGTTCACTTTATCTCATGGATGTATTTATCTTTTAATTAAAAATGATTTTTAAATAATCATCAGTATTTGAATCCAAATCAACAATGTTCTCTTGAATTCTGAAAATATGATTTCTGCAACTGCTGTTTTTTCTTGTTGTTTTTATTCTATTACCTTGTACCACGTGTTGCAGTTTTGGTAGTAAACATATCGTCAGAATGTTTAGTGGAAATGAATCTTGTGAAATAAGTATTATTTTGAAGTGTTATGGAGTTAACTTAACTTGTTGATAGAAATTTTTATACATACTCGTACTTTTCATCCACTTCCTTTATCCTTGCAATGCGTTATTCGTGACTCTTTGTTGTTTTTCCGCTTGTGATATTTGTGGTTTTTACCCAAAGTGAACATAAATGGCATAGCTAAACATTTTGTAATAATTATAACCCGTAATTGCCTATTTCCATATCGTGTTTAAATCAAAATTTAATATTAACTCTTGAAATTGATTACTCGCTCCTTTTGTAATGAAATAGTTAAATCATTGATGCTATTTATTGTTTTTGGTTTTTTTAGTGCACCAATCGAATTTAATAAATTCTGTAACCTCTTTTATTAAATATCACTTCGACAATTTTTAGAGATTCATTAGATTCATTAAGCTGCAATTATAATTGCACAAATTTTTAAATGCTTTCTAAAAGAGACATTCTATTTAGTGAAATGTGGTTAATAATAATATAATACTCCGATTAATTCTGTAATGTTCTGGCTCTGGCGAATAACATATTTACATTTAATTAGTAAGTTAGAATTTGAATTTTGAATTCAATAAATAAATAGAATTAAGAAAACAACAAAAATAAATGAAGACATTTCAAATATCTCGAGGGTGTTTCAATCCAGGCGGTTGTCAAAGCTTTATTATTATTTTTCTCATACTCCCTTCCACCTTCGTACATTTTACTAGTCAATCACACCCAAACATACTTTAAGAATTTAAATATATAAATTTTTTCCTATTCGCGATGTTCATGTGGTAACATTGTAGACACCAAATAAGGCTCCGGACTCCTGGAAAGTGTAGAGGGCTATTATTAATTGTAATTATTATTATTAATTATTATTGGAACAATTTTAATAATTATTAATATTATATTTATACATATTTATTATAATTATATTTATTATTATTTTGATTCTTATTATAATAATTAATATTAAGTGCTTATTATAATTTTATTATATTTTTATTTAATTCAATATTATTCGATTTTATTCTATAATCTTTTTCTCCATAATAATATTGTTATTCTATCATTTCACAGCATTTAATGCCTTTTAGAAACATCTTGTTCCAGATATGATCAAGTCAGGTTCGTCACAGTTACAGAGTCATGGCACAGTAAGGCGATAACAGTCTCCCGGATTACAATTAATGTGCTTCCGGCATAATGCTCGTATTATATATAGACAAAGTGAGAGAACACCCCAGCAGGAAAGGTGTTTAGTGTTAACATCGAAAAACATTTTCTAATTTGTTTTAATATTTACAAGCTCTTTTGACATCCCCTCAATCAAGTCAAATTAAAGGGAAAATTTCTCCTACATGATGCAGTTACAGCGATTCAAATCTTGTCTGGCGACAGAAAAATATCAGCACTTTTAAATTAGCGCCCTTGGTTAAATTAATATAGTAGTTGCTTTAGACAACATTTCAAAGCAATCGTAAAGAATTCTGTGAAAGCAAGTGGGAGACTATGAGAAAAGCAACAGAGTTTCAATTCTTTCCCGAGAATTTGCCATCAAACTCTATTTAAAGACTAGAAACTTTGCAGCTGTTCTTCTCTTTCCCTACACGGTGATTTTTCTGCACCTGCCTATCTGTACATATGTATGTGTCGTACTCGCATTGATGCGGATGTGTGTGTACATGTATTGAAGTGCAACTACTTAGGCTTTTGGTTGTTTAATAATTTCAAGTGTGGAAAGTGCCTCCGCCACTGCCTCTTCCACCGCCAGCCTTATTTTTCTCTTTTACACATTTCCCACCTCGCCCTCAGCTACTCTGCAAGCAACCAATCACCTTACCACTTGGAACAAGTTGTCGAGTTCCATTTAATTTATTTTTGGTCGGAATGTAGCACGTTGTGAGATGGGCGTGATACGTGGTGGTGCAGCAAGGCATCATAGGGGAGCGTTCGTAGTTCGTAGATGCATTTTTCCTCAAGTAATTATGAAATTTTAATGCGAGCTTCAGGAAAAGTGGCAGTAATTAAAATTTTTGTGATTTTAATTCAAATGTGAGAATGTGGCGAAGCACAAAATTTAATGCGAATGTGAAGAAAGTTGGGCTTTTCACCGCACTTTTTCCTCACCCGCCGCACTCTGCGCGCGCATCTTGAACTGAACCGTATTTTAATTAAATTGACTGAATTTTTGTTTTTCGCTCCGAGAGTGTTTTTTTTTTTTGTAAACAGTCGGAATGTTTAATTTAATTAAGAACTCTGTTTGAATTTTTTTTTATCCCAATTTTTATTTATTTTGTAACAACAGAAATTTTTAAACAGAGAAAACTTTTGTGCAAAGGCAATGTATGTAGGTAGGCAGTAGTTTCACTGTATTTAAATAGTGAATCCGTGGCGTATGCGGCTCTAACATATGAGAAAACTAGTGTCGAAATTTGGTCCATAATGGGAACAAGAACACTCAGATAAAAAGTATCTGGTTTGAATCTGGTTATTTTCTATGGACATTTTGTCGATGGAAAAGAAATATATTTAGTTTTCTTGTGCTTGATTGATATGAATATTCCCAGAAAAACATGATTCTATTTAGCCATAGTATACCCATATAAACGAAGAAACTCAATGACAGTTGATTTGTACACGACAATGTATCGGGATTAGGCCACTTAGGCTTTCGGCTGAGGTCTATCATTACAATAGCTTACTCTATGAAGTTAAGTAGTTTTAGTGGGAAACTTGGTTATCCTTTCAATAATGTGCGCATGTCTGATGAGGGTATAGTCTTCAAACATTTAGATATGTGTGAGTCAAAAGCGATACAGTTTTCTAGTATGTGGAGCATGGTTAGGCCGCTGGAGTAAAATTTGTGGAATTATTGTGGATCAAGACCTTTTAGAAGATGTGTATAAGATATATAGCCAATGTCTTGTCGCATAATAACATTTGCGGTATTTGCAAGCTAGTGGGATAACCCGTTTATTTCTGTTAGTTGAGTGTAAAGTAGTGGTGGAAGAACTTGGGACATGACTTTCAATTACTTCCATTTTTTAGACAAGGCTAGGTAGCAAAGGACCTGATGACTTATACTGGGATGCTTTGACATCAACAAACGGGCGAAATGCTATGGCATTCCTGGAAAATACGGATACTAAACCAATAGGGTATAGTAGATCGGACAGTTGTGATTACATGGTTCACTAATTTTAAAATGTAGAGAGACACAAAATATATTTTAGGTCGCAGTGTAGGCCATTGGACAACCTACTACAACAGATTATTATTATTATTAACTTGGACCATTCGAGGTCTTTAACATTTATATTTATTTATTTTATGTAGTTGTGTTTTTGTTTTGATGACGCCAGTTTTCAATCTCAACTCATTAATAATCCATTATCTGTATTAATGGAGTGTTGTTATGAAACTGAAATTATATTTTCTGTTTTCAATTAACAACGACAATTTTGAAGTACAGGTATGAGAGAGATCTCAAAATGTATGTCAAGATAAAATTGTTTGTTTTTGTTTCTCAAAGTTCACCACAGAGTGACAACTAGGAGATACCCGAGATACGATATTAACCTGCGATTTGGTAAAATTCCGTTTTAAATAAGCATTTTTTTCTCTATGTAAAGAAAATAGTAAGTATGCTTTTGTTTTGTCTTCCGTTTAACACTTTGGAATCAGATTAGATTGTCAGAATCCACTAAGTCCACTACGCCGTCCTCACGCTAAAAGCAGTATTAACCGACAGAGCTTCATAGATTTTATAGTTATAAAAGAAAAATATGACACTGTAAATTAGTGTTTGGCACAACTATGTGCCGGCAATTCAGTGAGAAAGTGAAGTGATCCCAAAATCTGAGCAAAATCGCTGGGCATATGTTGGATCTTAATACGCATAGAATATTTAGTTCATTAAAAAGTCAATCACGAAAATTAAAATCTTAACTATATATTTTAGTTTTCCTTTTTACAAAAGTCAAGCACGTTACACTTATTTACAGAGAGTGTAGTTTCAGTCCTTGTACACCATTTATCGATATTCCAAAGGCTGATTTAACTACTTGGTACATGTGGTAAGAAGGTTGCATATTTTGTAATTAGATGCTATTTTATTGATTTGCTCAAAAATAGTTGTAACCATGACTACGACTTCTGTGGGATTCCAATATCAAGTGAATGAGGAGTCGAAAATGTTTTGTTTGCTTCAAAACGAATATGAGTATAGATCAGAAAGGTGCTAGCAAAAGCAGAGATATTGGGATTACACCATCAACCATTTACATCAGCTTTGATCTCTGTTATTTGTGGTACTATTTTTTTCCAAAAAGATGATTTATTTTCCAGAATTTATACGAACCCGAAACACTATGTTAAAGTTTTTGATTCTGGAAATATGTTGCGGACCAAATATTCGTTGAGTCAATTTTAAACTTGTCTGTGAGTAGTTTATTGAGTATTGTGGTTAGAAATAATGTCAGTACAATTGGCATAGTAATTTTGAGATTTCACATAGTCCCCCAAGTGTATTTTGACATCAGTTGTGGTGATCATAAAGAACGGTCAGGGTGATATTGCTTTGCGTAGAAAAGTGGGTCTTGGAACCATTATTTCAAAATATATCTTTGCTTAAAATCTACGAAAAGTCTGCATTCATCACTTCATTGAGGGCAACTCCCCATAGAATGGTCCCAGAATTGTAATCGCCGGGTAAGATATGTTGGGAAGTTGCAATGAATTAACTATGATACTAAATCGTGAGCCGGAATATTTTTTGAGAGGGATATAACTACTTATTTATTAGTATGGAAGGTTCTGCGCATTGAATGTGAATGTCACACGTACGCAATTGAAATCTCTTTACTTGTAATCGGTGATGTTCTATTTGTTGCAGATAAGCTTAAAGACTTCGAGTGTTTGTCCTTGGATTTATATATGTGCTTAGTATTTCGGTGTCATCTGCAAAGGTCGATGTCAGAATTTTTGCATTTGCTGGTAGGTCTGAATTAAAAATAAGGTAGAAAAATGGATAAGTGCACTCCCTTGATGCACAACTACTGCGAAGCTTCGAAAAGTGAATGTTTGTTATTTTACTACGAACTTCCTATCTGTAAAGTAGCTTTTGAGAATAGCAGGAATTTTTTGTGGAAGTAGTGTTTGTATTTTGTTTAATAGGTCTTCATGCCACTCCTTATCAAATGCTTGGGGTATGTCTAGAAAGACCGCAGTACAATATTTTTTTTCTTCACAAGCTGTTTTTATTTCCGAAACCACTCTATAGATTCGCTCTTTGGTGTGAATTGTATATAATTGGTGTATTAGGTGTAAATACATTTTTTAAATGTTGGCCGAACGATACCAACTCCCGTTTGATAATCGAATTGGTACTACTCTATTAATTGATTGTTTTAACCCTTTTACCGCTTTGCAACGCGAATAGTCACTTCGTTTTGTTTATATAAGACTTTGAAGGTAAGATCTTTTCTTTATTCTCATGATATGGTAACGATTTTAAGTTAGTTGAATTACTCCGGAAATTTATACTTTGAAAAATAAGTTCGTTCACTACTTTGTCTTCTGTAACTTGGTTCGAGCAAAGGACAATGAAAATAACGAACAGCACTCTAGAAAATACGAGATTAACTGAAATTTTTTATATTTCATGATGTTATTTGATAGTTACCTATTATCATAATATATATTGTTGATATAAACGCCAGGAAGAAATTGGCATATTCTGAAAAGTCTACATACATGTAATACTTTGAGTTAAAATGTGACTGACTTAGTTAATTTAAACGTCTCTTAGTGATAGTAGCAAGCTTTGCTATCAATTGGGATTGGAAATTAGATCTTACGTAAAGGATGTGATCACCACTGTTTACAGTGAGAGGCGGAAAATAAAATAAATGTACTTAATCACTACAGTCGATCAGTTAAATCTGCTCTCTGTTCTTAATTGCATAACCTATTTCAAATATGGCACACTGCATCTTCGTATGTACCCACGTGCGGAGTCTGCACTTATCTCTATCCCGTTGCTCTCACCAATAACATCGATTTATTGTCCATTACCTCTCAATACCCTTTTACGTCATTATTTACAGTACATTCGCTTCATAAACCATGATTGAAATGCTGGAATGCTGTGTCTCTTGGCAAGCACCTGCTCCTACCATTGTCGCCACCTGCTTCACCACTTGCTTCACCATCAGCTTGGTTATACGTGAATTTGCAATGTCATAATTTTGAGCAGCTGGTGCTGCTCCAGCTCCTATTCTTACTTCTTGCGTCTGTTATTGCTACGATTGTGCGCCGTTGGCGATGTTGCAGGTGATAGCGATGATGACGTTGAAAAAGAGGAGAATTTTTCCATGAATGTCTTCATTCGTTCATCCAGTGCTGCCATTGCCAAAGCCGCCATCGTCGCCACCATCGAAATCGCTGCTGCCGTTGCTATTGCCGTTGTTGTTGCCGTTGCCGTTTTCGTCTCCATCACCTGGCACAGTATGTATTTTGTTTGGCAAAAAGGAATTCCAGTGATTTGCTAGGACATTTACGGTTATAGGTAAAATAGTGTCTGCATGCAAAACGTGAGTTTTATGAGAGGCTATAAATTGGAGTATGAGCCCAAGCAAAGGACTATGATGCTGATGCTGTATGTGTAGGGCAGTGTAGGGGTATGGGATGACCTACAATTACGTGCGGCGGTTTTTACGAGTTAGGAATTTAAATGGCAGCAATGAAGGGTGACATTACTGAAATGCATACAGATTGGACCAACGAATTGGAGCAATTGAGTAATTGGTAATTTGTTAAAAATATTTTAAATGGTATTCCCTATGCTTGGAAGATAGACCGTAAGCGTTCTGTGCCGAGCAGCCGGAATGATTACCACCTCATACAACTGCTCTTCTACACACATCCATGCACAAAATACACACAAATTTATATGTATTCACATCAGTGTCCATGTCGTGCGCCTATTGCCATGTTTCCGCCGCTATGTGTTCATTTGTCGGAAATTCGTGTCTGTCTGACAATTTTCTATGTAAACACCTGCAACAGCAGACTATTATGGACTTGACTGAAAGTTATCGTTGTGAAAATAGAAAAATAATTGTGCATGTCCTTTGCGAACAAAGCATGTTGGACACGATGTTAGGGGACAGGCGACGGAGGAGTGGTAATAATAGTAGAGAGTTCAAGCTTGTAGGCGGGTATTTGCTAATGTCGAAGTAATATAAAATACACAATTCTTTAGTGTTTATTTATGGGTAAACTAGACCACATATGCACAAATGTAAAGATTTTTTTTTTTAAAACTCGTCGAGCTTAAATTTAAATAAAACTGTTACAAATTCAATGAATAAATCTTCGTTATTTACCCGATAGATATTTAAAACTAGCTGTGACTTCCTCGTATTTCCAGCACGACACTGGTTGTTAACTTACTAGAAAGTAACCTAGAAACTTATGAATAAATTTCAACTTTTTTTTAAACTGAGAACTGAGTAAATTTAAAACGGAAAACAGACTGTACTTATTT